>OZ024821.1:145921988-146521988 GCA_964016985.1 Anodontia alba
CTGTATCTTACATGCTGAATCCCTTAGGTTGATGTGGACGAAATATGAAAGCTATATCTTACATACTTCAGCAGTCATGTACACTTTTAAAAACTTAAACACAGCTGTAAATGACAAAGTATGACCTGACTTTGACCTAGGCAGAAGGTCAAACTGAGGAAGGGTGTGTACTATTGAAAGGTCTTACCCTAAGGTAGGTGTTGGCCAAATATTACAGCGGCACCTTGAATACTTCAGCAGTTATGAACACTTTTCAAAACAAACGCAGAACTCGAACATGGGTTCAAATGACAAAGTATGACCTGGCCTTGACCTACTGAGAAAATGATGTGTGCTATTGAAAGGTCCAACCCTAAGGCTGGTGTGGGCCAAATATTAAAGCTCTATCTTGAATACTTCAGCAGTTATGTACACTTTTCAAGACTTAAACGCAAAACTTAAACATGGGTGTAACTGACAAAGTAAGAACTGACCTTGACCTACATTAAGGGTCTAACTTGGGGATATGATGTATGCTATTGAAAGGTCCTACCCTAAGGTAGGTGTAGGCCAAATATGAAAGCAGCACCTTAAACAATTAAAAAACTATGCACACCTTTGAAAACCTAAACATTGTGCTAACGCGGACGCGGACATAACTGCCGACGCGGACTTCGACAGGCGCCGACGCCAACGACTGGATGACGACATAAGCTATCCAGGGACATAGTCCCGGCGCGCTAAAAAGGTATCAAAACTACAGTTAACCCTAGTCCTGCTGAACCCGGATATGGCCTACCTTTGCAAACATTGTAGACCCAGATCAGTTGGCTTCTGAAGAAGCCAACTGATCTGGATCTGCACTGTTTGCCATTAAGTATGTGAATCTATATCAACAACCTTGATCAAGTAATCTGATTGGCTGAAAATTAGAAATGGGTGTGGCTTCTTAATTTATTCAGCAGGACAAGGGTTAAAAGTAAATGAACGACAAAAAATATTACTCACACAATTCCTATTTAAAGCTTATCACTGCATTTCCTATATTTAATTAGTGGCAGTTTTCTTTAGGTACTGGATATTTTTAAGCAGCCCCTTTATGGTTTTCAGTAACAGAAATACTGAAATAATGCGGTCCGAACAAAACTACGCTAGTGGTATCCGCACAAAGGCAGAGAACATTTTCCGTCTGTTTCCGAATGTAAGGAATGATTTTACAATTTTCCTAGTGTAAGGGTGATAACATATTCTGATTTTACAACTTTCCAAGTGTAAAGGAGATATCATACTCTGATTTTACAACTTTCCAAATGTAAGGGAAGTAATAGATTCTGATTTTAGAACTTTCCAAGTGTAAGGGAGATAACATATTATGATTTTACAACTTTTCAAGTGTAAAGAAGATATCATATTCTGATTTTACAACTTTCCAAATGTAAGGGAAGTAATAGATTCTGATTTTACAACTTTCCAAATGTAAGGGAGATAATATATTCTGATTTTACAACTTTCCCAATGTAAAAGAGATAGTATTCTGATTTTACTGTGCAGTGTCCGTACAGCTAACATTTCAAATATGATATTCAAAAGACATTTGAGTCGGGACACAGCATTTCCTACAAGACTGCTTGTGCGCCTAGCGAAAACTCAGGTCAGCCTGCACGGATGCACAGGCTGATCAGACCGCTGTCCACCTGAAGACGCCTTTGATCCTTACTTATCGACAGAGTGCCCTGCGAAGACTCTCAGCTGAGTCTTCGCTGGGCGCACATGCAGTTTTGTAGGAAATACGGTGTGACGGTTCAGTTTTATCTTTCTGGTTACAGACTCTCGCAGTAACTGTCCTGTATGCTTGGTTGACAAATTATACTTAAATTGAAAACAAAAAAAAATGCGCATTTAAATTTAGCATGATCTGTTCCGAAGGAGGGATCATTTTGGAGATGCATAACAAACCCAAAAGGAAAACAGAAGACTCGGTTTGATTTCGTCTGTTCAGGCGGACCAACGAAAACGTACAGACAGAGATGACTTTCTACTCAAATCTATCGGACTGTTATCGGCCCGACAGGATTCCTGTCGGGCCGATAACGTTACGATATAGATTTAAGTAGAATGTCAGCTGAGATACCACCTAGCAAATTTGAGCGCTCTATTTTGAGGACCCATTCGTACCCCACGCACCAAAAAATTAAATAAATCAGCATACTATATCGAAGTTACAGGGCGACGTTTTACGGCCTCCATACAAACACATAACGATAGCTGTTGCACTAAAGGCCCATAACTCATAAAGGACACAAACCAAGCCTGTATTTTTTATCTGGTTCTCTGGTCAGTTTAATTTAATACGCCTTGTTATTGTAAAGAAAAGTGTTTTGTTAAAGCCGCACAAGAAAAGTTTTTTTAGGTTTATACGAGTATATCCCAGCTAGCATTCTTTATAAATCTATAGCAGGCCGTTGTCGGCCCGTCAGCTACCCTGACGGGCCGATAACGCCCCGCTATAGATTTATGTAGAATGCTCACTGGGATATATAGATAGTCCATGCTTTAATAAGGAATTGTATATCTCAGAGCAAACTTTACGGGCACTTACTGCAGCAATACAAAAGAGTGTACACGAATATGAATTTTTTAATGAATGCAAGTCAATGTTTAGAGGTGGAGAAGAGAGCGTCACATATCCCTTAAGTTTCAGAAGTACAAACATGAAGACGTAACTTGTCTGGTTAGTCAGCCAAATATGAACCTGAAAACAAGTCTTTCTTTATTTTCCTACACCTACCTATAGACGGTCTCAAGTGAAATAGCCATAGTACATTTATATTAGCCGTTTGTTCTGTTGTTGTTGTGAAGTTTGGCATGCCCATGAATCAAACAAGCCTTTAGAGAGAGAGAGAGAGAGAGAGAGAGAGAGAGAGAGAGAGAGAGAGATCAAAGAAAGAAATAATGAAAAGCTCGATGAAAGACCACCAAAGAAATAGTACGACCTATTTTACAAGCTATGGTTTTGTTTGTTTCAAATACTTTCATTGGTTTCCGCGGAAATGTTATTTCACCATTTTGCCTTTATATATCTATGGGAAACATCTGTCGCCATGATTGAGCCATAGCTACTAAAATGGCAGAAAGCCACACAGGGAATGTGTCTGCATTATTCAATACCTATCGAGGGAGATATCATATGAAGATTTCATATTTAAAAATCCGAAGGCTGATATGACAACCAATTAAAGCAAACTGGACAAACCAACTTTGGTACAAGTGTTTCATCCAGAATCTCTTTTACAAAATTTAGTTCTGTTCATTTGTTACGAAGACTGTGTCAATGAGAAACATTTGTTGCCATGGAAACAAAGCTGCTAGAATCATTGGATTTTTTAGAAAGCCACCCAAAAAACTCTTTGCATCATTCCAATTAAATCCAGTCAGTGCTTTCAGTTAGAGCTTCTTATTTTAAAGCTAAAAATTGCTGTGGCAACCAATCCAGTGTGTGTGCATACAAAATATACACTTGATAAAGGTTTGTCTGAGGAAAACAGACGACTCTCGTTATCTCGACTTCGCTGATCTCGAATAACCGCTTAACTCGAAGTGAAAATCTGGTCCATGTTTTAAGACGGAAATCTAACAATAGGTAACAAAATATTGTGGAAAAGAGGAGAAATTGCTCCTAAGGAGAAATTTCTCCTCTTTTCCACAATATTTTCAATATATGTATAACTTCATGAGTTTAATTACATAGCCATTGTGAAATGTGGTTTTACATTTATTTATTTATTTTATCCTCAATTCTGCAAATCTGATATGTCGAAATATGGATATCTCGAAGTGTTTCAGATAATCCCTTGGACTTCGAGATAACGAGAGTCTACTGTACTTTCCCAAGGCAAAGTGTCCCAAGGTTATGAAAACTTGGGCCAAAGTAAATTAAAATCGTTTCACAGCATGGTTGTAAAAAATGTCACAAAACCATTATATGTGTTTGGAAAACATCTGCGGCTAAGGTAACGAAACTGGAACAAAAAACATACTGTTTTCAGCTGTAATTTTGATCCTCTCTGACATGTTGGCATAACAACCCCTGTTACAATTACTTGGCTTCTGAAATGCCATGCGTAATTTAACCTTCTTCGCTCAAATTACGAAACTACTTCCGAACGTGTGTACAAAACGTGAAGGTCCAGATCAGCCCATGCATCAGTACAGACTTACCAAGAACATCGCTTTTCGAAAATATATTCTTCACTTTCCATTCTTTCGCCAGGTGAGCACTGAAGACCCCTTAGGATTATGCTACGAATGCGCAGGCTGATTTTGTACTTCACTGATCGCGTATGCGCTAAAGCTCCTTTTAGTCTGAAGCGAGCCATGCTTTTTTTTTGTTGTTGTTGTTTGTTGTTGTTTTTTTTTTTCACCATGCCGTATTTACCCTAAGTTTTCGGATACCTTAACTCCCCACGATATATGCTCTAAAATTGGAACATATCCATTTTACTACCTATTGATGTGTCTAGAACTTCTGTATGAGTGGCTAACAGTGTGGACCCAAATCAGACGCCGCATGCATTCTGCAGCATCTTATCAAGGTTAACAGTGTTTGCTCAGGCCTGTCAGTCCTAATACTGAGGATAAAAACGATAATTTACTTTTTATTCATGTCTGTGACCTTCGTCTTGTTTTGATCATTAAAAAGTACAAACTGTTGACATTGAATTCCTGGAGATTGTGTTGATAGATATCCTGAAGAGATAGTATAGATACAAAAAAACATATAAACTGCTCAAAATAAATAGTAATAACTTTATTCAGCCTAAAACATCATACAATGTTTGTAGCCAAAGAAATACAAATCAAACAGTGACAACATACATGAAGACATATTTGTTTCGTTTACCGAAGAGCAAGACTGCAAAAGTCAAAATGACATGTAAATATAAATATACGTAAGCGGCATACATTAAAAGTATCCTAGCTTACTTTGACCTTACCGCCCCTTGGGCAAATCCAGCAGACGGCCAGTCGCTGGCATCCCTCAACCTCCAGAAGAAAATGGTCTCGACATCTCATGCGAATTGTCTCCTCCGATAATTCACATGAAATGCCAAAGTCCCTCTCCGGTATGGACAAGAAAAACACCCTACAATGTCGTCCGATGAAGGTCTTACCCAAAGTGCTAAGCGCTAATTTTACTGACAAAGAAGATATATTTAGCTAAATTAATAATTTTAGTTTTTACAGAACAGACAATTGACTGACTGTCTGACTGACTGACTAACTAACTAACTAAATAAATAAATGGCTGAGTGAATGACGGACTGACTGCCTGCCTTCTTTCCTACCAGACTGAATAGACTGGCTGAGTGACTGACTAGATGGTGGACTGGCTGGCTGGCTGACTGCCTGCCTACCTACCAGACTGATTAAGCTGGCTGACTGACTGACTGACTGACTGACTGACTAGATGGCGGACTGGCTGACTGACTGCCTGTCTAAATTTGTTTAGCATCAAAAAAGTTTAACCTTTGCCACTCTCTGGGCATATTCAGCAGACGACAAATTGGTAATATGTTTCTGTGCATCAAACGTTAAACCTTTTTTCTCTGGAAAAACATTTCAAATGTTGTCTGCTGATTTTTTTTCAGCATTCTGAACGTTATACCTTTAACCTCTTAGTTTATGAAGTGGACGCTTCCGTCTTTTTGTTCTTGGACATGTCCAATTATTTTTGCCAGTAAAGGTCAGTCAAAACACGTAAACAGAATGACAAATAACCTGTTGATACTGACGAGGTTCATCTAGCCCTACACTATTTGCATAGGTATATGGTTTTGTGAGCAGTCTGCTCTGTGCGCGTCTATTTTAACATTAACCACTCTACGGGAAAATTCAGCAGACGATAAATTGATGATATATTTTATCTTTTCATACACAATTTACATGAAATGCCATAGCCTATTTTCTGAGAAAATGAGAAAAATAGTTAAAATTGACGCAACGTGCGAAGACAAACCCAAAGAATTTCAAAGAATCGTCGAATACAGAGTTTTCCTTTTGATGTGGGAAGTAACTGGGTTCATTTAGATAAACCCCTATGTTTTATGCAAATTAACAATTAGCTTTCAGATTTGTTAAACAGTATTGCATAAAAAGCAGTGTCGCATGTTATTAGCAGCCATGCATTAACCGGCGAAAAGCCGTGTATTAACAAGGCAATTCATGCGCATATGATCGTACCGGGGCCACAGATTTGCTGCCGTTACAAGATGTGTACTGCCTGGCCCTAGAACGAGCACAGCACAGCGAGACATCGGTGAAAAGGCGAAACAAAATATTGCAAGAAATAACGCGAAATGTAGCAAATGTCTTCGGCCTCGGTTTTCAACACCTCCCACGGGACCTGGTGAATGTTAATGCATGAAAAACCATGTTTGATCCCTATATTGTTATTTTACGCATCAAATAAAATAAAAGTGCTTGTATGTGTCATTTTGGGACAAACCGAGTGATGCTTAATTGATTTTCAAATTTGAGCCATTTCTAAGCGAAAACTTTCTTTCTTTCGTGCTGTTTTTCAACCATATGGTATTTGGTAACGTTCTGAAATGGCAGTACGTCGCAGAATCTCATTTTCAGCTTAGGGAGCGACCATTTGATTTTTATGGGGTGCGGGGAGGCGGGACGAGGGGAGGGGGAGGAGAAAAAGAAATAGCCAGTACCCGGTTAAGCAAGAAAAAATAGCCAGGACGGCTATGCATTTGAAAAAAAAATAGCCAGGATCAAATTGACCAAAACATAGTTATCTTAATTTTCATATGTAGCAAAATGATATTTAAAGGATTTTATAGCAAAGGCGGTATTCAAATTGGGCCTGGAATGGATACATTCATAATTATTATTATTATTATTATTATTATTATTATTATTATTATTATTATTATTATTATTACTATTATTATGATTATTATTATTTATTGATTTATCATTAGGTATTATGTATCATTTGTGGTATGGAGGTTAGTCTCAGAAATGTGATTGCGTACTTTTATAAGCAAAACTTTGTTAAGTCTCTGAAACTTTAATATATAATAATGAAAGGCTGCATATAAAAATGATACAGGTACAGTTCAGTATCCCATAAAGCATTGTATTTCAAGTTTAAAGTGTCTGCAAAATGCTTGCTTAAAAGATATATTGATCAAACAAAATCTTTAAAATTCAGAACCAAATAAATGCTGTAATTTTTATGCCGCTTGTCATATTACACTACTTTTAGCACTTCCAGTAAAAATAGAGATACATGGCATATTTTTGTTCAAATATCGTTCCATTTTAAAAGAAGATGTATTAAAAAAAACAACAGGACAAGGTTCTCAAAAAAATAAAAAAAAAAGACAGAATCCATTTCTTGAAGAAAAAAATCCAGGACATTATAATCCCCCCTTCCCCCTCCCGTCCCTTCCCCCCTCCCCACCCCGCTCCCAACACACACACACACACACACACACACACACACACACACACACACACACACACACACACAAAACGGTCGCTCTGCAATAGTGTATAGGGCGGGTGCTTGGCAAATTATGAGTAGTATGATTTCTAAAACTGTTTAGGTCAGCTGAAGGTGCTACTGTACCCATAACTTTGCTTTCTTTAAAAGACAATTATAATAAGTATAAGCTTTCACAAAAAAAAAGTTGGCCTACGCTTCGCACACAGTAAATGTTAAAGCTGATTCTAAAAGTCTTGGGCTCTTTACATGCAAATCTTGGCTAAATCGGCTAATTTTCCAAATGCAAAGGGTGAATTGGAGAGGTCTAAATGCTAAGAAGATGACAATGGTGTGGATCATCCAGTTTGTTACTTTTCCAAAAAGTTTAACAAACATCAAAAGAATTATTCTACAGTAGAGAAAGAATGTTTGTCTCTCATTCTTGCTCTTCAACATTTTGAAGTTTATCTTACTTCTTCGTCCTCACCTGTTGTTGTTTTCAGTGATCACAATCCTCTAACTTTCACCCATAAGATGAAAAACAAAAATTAGAGGTTACTCAGATGGAGCCTGTTGTTACAGGAATACTATCTTGACATCAGGCATATCAGAGAAAAAGACAATATTATTCCTGATGCCTTGACCAGAGCATGATGTCTTGATCTGTGGTTTCCTGTAACTTGCTGTAGATAAGATAATTGCTTATATCAGTATTTTGCTTTATGATCATTTTATGGCAAAAGAAATAAATCTTTCTTTTCCTTGAAGAGGGGAAGTGCTATATGTAAGATGTTTGATTGTTTTAAATAACATTATTTTCTTGCTTACTGCAAGTTTCTATAGAACTTTCTGAAAATTCATGTTTACAATAACAAGTTGTTAATGTTCTTTTTAGAACTTTCCAGAAGGAATATTCTAGATTAAGCTATTTTGGCATGTCATAGAACATTTAGAATATTCTTGACTAAAATTAGAAAATGAGTGATGCCTCTAACAAATTCTTTCTCTAGAATGTTCTTTCATAATATATAAGGGGAAAACATTTTCATGTGGGCATCTTTGTATACTTTCATCGGAAATTATTCTATACTGGATTGCTTTAATTTTTTTATTCAATATGGAATTAAACTCTGAATTCAGGGAGTTTAAACTGTGGGAACTGTTATTCAAAGGATTTGTTTTAGAAATTCTTGTGGACTATTTCTGAGGGACATTTGGGCAATAAAACTGGAAAGGTACTGTTTACTTATATTTTCTGTTTTGCACATTGTCTTTTTTTTTTTTTTTTTTTTTTTTTTTTTTTGTTGTTGTTGGTGGTGGTGGTTTTATCAATAAATATTGTAAATAATTTTAAAGCACTTTCATTCCTTTCTCGTTACGCCGTTATAAGAATAGTGGTTTTTATTTTTATTTTATTTTATTTATTTATTTTTTTTTTATTTATTTATTTTATTTTATTTTTTTTATTTTTTTATTTATTTTTTTTGTCACGATGTCCCGGCAATGCTATAAATTGCGCTTAGCAGTACCAAAGCATCCACACACTTTAAAAGGTGAAATTGTCAAGATTAATGTATCCTATAAACTTTGATAAAGTGCTGCATTGGTAACCTCTTCATACGTGCAGTGTGTCTAGAAAAGTGCACGCGAATGGAGAACACCTGTATATGTAGGTGTTCCAGTACTCGAAATATTTTCTATTCTATTCTATTCTATTCAGTGTTATATCTAGTCCCGGGCTTTACTTGTAAAGGTCAATGGCGCAACCTGACCACAACCTAATTTAATTTAGTTTAAACATATTTTATTTCCAATTTAGTGCATGTACAAAACATACAATGTCATAACACAACCAGGATTATAACGGAAGCTTAAAGCTTATTTTGTTCTTTTCCCAAAACATGCATAACTGTATATATACTGGCAGAAAAAAAAACTAATACAATACTAATATTTACAAGCGGTTACATCTTATGCATTACATGCATGTTAATACAGTTTAAATTCGCATTATATATACTAAGAAAATAAACTAACATGTAAGGAGTATTTAGTAGCTAATAATAATAATAATAATAATAATAATAATATTATTATTATTATTATCATTATTACCATTAGTATTATCATTAATCATTATTATTATGTTGGTACAATACTAGGTACAAAAAAGTGAGAATAATACTCAAAGGGTAGAAGTAAGTAGGGGATAGAAGGGAAAGTAGAAAAAAAAGAAAGAAAAACAAAATAAGAGAATAATTGCTCTGGAGATGGAGGGGTACAGAGAATGCAAGTAACTCAAAATCGTTTGGTTGACTGTATGTACCTTTGCACGGATTTGAATATTTCCATGTTGGTTTCAAAAGATAGAATTAAGTTCCCCTTTAAGAGTACATCTAATGTTATATCACAAAACTGTGATACTTTCCGAAATAGTTCCAGTCGATGTTCATTGTAAAGCATACACTTAAGAAAGAAATGGTCCGCGTTTTCTATATCTCCGCTTCTGCAAGCACACAATGGACTTTCTACTATGTTCTTTAGAAAAAGATCGTTATTCAAAGCGCTACAACCTGTCCTTATCTTAGTATGCAAGATCTGGAGTTGACGTGGTCCAGTATAATAATGTTTGGGTATAACAACTGTGTTTTCGTGTATTTTTCTTTTGAAAGATTCAACTGTATCAGCATTCCTAGTATCATCGGCTAGGTTATTCCAGTCCCTAATTACTGAAGGGAGAAAGGAGTGAAAAAACTGACTTGTATGTGATACTAAAGTTTGAACGTTATTTGCATTTCTCAAATTGTAACGAGAAACATTTTGCACTTGAGGTGGTACTAAGTAAGCTAGATAAAGAGGAGACAAATTGTAAAACATTTCATAAAAAAGCACGAGTTCATGTTTTTTCCTTCTGGCTTCTAATGTTTCCCACCCTATTTCTTCATACAGTTTTTGAAGAGAAACCAGTTTGGTTGTTCCCGTTGCAATACGTGCTGCTTCAATTTGTATTTTCTCAAGATCTTGTTTTTCCTGTTGTGTACAGTTATCCCAAATGACATCTGCATATTCCAGTACTGGTCGAATGAAAGAAATATAAATAGTTTCTAAAGCTCTCCTGTCAAGGTCATATTTAAATTTTCTCATTAAATTAATTCTAGTCCATGCCCTGTCTTTAATATAATCTATGTGTTTATGCCAGGAACAGTCTTCACTAAAATAAACTCCTAAGTGTTTATGAAATTGAACTTCTTTAATTTCTTGGTTTAACATATATAATGGCGGGTGAATAGGACGATTAATTCTACGAGAAAGCAAAAGCACTTCATTTTTCGTTGCGTTGAAATCCACAAGCCAAATACGTGCCCAATTTGAGATTTTCAGAAGATCACTATTCATTAAGTCTGCAGCTGTAGTCGGATTATCAACTATGATATAAAGACTTGTGTCGTCAGCAAATAAACGTATATTCGAGCCTATGTCTGATACTATGTCATTAATGTGAAGAAGAAATAACAAAGGTCCAAGAATGGATCCTTGAGGCACACCTGCGTGAATAGAGTTCCAGTCAGACTGTGCACCATGAAGAACAACTTTTTGTCTCCTATCAGCGAGGTAGCTTACGAACCATTTCAGAAGACTCCCAGATATTCCGGCTGCTTTCAATTTGTGTATTAATCCAGCATGCCATACACGGTCAAATGCCTTTTTAATGTCACAGAATACAACGCGAACTTCTTTTCCTGAGTCTAGAGCTTGACAGAATGTTTTATACAGATAAGTTAGCTGATTCACTGTTGAATCTCCGGGAGTGAAACCTGATTGAAATGAAGTTATAATATTGTTTTCACGAAAGTGGTTGTAAAGGTGCTTGAATACAAGCCTTTCTAGAGTTTTATCCAAATTACTTAATAATGAAATGGGTCTATTGTTTGAGACGACAGATAAGTCACCACCTTTAGGAACAGGCGTCACATGAGCCACTTTGAAAATATCTGGAACTTCACCAATGTTGAGAGAGTAGTTGAAGAAAGAGGAGAGTGGAAGAGATAGTTCGGTAGAAAGTTCTTTAAGAACACGGTTGCTGATACCGTCTGGACCAGAAGCTTTACCAACCGGGAGCGATTTTAGAACTTCTTTGACCTCATCCGGCGAAAGAACTATGGATTGAAGAGGTGTATGTATAGTATATGGCAAAATATCAGGTAGCACAGCATCTTTGTCATTAATCAATGTCTGGTCTCTAAAAAAGTCGTTTAACAAGTTGGCTTTTTCAGTTTCGTCACTGTACACTATGCCATCTTTTTCCAGGGGCGGTATACTAGAAGAGTTGTTTTGAGAAAGGAAAGCTTTCAGGACACTCCACCATTGCTTGGAAGACAGAGTGCCCGATTTCAATTTATCGGAAAGTGATTGTTTGTACGATTTTTTCGAATCTCTTATCATAGCTGTAACCTTGTTACGTAACTGTCTAAATGTAGTCCAGTGTCTATCTTCGTTTGTTAATCTTGCTGTGCGATATGCTCTTTTACGTTTCCTTATATATCTTCTAATAAAAGTAGTAATCCATGGTGGATCAGACGGTCGAATAGTTACAGTCTTGTTAGGTATACATGATTCAGCCAGTGTTAGTATTTGATCAGTAATAGTCTGTGCATAAGTATCTATATTATCATGTCGAAGTAAGTTCCAGTCTGTATCTACAGCTTTTTGCCTAAGTAGGTCATAATTGCCATGATCGTATTGCCATATCCGACGTGAGAAAGCTTTTCGTTTTGGCTTGCAAAAGTTAAGTATTCCGTAAATAGGACAGTGGTAACGTATATCTTGGTGTAAAAATGGATCACCTACGCCGCAATTAATCACCCTATTTTTATACTGACAATAATAAGGTCTAATAAAGAAGAGGAATTTCCGGTAAAGTGTGTTGGGTCTTGAATCATTTGAAGGAGCGAAAGTTCTTCACAAATACTATTTACTTTACGAGATGATTGCGTATTTAACATGTTGAAATTAAAATCACCTGTTATGACTATGTCTTGAATACCCGAGTCAGCTGCAAGATGTATAGAATCTGCTATGGCAGTATAGTATTCAGAATCGGAGTTAGGTGGTCGATAAAATAGGCCAAAAAGTATACGTTTGCGTTTAAGTGTTAACTCAATCCAAATACACTCTATGCCTCATAGTTCCAGGTCATTCCTGCGCTTATAATATATTGACTCTTTAACATAAATCATGACACCCCCATGGCTATCGCCTATCCTGTCCTTCCGCTCAGGTTCTCTGTAGGACTGTATTAAAAGGTCAGCAGTCGGGACAGACGGGTTTAGCCATGTTTCTGAGAATGCAAGTATGTCAAATTCGCATAATTCAGCAACTAACAAATCAGTTTTAGGAAGAAAGCTCTGTACATTGTAATGCACAAAGGACAAATGATTTGAAAGATTAGAAAAATTAAATGGTTCTGAAGTAAGGCTAACCAAAGATTCTTGAAAGCTACCTAACGATGGTGTAGAGATAGGACCAGGATTTGGGTGAATGTCTCCCGATAGTAAAAGCATATTGCATGTCCATACGGATGTAGTAACGTATATGAAGACTATTAATATAATTTAATTTTACACCTAAACCAAACCCTAACCTGATCACAACCTAATCCTAAGGGAGCGATCATTTGATTTTTATTGGAGTGCAGGTAGGGTGGCAGGGGCGCGTTGGGGAGGGAGATTTTCGGACAAAAAATTCCAGGACCCTCTTTTTCTCGAAAAAAAAATAAATAGCTACGACCCGTGTAATGCTACCATACCCTTTGTACAAACGTGAATAAAAGACAGGTTCGCGTCGCGGAAGAAAAAACCCATAGGTCATAGGGACGGACAGATTGTCACTCTATCTATCTATCTATCTATCTATCTATCTATCTATCTATCTATCTATCTATCTTTTATAGTGTCTGACATTTACTTGTGCCATATATAGGCGTTCTTATTTTATCTTACCCATGGTTCAGATTACCCAGTGGGCACGCAACGTTGAGACGACGTCGATGCAACGTCATGCGACGTTGTATAAACGTCATTTGACCACTGGATAGGACAGCAAAGGTGAATTGGATTGTTCAAAAATAAGTAGGGCATTTTGAGATAAAAGAAATATTCTACACTGGAGAGTGCAATGGCTGAACAGCGTTTTAAAAGCACTTAGATATATTAATAAATATATTTTAGATCAGTGACCTTCAAGATACATATTTATAGGTCACTGTTTTGATAAGCACACCTTTTAGAAAAACCGAGAATGTTTTCTTGGTCGGTTGGTTGGTTTCCCACTATGATTTGAAGATCTACAATGTATTGAAATTTATAGAAGCCTAGTTCTTTCTTTCTTTTTCTTTCTTTCTTTCTTTCTTTCTTTCTTTCTTTCTTTTTTTTTTTTTTTTTTTTTTTTTTTTTTTTTTTGGGGGGGGGTGGTGGTGTTTCTTTCTTTTGATGACTCCTTCTTGTTTGGTCATGTCATTGGTTATGTGACTAAAGGCAGAACTTGGTAACAAAAAGTATGGATAAGCCGGTAAAACTTAAATAGGGGCTGCTCTTACTAGTCGAAAAATTATACGCAGTTTTAGATCGGTAACAAGACGTTTCGACCCCAAGACGTTTCCCTCCTGGTCGTTTCACCTCTATTTTTCACCCATAATCGTTTCGCCCCCCCCCCCAACCCCCGCCCTCTCCCCCATACCATCCCCCCTAGTCGTTTCGCCACCCCCCCCCCCCCCTCCCACACACACACACCATTCCCCCCTAGTCGTTTCGCCCCCAAACCATATCCCCCTTGTC
Source organism: Anodontia alba (assembly GCA_964016985.1). Lineage (NCBI taxonomy): Eukaryota > Metazoa > Mollusca > Bivalvia > Lucinida > Lucinidae > Anodontia > Anodontia alba. Next base: position 145,936,302 of record OZ024821.1, read on the forward strand.
GTTTCGTCCATACCCCTGTTTCGCTCTGTGTGTGTGTGTGTGTGTGTGTGTGTGTGTGTGTGTGTGTGTGTGTTATCATAAAACTGGCTATGAACATGTGGATGGAGAAAGAAAACAGTTTAAGTAAGAATACAAACATCATTTTCAAGAACGACAGTTGTCAGCTACTTGCGAATGACAAGGCACTTTGTACATTTTATGCAGTTTAAATGTCTACATAAAATGCATACTATGCAAAGGCAAAATGTGTGTGTCTGTGTGAGAGAGAGAAGAGAGAGAGAAAGATCTTTCGCTAGTAATCAGTAGAGTAAAGATACCCGGTCGGGCATCAATAACCTTTGATGATCTTTGTAATTTGAATGGTAGATGTTACTATAATTAGTAACTTGATACCCGATGGGGCATCATTTGATCATTTTTCTTGTACCCTCAGAATACGAAAAAAAATGTATCAGTTTTTTTACGAATCTCCACCACATTTTAAGAGCTGAATGATAAATAAATTATCTAACTTTTGACCGTTCAGAATTTTTTAAAGTGCCTAGAAAAAAATTAGTAGGGTTTAAAATCAATATTTTTTTTTCTCTGCACCTCTGTGTATCCCGTTCGGGAACACATGGCATTTGTAATGACCGTTTGGGAACATCTGATATTTTAGCTGGTAAGAACTAAAACAAAAATACATTTGCACACGTCATAAAATTATTAACTGAATGACTAGATGCAAGTTCATGAGGTTGAAAGCATATTTTTAAACATTTTAGAAGGAAAAATGTCTAATTTGCAAGTGCGAGATTGATGATTATTACATATTTCTAATAGTATGTTCCATGAATGATTGCAAATATTAAATACTTAAAATAAAATACTATCATTAAAATGCAGAAAAGCTAGTAAAATGGAATTCAATGTACCAAAATGCACAATGTATGAAACAACCATGTCTCCCCTAAATATAAGGGTCATCCAATAAGTAATGTGAACTGGTCCTCCTTTTCTACGTAACTGGTTCATTCATAGGATTGTCTGTAAATATAATATGGTGGATTATATACTGCTTGGAATCCAATAATATTGTGGTCAAATCTCTACTCCTAACTGGTTGCCTAGCAATAGCAGAATGAAAGGTAGGTCACTTGGTCACGCTGTAATATTAACCTTTAAAACAGGTTTAAAATGTACATGAACTGAAAATTAGCCAAATTACTATGACATTTGATAGTATCATGTTACTACTTGTACTTTTAATTTATACTGCATAATAATCCTAATATTGTTCAAAATACTAAAATGTCACATCAAACACCGATTAGAATTTGGCGCAAATGTTTGTCTCAAAGTAAATAAGTGAACATGAGAAACCGATGCAATGATATCAACATCGTCCTCAATATCAAAGGGAAAGCTAGACAATTACAACAGCTCCGTTTTGAAAAGTAAACTCTACAGGATTACCTAAAACTAATTAATCATGTAAATATATTTGGTTTCAATATAAGCCTTCTATAAATTGTAAACAATTCTTTAACGATATTACGAGTAAACACATGCTTTTCGCTTTATATTTTGCCAAAATAACAGCATTTCTCAAACTTTTGCTGAGATTATGGTATTTTTGTCATTTGCTATTGCTAGGCAACATAAAAATCATGCTACGATCCATCTCGATAACTTCCCCAAGGTTAGCAAGCGATTTTTTATATGAACCAAAAAATCATATTTTATTCATACACTATTTATAGATTTATGACAACTTTCTTCCTATACACTGAAAGATTTGACATTTTGGTTATAAAATTTGCGTCCATATCAAGTTTGGTTATACAATGAGAATGCTAATTTAAAATTTAAGTTCTATTGCAATTTGCTGATATTGCACATGTAAAGTGCACAAATGCTAAGGTACGAACTGGTAGAATTATAAAGCCATATATGCATTCATTACAGAATTACTAACTGAACAGCCCTCGTAGCATTGAATTTCCGAACAAAGTTTTGCTGCCATCGAAATTTAATGTTAAGTGAACACATTCGGACAGTCCAAACTGAACACAAACACATGTAATTACGTCAGTTTTATAAATGACATTAAGTTTTGGTGCAAAATAAATGCCCGACTTACTTTCAGTTTCACATCACCAAAATTGCTACACGTTATTTTTGATAGTTTCTTCTAGAATGTTATATCTAATCAATGAGAATAAAAATGATGACTCCTTCAATTTTGATCACATTTGATACAATAATCATAATAATTTGGTTTAAGGTTACAGTAATTTCGCAAACTATCTTGACTGATCTACAAATTCAAAAGTCACAGATTTTCATTAAATCTAGTTAGATTGACAATTTTGGAATTTAACAATGCTCAAACTGTCTTTGTATCGTCATTAAATCTTTACATAAATGTTGTTTCAGTCCAAGAAAATCGTAGTCACCAAAGTCTTTTTGTGCAACAAGAGCTGTTAGATGGCATATTAAAACTGAAAAGATCACAAAATAAATGGAAGTCATTAAGCAGAAATGGGAGATTGAAGACATTTTGGCCTAATGTCAACAAACGAACACCTCTGCGGGAAAAGTTCGAAAACTTGCAAAACATTTGTAAAAAATAAAGTTAACACATCAGTGACAATATAAAGTGACACATTACGTCGATGTTTCATTAACTTTTGTGCAGAACAGGAAAACATTGTTGCAGCATTCAGTTTCTCATATAAAAGACATTTATCTATTTCAGAGCAACCGGTAAGAAACAAAATACGCCAGACCCGTCAGTATTTTAATGTCCTACAGAAAACTTTTAAATCCGATAAAAACAATCAACTGTGGACAATCTTTCATTCTCTGATAGTCCCTAAACCATAGCTCTCTAGAAGACATTATTCTATGTTGTTCTGAAGTTATTGTCAATGCTATTAAATAGCATATGCACTATGTAAATGCCTGGTTTTAAAAATTCTGATCAGTTCAGGAAAGAAGATGGATTTCCTCCTTAATTCATTCTCTTCCAGAAGAGACATGCTAATTATTGACTCTTCTATTTTTGTAAGTTTTTCGTCATTTAGTTATCTAGATGCCTGTTTTCAAATATTTTCTTCCGTTTCGGGAAACAAAGAGGTCAAATTTTCAGTCCCAATCAATTTTTCAAAGGAACTTAAAAATGTGAACAATCGAAGTTTGTTAAAGATTCAAAGTCAGTATGCAACTTGACTCTTGTGTGTATCCTGATCTGGCAACAAAATATTCAGTATTTCCAAACGGGATGCAGTGTTTCCCAGTCGGGTATCACAAATGCCATGTGTTCCCGAACGGGATACACAGAGATGCAGTGAAAAAAATATTGATTTTAAACCCTAATGACTTTTTTTCGAGACACTTTAAAAATCTGAACGGTCAAAAGTTAGATAATTTATTCATCTTTCAGGTGTTAAAATTTTGTGGAGATTCTTCAATTTGATCAGTCTGGCTGGAATATCGAACGTTCAGTCATATAAATACGCACCCGTCTATGCTTCGATGACGTCCGATTTATACAACGTGCACGTAATCTATTTAATATGTGGTGGTAAATTCGAGAAGCTACTTTGGGAGAATTTGAATAAAGTATTGTCTATTAACGAACAAAAACTGGAAAATTGAATAAAACTCCGGAAATTAAATATAAAATTTATCAATAAGAACAATATATATATTCGTTTTCTGAGGGTACTAGAAAAATGAACAAATGATGCCCGAGTATCATGTTACTAATTATTGTAAAAGCTACTATTCAAATTACAAAGGTCACCAAAAGTTATTGATGCCCGATCGGGCATCTTTACTCTACTGGTAATGAACAAAAGAGGAAGTACCATGAATAATAAAACACAATATGATCGCATAAAAATATTTTTAAATTATTTTAATATGCGAGAAAATGGAGACAAAAAGGAAATACAGAAAAGAAAAGATTTGTTTTGTTAATCGATGTCGGCTTCCATTGTAATTTTTAATCAAATTTAATAAGGTCTTAACTGTTGTAATCCATCCCGTTAATTACCTTGTTAACGCGATTAATGTTGACATGTGAAAACACGTGCTCTTAGCGAACGGCTTTAATTATCTTGTTAGTACATTAATCTGTATAGTGTATTAAATTGGTCGGTTGATCCTTTGACATTGTCGGTGAAAAACGGCGTAAAAGGTAAAATGGAATCCCAAATTGTCATAATTGGCATATCTTTTGTATCAAGAAAATCTCTCATATGCCGACGCCAGGGTATAAGACCCTATTACCATGTTTTTTTTTTTTAGAAATTCCTGTATTTAATGGAAACAGTGTGGATCATGAGCAGACGCCGCGTTCAGCCTCATTTCCTACTGTCTTTTAAAGAAGATTAAATAAAAATTAGGAGACGTTTCATTACCAAAATAGTTAGAACATTGTATTGGGCGAAACGAGGGGGCGGGGCGCGAATTGATCAGGGGCGAAACGTCTTGGGGTCGAAACTTCAAGGCCGAAACGACTCGGAACACTCTTCCAAGTCGTCTTTTTGGAAAGCTATACTTGCCGATAAAAATAAAACTCTCGTTATGTACGTGACAGTCCGAGAGTTTCAAATCAAAGATGGCGACGAGCCGTCGTTCGTTGCTTGAACAAAATTCTCCTTCACAAAACGATCCTGGACGAGAGTTATTTGAAGCCTGTCGTAATGGAGACCTAAACAAAGTGAAAAAGCTGGTATCTACGCACAATGTGAATGCTAAAGATACAGCAGGGAGGAAATCTTCTCCATTGCATTTCGCTGCAGGTGCTTTGTCAGTTTGTTTTTGCTTTTTAACGTCAATTTGAGTGTTCCTTTTTGTTGTGTCAGATTGCCAGTGAATGTGTAGTAATAGATAGAATGCCAGTTGTTCGAATTAAAAAGCATCAGTCACTCATGTTTTTGAAACTGTTGTTGCAACATTTCTACATTCGAATGTTGATAATCATGGTGCCAAAGTAAAATTTTCATTACTATAGTATATCATTTTAAAGTAGCATCCCCTCGCAAGAATATTGTGCGGGAATCTGCATGTCAAGGCAAGTTAAAATATTCAAAAGTTGTGCTTGCTGAAATGGCTGGCAGAGTTAAAAAGTAATGAGATGAGACAAATGTACAGCAGTAAAACGGTATATAATCATATTGAATTCAAACCCAGTGAAATGTCAGGCAGTCTTGCTAATTCATAGCTGGTCAAAGAAAGCAGTATTGTTTCTGTCTTTTATTATTGCATGTAAAATGCTTCTGTAAAACAATCATATTAGTTCTTAGGAGCCGACGTAAAGGCCAACACATAGACTTGACTTCAGATATAATCCATGGAGTTTAATCCAAGTGTCAGGTCTTGTATATTACCAGATCTCGTCGCCCTATCAGGTACAACTACACCATGCATGGACAGACCCTTGATTCGGTTGAGAAGGCCCGGTATTTGGGTGTCGACATATCCTCGGATCTGAGCTTCAGTCACCATATCGACAGAATCACTACTAATGCACATAAAAAATCTTGGTTTCTTGAAAAGGAATATAAAAACTACTCATTCTGGCATACATGAGGTGGCTTATAAAACTATTGTTCGGCCCCAGCTTGAGTACGCCTCTACTACTTGGATTCCACACACTAAAAAAGATATTCACAAAGTTGAGATGGTGCAGAGAAGGTCGATTTGTTGGATATGTCACTCTTACTCATACTATGACAGTGTTACTGCTATGCAGTCAAATTTAGGCCTTAGGTCACTCGAACGGAGGAGAGCCGAAGCGAGTGTCATAATGCTATATAAGATAGTCCACGGCATCGTTGCCATTCCGCTTCCAGCGTACTTTGAGCAACTTACCAGACGGTCAAGGCATAGCCATCCCTATGCCTTCCGCCTGATACATACTACTGCTAATTATTACAAGTATTCTTTTTTTCCATTGTCTATAGTTTATTGGAATAATCTACCAACTGAGGTCATGCTGCCTACACTCGACCAGTTCAGTGTTGCAGTTCGGTCCCTGGATCACCACCTGCCATAATACAACAATAAAGCTGTTTTTAACCTGTTTTTTAAATTCTGCACTTGTTCTTTTAACACTATCACCTTATTCTTTTTCTGTTCTTGCATCGGATTTTTAAGTAGCAATCAACCCTGCACATGATCCTCACGAGTGGGTGTTGCAGTATGGAAAGATAAAGATAGAGAGATAGATTTTTAACACTACCAGGCAGTTTAAATGAGTCACATTGGGGCAGCGCCGACCAACACATAAAGACGTGAACTACTATTTATAACTCCAGTTAAAGAAAGGATATGACATTCATCGACGTTTTCAACAGCTAGTTAATATTATCCCTGCAGAAAATAGTAAGGCTGGCTTATCAGAGGTAAAGAGAAAATCAGTTAGGATATGACATTCCTCCACGTTTTCAACAGCTAGTTAATATAATCCCTGCAGAAAATAGTAAGGCTGACTTATCAGAGGTGAAGAGATAATCAATTATCAGTCCTGCCATTGTGATCAATAATCGATCATTGGACCCAATATACAGTATTATTTATTTTATTTTTTTTTTTGAATCTGAATTTTTATTTTGTAATTTCCCGTTACAAAACACCTTCTGGGATCCGGGTAATCTCAAAAGGTTCTCCAGTCCTTTCATACTTCGTCATTTGTCATTCTTCCCATATATTCATATGTGCACCACACTCATCTTCATATTCACTCTCTGACAGTCTGGAGCCTGTCTTACAGAAAAAAAGTAAAAAAAAAAGAAAAGAAAATATGTTGAAAGACCTTTTCAAGTTTTGGTGGTGCCCCTCTCTCACTAACAATTACACTATAATTTTATGGCAGATTACAGAAGGAAATATTCAGGTTTCAATAAAGATTTTCTAAGCATTGTTATTAGATGTATTTACACCAGTATCTCTCCATACAATGATCAGCCTAGGAGATACAAAGTCTGACTTAATTTTTTTTTATTAGCTATATATCTCTGTGCATTATATTGAGATTTTTTGTCATTGTTTGTGTACGTTCTGTGGCCATATTCCAAAATATCGAGGAATTCTGATGTAATCACCGTGCTATCCATATACAATATATATTAGATTCCCATGTTTGGCCTGGCAACCATTCCAACTCAGGGGTGGGGGTTGGATCAGAAGGGGAACAGGGAAAGGGTGGTGGGTGGGATTTTGTGAGGTCGGGACGTTGCTTGCACAGTAACAGTTAGTTGTTATATTTGTTCATTTAATCTAGTGTATTCCAACAGCTGTGGGTTAGGTTTTTTCTAATTTATATAATATCATTTATTAATAACTGATACTGACTCCATTCTTTCTGAAATGTATCAAACACATTTTTGGACGCAAATTATTGGTGCACTTTATGCATGAATTTTGGTTGCTTTTTAAAAGCACTGAGAAACAAAGATCGCTGTTTCTCAGTTTCATTTGATAAAGAAGTTTATTAGTAACTAATATATTATGATTAATGCTGACCTGAAACCAAAGTAGTGCTGGGTATTTTATAATAGTAAAAGGGAAGCTATATATCTGTTTCCAGTCTTCTTGTGAAAAACTGTATATCTTGTTCCAGGAAGTTTTACCTGTTGGAACTTCTTTATTTTCATTTAAAATGTCATATGTTACTTGGACCCAATATATACACTATGATTAGGTCCGAGTCGATTAGTAATCACTGAAGATTTGATCATAATTTTATGTATCTGTCTGAGCTTGACTTACCATATGTTATACATGGCATCTCATCAGGGTCTACACAGTTTGCCACTCATCCAGCTATTTTCAGACACAACAGTGGGTAGTAAATTGTACTTGTTCAAATTTTAGATAAAGTAAGGTAAGGAGTGAAGTGTCTGTATACTGAGGGTTAATTCAGTAAAGTATTAGACACAGAAATCAAGAGATCGATTACTGGCAAATCTGGAAGGATAATTGTTTTTGTTGACTTATCGATTAATCGATTATCCAATTAATTGTGCCAGCCTTAGAAAATAGACTATAATGTTGAACTGTAGAAGTGAAATGATTTAAAGAATAAAACAGAATATTGAAATTCTAACATTAAAGTCACTGTTGGTGATGCCATCTTATAGTAAGTTATTTAATGAATGATATAACCATTTAAATAGATTGATCTGCATCTTATTCTTTCTGATCATTCTGGCTGCTGTGCCTTTCTGTTTCCTGCCTCTTTTTCAGCAACCTGTCCTTCCTGCGCTTCATCTGTTGTTTTACTCGTATGTTCCTGTCCTGTTATCACCATAATGAGGTAGCTCTGTCTCTCCATCAAACAATTTGCTCCCCACTGTATTGTTGTGTCTCTTAGACTTTCTCAGAATGGTTTCTCACCTGTCATATTGTCCCCTATTTGATTTTTTGTTCTGTAATGTTTTCCTGTTCAGATGCCTTTGCGAATCAGAAATGGCAAGAGTGAGTAGAGTCCCATGATACTACTTTGCCACCTTGTTTTTGCTAGGCTGAGATGGTAGATCTATCTATTCTGTAAACGATATTTATATCTTGTTCGTAAGCTGAAGACCTTTTGTTTAATTTGACTTGTTTGAAGAACATGCAGTCACCTACTCTGAAATTATGTTCTTTAATATTTTGTTTTCAGCATTTTGCTGCATGTTTTCTTTAAACAGTTTGTCTCATTCATTGATTACCTTTTCGTTTGTTGGTTGTTAACTTGTCCTACTTACATAGTCTATTTTTGTCCATACTGTTCTATTCATCATTCCTTCATATGGTAAGATGCCTGTCGCGGGTGAGGGGTCGATCGATAGCCTGTAAGCATCTATTGCATTGCCATTATCGGTGATGTTCTTCATGTTCTGTTTTGTTCATGAGTTTCATAAAGTTCTTTGTCCCAGAGGACGTGTTGCGTACAAGAACGACAACTCTGGCTTTCTTACTTTTGTAGTTATCTCCCTTTGTTTTGTTTGAAATAGATATCTCGTCTGCTCTGTAACTGTAATACCCTTTGGAATATTTGGATGGTACTTGGCAGAAATGTAGAACAGGACCAGTTGATGTGTCACATACAAGAATGACAACTCTGCCTTTCTTACTTTTGGACTTATCTCCCTTTGTTATACATGCATTTGAGTGATAATCCATTGATTTCAAGTCTGCTCTGTAACTTGAATACCCTTTGGAATATTTCAATAGTACTTGGCAGAAATGTAGTCTATTTATTATGTAGAACAGGATCAGACGACGTTCACGTACAAGAATGACAACTCTGCCTTTCTTACTTTTGACATTATCTCCCTTTGTTATGTCTGACAGTGATTATCCATTGATTTCATGTCCGCACTGTAAGTCAAAGACCCCTATGAATATTTTTATGATACTTGGTAGAAATGTAGAACAGGACCAGATGACATGTCACATACAAGAATGACAACTCTGCCTTTCTTATTTTTGGTGTTATCTCCGTTTGTTATACATGTATCTGACAAGAGATTATCCATTGATTTCGTGTCCGCTCTGTAAGTCAAAGACCCTTTGGAATATTTTTATGACATTTGGTAGAAATGTAGAACAGGACCAGACGACATGTAGCTTGCAGGAATGTGACTCTGGCTTTCTTATTTTTGGAGTTATGTCCCCCTTTGTTTTGTTTGAAATAGGTTTCTTGTCTGCTCTGTAACATGAATACCCTTCAGAATATTTTGATAGTACCTGGTAGAACTGTAGAATAGGACAAGGTGACATGTAGCTTATAAGAATGATAACTCTGCCTCCCTTACTTTTGCTGTTATCTCCCTTTGTTATATTTGACACTGATTATGCATTTTTTTAGTCTTTGCTGTATAAGTTGATTACTCTTTGGAATATTTTGATGATACTTGGTAGTAATGAAGAACAGAACCAGACATTTCACATACAAGAATGAGAACTTTGGCTTTATTTACTTTTGGAGTTATCTCCCCTTCTTGTGTTTGAATTAGATTTCTTGTCTCTGCTCTGTAACACGAATACCCAACGGAATATTTTGATGATGCTTGGTACAAATGTAGAACAGGTCGAGAAGACGTGTTGCATACAAGAATGACAACTCTGGCAGGATTGGAGGAGGGGGGGGCATTTGTTTTTTGTTTTTTTTTCTAAAAAACCTTTTCTAGTTTGTACTGTTGTTACCATCATGGGCAAGCAGTGTTTGTGTCAAGCAGTATTAGAGTCAGGCAGTTGGGGGCAAAGTGATTTACAAACACCAGCTCTAGTTTTCCGTTTGTATCAGCAATTCAAGGGTGTAAAATTATTTTTCGCCCACTGCAGGGCAAGTGGGTGAAAAATGTACTCACCCTGCAAGGCTTTTTACTTTTCCTGATCAGCTTATCAAAAGGATGATTGTTGAAATTTCAGTTAGGAGACAGAAAATTGTTTTCTCATGTTGTTAACTAGAAACAATAAAAGAAGCTAAAGAACTTCACTGTGTTGTTTGATTGAACTCCCAGTTCCCTACATGTAAAATTATTGAAAGGTAATAACAGAAGCACCATATCATAATTATGATTCATATTTTTCATGATGTAGCTGAGCTCTAGAAGTCTGTCTAGACAAATCAACCATTTGTCTAGAGCTTATCGCTTTCGTTTTTTTTTTTTTTTTTTTTTTTTTAGCTCGCCTGAACAACATACATGGAGAGCTATTATACTACCCTTGGCTTTGGCGTTGGTGTCCACAAATATATGAGTTTTCGTTAAAAGTTTTTAAGACCTCATTATTTCCTAACCTTATCACCGATTTGATTCATCTGTGGTATGACTATACATATTGGTCCAAAATTTTGTGCAGTACCATCCTCATCACCCTAGGTTATGTCAAGATCAAGGTCACAGGTTTAGAATTGTCATGTTAAAATTTTACGTCAAAGTTTTTAGGACCTTGTGATTTTTTTTTATTTGATTGACAAGCGTGAGTTCAGGCGAGCTATCCTGTATGGCGACAGGTCTTGTTTTATGTCATAGTCAGGTTGTTGTTGCTTTCTTTTCTCTGCTTGATGACAGAGTTGCAGAGATTCATTTTTTTTCATTGTCTCCACCACCTGTTTTCCCAAAAAGGGATTGTATGTCACACTGAGCCATCTTTGGATACAGCGGTGATAATGTAAACAACAACCGGTGACAACTACCCTTGATAACACCCAGTGTAACTACCTTGCAGTATCCTGGTCATATAACATATTGGGAGGTCTGCCGCTAAGGAAAATTGGCACAGAATCAGTCTAGAAACAAGCATGTAAACAAAGATGGCCAATCATGTTTTCAACAATAACTGTCCGAATTCTTGCGTATTGCTGGCTAAAAATGCACTCGTCCAATAGGGCTAGCTTAGTGCAAGTTCTGCTTGCCCAAGTTCTTATTGTTCTGGAATATGTGAGCGGGCAAGTGGAATTTTACACCTCTGGGCATTCTGTGGGTTGCAAAAAATTTCATGTTTTTCCTTTTTGGCTTTATTATGCCCCCGCCTATTCGAAGAATAGCGGATGGGCATTAAGTATTACCCCTGTCCGTCCCGTACGTCCGTCCGTCTGTCCGTCCGTCCGTATGTCCCACTTCGTGTCCGGGCCATAACTCCCAAACCGTATGGAATATATTCATGAAACTTCACAGGTGCATACATCACATTGAGACGATGTGTCATGAACAAGGAAGACAACTCTTGCATTTTTGGTTTTTGAATTATTTCCGCTTGACTTAGTTCCATATAGTTAACTGTGTCCGGGCCATAACTCCTAAACCGTATGAAATATATTCATGAATCTTTATCAGTGCCTGCATCACACTGAGACGATGTGTCATGAACAAGGAAGACAACTCTTGCATTTTTGGTTTTTGAATTATTTCCGCTTGACTTAGTTCCATACAGTTAACTGTGTCCGGGCCATAACTCCTAAACCGTATGAAATATATTCATGAAACTTTACCAGTGCATGCATCACACTGAGAAGATGTGTCATGAGCAAGGAAGAAAACTCTTGCATTTTTGGTTTTTGAATTATTTCCCCTTGACTTAGTTCCATATAGTAAACCGTGTCTGGGCCATAACTCCTAAACCATATGGAATATATTCATGAAACTTTATGGGTGCATGCATCACATTGAGACGATGTGTCATGAACAAGGAAGACAACTCTTGCGTGTTTTGTTTTTGAATTATCTTCCCTTGACTTAGTTCCATATAGTAAACCGTGTCCGGGCCATAACTCCTAAACCGTATGGAATATATTCATGAAACTATACAGGTGCATGCATCACATTCAGACGATGTGTCATGAACAAGGAAGACAACTCTGGCATTTTTGGTTTTTGAATTATTTCTCCTTGACTTAGTTCCATATAGTTAACCGTGTCAGGGCCATAACTCCTAAACCATATGGAATATATTCATGAAACTTTACAGGTGCATGCATCACATTGAGACGATGTGTCAAGAACAAGGAAGACAACTCTTGCGTTTTTCGTTTTTGAATTATCTTCCCTTGACAGTTCCATATAGTAAACTGTGTCCGGGCCTTAATAATAACTTCATGGTATACCTGTTACAATTACATATAAACCCTTTTTCTGAATGGCATTTGGCGGGGGCATCCGTGTCCTATGGACACTTTTTCTAGTTCCTTTTGAGTTCACCACTTTTACAACTGGGTATCTAGTTCTCTTGTCAATGACAAAGTTCTAGAAAATAATGTCCATCAGAGTATGTAATGGGCCCCCGAAATCAACTGACACAACTTCCCATGTTTTTTCTGGTATGTCTGTCATCTTAAGTAGCTCCTGTCTTGGCTGCTTTGTGGTAATGTGACATTCATAACATTTTCTGACATCATTTTCAACCATTTTGTTAATATCAGGGAACCAGTATTTGTCTTTGTCATACCCATGTGTCCAAGGCCGTGCTGTTCTTTGATAAACTTATTCTGAAGACATGAAGGGATAACTGTTTGGTTCAGTCTGAAGATAAATCTGTGCATTATATATAGATCTTGTCTAATGCTATAAAATGGTGCAATGTCCTTGTCTTTCATGTGTTTCTCCCAGTCCTCTCTGACTATTTCTTGGTATACAGGGTTTTCCTTGTCCCTGAAAAACTCGAGGCTTGGCCCCTTTTTGACTCTGATGTCTCCTAATCCTTCATCTTACAGAGACATTGATGTCCCTTAAAATTTGCAATATTTTCTATAACTTCTGTAACTCTAATTCAAACAATTAACCCCTGAAATTACCCCATACATGTATGTCCCCTAAAATATGGGTCAATAGAAACATTATGTCCCCTTAAATAAATTTCTGTGGGAAAATCCTGGGTATATCCTCTGTAACTGATTGTTATTTGCCGTCTCCTCCTTAATGCACCCAAGCGTTCAGCTACTGAAATGCTTTTTACAAATTTTTCAGTATGGTCAGGTCTGATGTCTGTGTCAGTGTCTGGTAATGGGTGCCTGGAAAGGTAGTCTAGTGGATCTGCTTTGTCTTTGCCTGGCTCAAATATCAACTCAAAGTCCACATCTTGCATATCCATGACCTATCTTTCGATCTCTGGTGGCAGTTTTGCTGTAGTTTTGTTGAATATGGGCAACAAAGGTTTATGGGCTGCAATGATCTTGAATCTCATTGCCTTAAGCAAATATATCCTGAACCTGTTTTTGACCCATCGCTCCGCTAGAGAGACTTTTTCTGTTTCATTATGTCTTTTTCCTGTATCTATCATTGTCCTACTGATATAATGGACTAGTTGCAATCCAATTCCTGTGTTCTTAAACAAGCCCGCTGATAATCAGTCATGATAAAATGCTTCTGCTCTCACAACTACTGGTATTTGCTGCTTTGGGTTGAAATATATCATTGTTTTCTCATTTGTAATACTGTCTTTTAATCTGTTAAATACTGATTCTTCTTTACATCCCCATTTAAATTTCATATCTCTGTCAGTTTTCTTAACAGGGCAGTGATGGATGCATACTTATCAATGAATTTTGACAAGTATCCCACCTTTCCTAGAAAGCAGCTGACCACCTCATTTTTGGTGTCCTTGACTGCTTTCACCTTCTGTATCGATGGCTTCAGATGATTTTTCAGATGCAGCACCCATATTCATGCACATCAAAACATGTGATCTGTAAAATTGTCTCAGATGAGTCTAACGGATGTCCAGTCAATAGTTTTCACAAAGAAATAAGAAAAATTCCAATATATATTTGTTAAAAAAAGTTTTTTTATTTATTTCAGGATTTGGAAGGAAGGATGTTGTAGAGCACTTGTTGGAGTGCGGAGCAAATGTTCACGCACGGGATGATGGGGGACTGATCCCCCTGCACAATGCATGTTCTTTTGGGCATGCAGAAGTTGTGCAGTTGTTGTTGCGTCATGGCGCTGATCCTAACGCAAGAGATAACTGGAACTATACTCCCTTACACGAGGCTGCTATCAAGGGAAAAATAGACGTCTGCATTGGTAAGTAGAGTTTGATATTTTTATTTCCTTGATAACTTTATTTTCAGAACTATATCATAATATGCATAGCTCTATATAAAAGGGGTAGCCAGATGAACATTGTTCTTAGAGGTGGTTTCACTGAGAACCTGCTACAGGTGACTTCATTGAGTACCCACCACACAAGTGGGATTTTTTTTTCTTGTGGAGAAATTAAAAATATCAAGCTTTTGGCCAACCTTAAAAGAATTGTTGGTTTGATGTTTACAGACCGACCAGAAATTTTCGTGTGACCCATTTATCTTTTCGCCTTCCGATTTTTTATATGCCTGTTTGAAAAACAGGACGTATGATGTTACGGGGAATGGTGTGCGTCCGTCCGTCTGTAAACTTTTTCGTTTCCGGCTAACTCCTCCTACAGTTTACATCCGATCAAGCTGAAACTTGGTTTCTAGTTAGACCATGATGTGGAGCAGCGCATATTGTTTCGGGGTTACAGTCATCCAAATATTTGCAGAGTGATGCCCCTTCGAAAATTTCTATAAACTTTTCATTTCTGGTTAACTCCTCCTACATTTTACATCCGATCAAGCTGTAACTTCATTTATAGTTAGATCATGAGGTGGGTCAGCGCGTTTTGTTTTGAGGTTACAGTCCACCAAATATTAGCAGAGTTATGCCCATTTGAAAATTTCTGAATTTTTTTTTTTTCCTCTCCTCCCACATTCAAGCTGAAACTTCATTTATAGTTAGACCATGATGTGGAGCAGTGCATATTGTTTCAAGGTTACAGTCCACCAAATATTAGCAGAGTTATACCCCTTTGAAAATTTCTATTAATTTTTGGTTTCTGGATATATCCTCCTACAGTTTACATCTGATCAAGATGAAATTTCATAAATAGTTACACGATGATTTGGAGCAGTGCATATTTTGAGGTTACAGTGCACCAAATATTGGCAGAGTTATGGCCCTTTGAAAATTTCTGTAAACTTTTCGTTTCCGGCTAACTCCTCCTACAGTTTACATCCGATCAAGCTGAAACTTGATTTGTAGTTAGACCATGATGTGGAGCAGCGCATATTGTTTCAAGTTAACAGTCCACCAAATATTAGCAGAGTTAAATCCCTTTGAAAATTTCTATTAATTTTTCGTTTCCGGCTAAATCCTTCTTCATTTTACATCCGATCAAGCTGAAATTTCATAAATAGTTACACGATGATGCGGAGCAGCGCATATTATTTTGAGGTTACAGTACACCAAATATTGGCAGAGTTATGTCCCTTTGAAAGTTTTTGTAAACCTTTGCAGCATATTTATTAGAGGTAATAGTATGCAAATTTCATTTTATAATAGGATATTTTTTTGCAAATAACTAAAGTTATGGGCATATGGGCAAGTTATTTATTTTTTTTTTACACCTTCTTTTATTAGATTTGCAGGGAAATGTTGCCATTATTAAATCTTTATTAATACATTTATTAAATGATACAGAATTAAGAAACTTGACTAATATCAAAACTTGTAAACATAATTCTTTTTGGATTTTTATACCCCGCCACAGAATAGTGGCTGGGTATTATGGTTTAACGTTGGTCGTCCGTGAGTCCGTCCGTCCGTCCGGTTTTCGTTTCCGGATGATAACTTCAGTAAACATCAATGGATTTTCACCAAACTTGGTTTATGCATTGATATTGTGGAGATCTGGTTTGTGAATGCTCATGGGCGAATTTCATCAAATTTTGACGGAGTTATCTGCCCGAGACAGCCCATATTTTCGTTTCCGGATGATAACTTGAGTAAACATCAATGGATTTTCACCAAACTTGGTATGTGCATTCATATTGTGGAGATCTGGTTTGGGATAGCTAATGGGCAAATTTCGTCAATTTTTGACGGAGTTATCTGCCCGAGACGCGCCCATATTTTCATTTCCGGACTATAACTTGAGTAAATAACAAGGGATTTCCACCAAACTTGCTATATGCATTGACATTAAGGAGATCTGGTTTGGGATTGCTATTTGGCAAATTTCGTCAAATTTTTACGGAGTTATCTGCCCGAGACACACCCATATTTTCGTTTCCGGATGATAACTTGAGTAAATAACAAGGGATTTTCATCAACCTTGCTATATGCATTGACATTAAGGAGATCTGGTTTGGGATTGCTAATGCGCAAATTTTGTAAAATGTTTACGGAGTTATCTGCCCGAGACATGCCCATATTTTCGTTTCCGGATGATAACTTTAGTAAATAACAAGGGATTTTAACCAAACTTGCTATATGTATTGACAGTAAGGAGATCAGGTTTGGAATTGCTAATGGCCAAATTCCGTCAAATTTTTACGGAGTTATCTGCCCGAGACACGTCCATATTTTCCTTTCTGAATGATTACGAGTAAATAACAAGGCCTTTTAACCAAACTTGCTATATGCATTGATATTATCAAGATCTGCTATAGGATTGTTATCTGTCCATTGATATTATCAAGATCTGGTTTAGGATTGTTATCTGTCCCTGTCATTTTCTTTCCTGACATTTCGCAACGATAACTTTAATACATAAACAAATAATTGCTATGGCGGGGTATTATGCTTGTGACGCTTTTATTTATTTATTATTTTTTTTTAATACTCTTCTTAGTTGACTCCCTTGAAGAACAAAAATAAAATCAGTATAAAACAAGTTCAAGGTTTACAAAGAAATTTCTTGCAGCATTTTCTTTTTTTTTTGGTTGTTTATTTCTGTTTTGTTATTGTTTGGTCGGATATTGAAGTATAGGAAAAACAAATCAGCCAAAGGCTCATATAAGCTTATAATATAGCCATGCATCTGTAGTGTGTCCTCTGTCCAAAAGCACCTTCCTAGATGCAGCAAACTTCTCCCTATTTTCCCAGGAGGGAGAAGTCACTTCTTCCTTAATTTCTGGGCCAGCTTGGACCCTAAGGTTACAGTTCACCAAAAATCAGCAGAGCTATGCCCCAATGAAAATTTTTTAATTTTTTATTTTAATTCCACTTACCGTTTATATCCGGAGCACTGAATTATACAGGGGCCAGTTTATGTGCTACATCTTATTACTTGCCACAGGCGTATAATGCCCCGCTTTTTTGTTTTTTGTCCCGACTCGTATTGGCAAGTACAGGTTTTTGGTCCAATATTTCTTGTTCCCATCTTTGAGTTTGTGTCACGTCATTTTACTATGTGTGCGACCAGTGTAAGCTGATGGCTTTATATCCAATGTTTCTGTTTATAAGCATTTCTTTAGCACTGACTGTCTGAAATGGCGGAGGCCAAACTGAAGTTAAAGCATCCAAGTAAACAAGAACTGTCCTCCGATAATAAACAGGTTTAATAATGTAAAAGTGTTTATTTCTTAAGTTTAAAACAGATTAAAGAACAAAACGTATGAAATTTTAAAAATTTATTATCTTCATTCCAGTATTCAATAGTAAATAATCAAATATTAGCCGTGATTTTGTGATCTTGTTTTTGCCAGCTCTAGCAGCAGGACCTGGAAAAGAATAATGAAATGGTTAGCAAGTTCAGATTTAAGTTTTAAAATACCAAGGATAGAAAGGTACAAAGGAATTTGCACATCATACACTTTACCTTGATAGTTTTTTTCTGCTATTAAAAAAAATGGTAAAAAAAACAACCTACCGACCAACCCACTTTAACAAGGGAGAAAAGAAAAGCCTGCTGACCTACCCACTTCAAAATCTTTGAGTTGGTAACAGCAAACCAACAATTTATTAAGATTGGCCTTGCTGAAAAAAAAAAGTGTATGTTTATGACCTGCCACAAATAAAAATTGGCCTGAACACATATGCAGATAGCAAGAGCACAGATCAGCCTGTACAACTCTGATCTGATCTGGTCTTGAGGAAGGTAATTTGGTAAGGATATCACACTGTTTTCATTTCATCAAAGATGTTTCTCTGTGTACAATATGCTGTGAGTAACCCATTGTAGACTGAATAGACTCCCACACACTATATATTGGAAGAGTCCAAATTTAGGTAAGTCTGGCTATGAGATTTAGATATTCCTAAAGAAAAATGGCTAAACTATTTGCAAACAGTGAAGACCCTGATCAGAGGCCGCATTCTGCGGCGTCTGATCTGGATCTGCACTGTTTGCCAATTACCCTTTTAGGGGTCTCCCGACTACAATGGGTTAAATGTGCCTATCAAAGCTGGCACATTTCTACAAGGAGAGTAACCATATATTTATTATTATTTCTTCATGATAAAAACATGTTGTAAATGCTGATTAGAAGCACCTCACCAAGGGTTTTGGTTGAAAAGGTCCCTTATTTAGAGCTTTATGGCATTATACTGTATATACCCTAAGTATTGGGACACCATTTCTGCTTACCATAATTGATCTAAAATTTTATTTGGCGAGCCCCGGAAGCCTAGTGGATAGGAGAGTTGACTCTTAATCCATTAGGTTTCTCACCGCTGTGGTTCGAGCCTCGCTCGGGTCACATGTGGGAAAGCCAAGTTCTGCTTACAGGTGGTCAGATGGTTTTTTCCCCCGGGTTCTCCCGTTTTTGCCCACCTTTGATGAACGATCGGCTTGATATAAGTGAAATATTCTTGAATGGGCCGTAAAACCCAAATAAAATAAAATTCGATTTAGTCCATTTTATTACCCGTTGATGTGTCTAAAATATTGCTGTATGTATGGCAAATAGTGTAGTCCCTGAGTTCTGCGGCATCTGATCTGGGTCTACACTGTTTGCAAAGGCCAAGGCCTATCTGTCCCAATACTTAGGGTTTTTGTGGTAAGAGAGAACTGGTGATGCCAAGACTGAAAGATTGTTGCCAGTGATGTTAATATGCAATTCAGACAAAGATAGATCTGGGTATATATGCCATGTTGGTCAAGTATCTGCTTGTCTGATTCCACATAATGAGAACGGTGTTAATAAACAAAAAAATGAAATGGTTTTTAGCATGGTCTGTAATTTTTACACAGCTATTGGTTGGTATTGATAATGTGCTTAGTGTACTATCATTTCAAGTTTCTGTATTCTGTTATGAAAAAGAGATGCCATATCCAAAAGCTGCCATATCCAAGGACCAAGAGCTGCCGTATCCAAAAATCTTTGTGATAAGACTGAAAGATTGTTGACAGAGATTTTAGTAACGCCAAACAGTGTAGACCCTGATCAGACTGCTCCTTCAGGAGCAGTCTGATCTGGGTCTGCACTGTTTGCACCTAACTGCTTTTGGGTGAGGATCCCCTTGGCATCAGCATAGGCATTGGTGTGGTCAGCATCAGTTTTGATGTGACACTCTCTTCTCTCAGTTTCTGTGCAATATCTCATGAACTAGTAAGCAGATTCCTACCAAATTTACAAAGCTTTATCATAAGAACTAGATGATCAACTGATTAAGGTAAATGTCCTAAAATTTTGAACACTTTATTCCATAGTATTTGGGCTGAATTTTGCTTTTTATGCATCTGTCTCTTAAACTGTCTAGTGGAATGCCAAACAGTGTAGACCCTGATCAGACTGCTCCTGAAGGAGCAGTCTGATCTGGGTCTGCACTGTTTGCATATGTCATTTTGTCAGTCTCTTGGGTGTTTGAAATTTTAGGACATTTATTGTAGGGTTTGGTGACCTTGACCTTATATTGCAAAGTATAAATGCATTTGACGTGCAAAATTGGGGTAGATGGGGTGTGGTGTCTCTGAAAAGACTCTTCTTGTGTTTTCTGTCATGCTTACGGATGCTTTTCAGATTTATAAGAATGGCCTGCTTGTAAGTTATTGATTCGATGGCAGCTTGCTCAATCTTAGATGTTTAAAGATGACAGAAATAGTACATACAGGTTTGCTCCTTTTTCTTGGTGATGTGGCAAAAAAAGCTTTGGCTCAATAAAAGGTGCAAGGAAGTTTGGCTCATGTTTAATATGTTTGTGACAAATACAGCCTCCTTGTCAGTTCAAAAAAGACTGAGGTGATCTACCAGCAGACTGCTTGAATGCTGTACATTGAACCTGCATTATCAGTGAAAGGAAATTGCAAGTTCAATTGGATTGATAAATTCTCTTATCTTGGATGATGATAAATTCTCTTATCTTGGATGAAGACTGTCAGGAGATTAGAGAAAACTTACTAAAATGGTTCCACTCCACTGAACAAAATGGCCACCTGAGCTGAAAATCAAAAAATTGTTAAACAACATTTTATCAAGGCCAGATGCCTAATTTCAAAATAATTTCTCAAAATTGTTCCTTTTATGTTTCTTCACCAAAATTGCTAAAATGGGTATGCTGTGCTAAACAAAATGGCTGCCAGAGCTAAAATTAGAAAAATCCTTGAACAACACCACCTCATAGACCAGTGGCCCAATGTCAAACTAATGTCACAGAATGTTCCTCTTTTACCAAAATTGCTAAAATGGTTCTGCTCCACTGAACAAGATGGTCGTCAAAGCTAAAAATAGAAAATATCTTTAAACAACATCTCCTTCTAGGCCAGCTGCCCGATAATAAAATAATTTCATAGAAATATTCCTCTTATGCCACTTAACCAAAATTTTTAAAATGGTTCCACTCTCCTGAACAAGATAGCTGCCAGATCTAAAAATTGAAAAATCTTTAAACAATATTCATGTATCCACCTAGGCCTAAAAAATTGAAGAAAAAATTAAACAACATACATGTATCCTCTTAGGCCAGTTCCCTGATTTTCAAAATAATTTCACAGATATGTTTCAGACTTAGGCTCCTTCACCAAAATTACTAAAATGGTTCCACTCCGATGAACAAGCCTCCAGAGCTAAAAATAGAAAAAAGATGTCTTTAGTCCACATCTCCTCTTAACTCTTTGCATGCTGGGTAATTTTGCATGCTTTTTTGTTGTCTGTGGATTATTTTTTTAATTAACTTTTTGAAAAACAATCTTTCAGGAATACCATCAGTGTCAAACAATTCGGATCCAGATGAGGCACAATGTTTTGTCGGGCCTAATTTGGGTCCAAACTGTTTACAAAGGTTATCAGCAGACAACAGAAGTCGCCACTAGCAGGAGTGGTCCCATCTTTTCTACATATAAGCTAGTAACATTTTGAGCTCAGATGAGTGATCCAGGATTATCATGGCCTGCTTTGTTTCATTTTTTAGTTCACATGAGCCAAAGGCTCAGGATGAGCTATTGTGATCACTATTTGTCTGTCGTCCGTCCGTCGTCCGTCCACACCTTTGAACAACTTCTTTTCTGAAACCCCTGGGCCTGTTTTCTTCATTATTTCTCCTGGAGCCTTCTGTTAATGGGGGATTGAACATTTGTACAAATGGTCTCGGTCCGTTTATCAAGATGGCTGCCATGCCCATATATGGTAAAAACACTTAAAAATCTTCTCTAGAACCAAGAAAGCTTCAAGGCTGAATATTGGTATTTAGCATCAGGGACTCAAGGTCTACCAAGTTTGTTCAAATGATGACCCTAGTTTGACATTTGACCTTTTTACAGCAAGGTCAAATTTGTGTTATTGTGCATTTGTAATGGGAAAAAATTGAAAGTTCAGTTTCTCAAAATATATTAAAGACCAATGGCTGAAACTTACAATGTATGATCAAATTAGCAAACCCTTTCAGTAACAATCAAAATTTTGTCGCCCAGAGTTATCTGCCCTTACCCGTGGGCTATATGTATTGTATAAAATCTCGTAATCTTTAAACGTCTTCTTCTTATATTCTCTAAAACAGCTTGGCCAATTTTCACCAGGTATCACATTGGGCCTTCTGTCGAAGGCATATTATCTGTTTGTTCAAACTGTTCTGCATCATTAAACAAGATAGTCGACAAGCCCATATATGGTGAAAAACACTTAAAAATTTTCTTCTCCAGAACCAAGAAAGCTTCAAGGCTGAATCTTGTTGTTACAAAGCATTTGGGACTCAAGGTCATCCAGATTTGTTCAAATAATGACCCTAGGGTGACATTTGACCTTTTTAGGGCAGGGTCAAATTTGCATCCCTGTGCATATGTATGGGGAAAATCTTGAAAATTCAGTTCCTCAAAATGTATTAAAGACTTATGGCTGAAACTTACAATGTATGATCAAAGTAGCAAACCCTTTCAGGTACATGTACAACCAAAATTTTGCCGCCCAGGGTTATCTGCCCTTGTCCCTGGGCTATATACATGTATAAAATCTTGCAATCTTTAAACGTCTTCTTCTCTGAAACAGCTTGACCAATTTTCACCAGGTTTCACGTTGGGCCTTCTGTCCAAGGCATAGTATCAATTTGTTAAAGTTCTGCATTATTAAACAAGATGGCCGCCATGCCCATATATGGTGAAAAACACATAAAAATTTTCTTCTCCAGAACCAAGAAAGCTTTAAGGCTGAATCTTGTTGTTACAGAGTATTTGGGACTCAAGATCATCCAAATGGCAGGTAAAAACAGCTAAAATTATGGTGATCTGTCTCTTGGTTTGGTTGCCATGGATGGCAACAGAAAGCTCCCATAGACTTGTAATGGAAAAATGGTTAAATTGTATTTTCTCCATAACCAGAGGTGATATGAACCATATTTGTCAGTTATGATCATTTTATGATTATCTTCCCAGTTTATGTGCCTTTATGACTAGTGGTCATTTGTTTTTAGTTGCCATGGCAACATTAAATTTTAAACTAGAGCAAGTTGATGGCGCGCCATCACATATCCCCGCGCCAGCACCATGGCATATCTCCGTGCACATCAAAATTCCAAATGCGTTCCTCCAGTCCTCATCCATAGGGCTTTTACCTGTGACAGTTTCAAGGGTCTAGTTGAAAAAGCCTAAAAGTTGTGACAATCAAAAAAAGGACCCGAAATCCTACTTTTTGACCTCTAGTGACCCCCAGACATGCCCCTGGGGCAAATTGTTTGCACCACTGTATTTCACTCTTCATTACCTTCGATTTGATATGCAACATGACTATGTTTGTACAAAATGGATTTTGGCCCCTTCGGGGCCACACCCCCCTGGCCCTGCCCCCAGGGGTTACATCAGAATTCTGAATGTGTTCCTCCAATCCTCATCCATAGGGCAATAGCCTGTGGAAGTTTTAAGATTCTAGCTTAAATGGTCTAGGAGCAATGGTGTGACATTACAGACGGACGTACAGAAGGATGGTGGGTATAACAATATCCCCGCTTCTTTTCTTCGAAAAGCATGGGGATAAAAAGGAATTTTTTAAATGTCAGCTTCTCCAAAACCACTGAAGCTGCATGACTAGTTTTGTACAACTGTTCCTTGTGTAAGGGAATTCAAAATTACTAAAGTTATGGTTATTTGTCTCTTTGTTTCCTTGCCATGGCAACAGAAAGCTCTGATAGACTTACAATGGAAAAATGGTTAAATTGCATTCTCTCCATAACCAATGAAGTGATATAAACCATATTTGGCAATTATGATCATTTGATGATTGTCTAGGCCTAAAATAATAAATGTTCTGTTTCCGATTTCATCACCAATTTGCCATAGGGTTGGTAGGTCGGCAACTTTTTTTTCTCTCTCTCTCCTTTTTTTTCCAAGTCAAATTACGGTCGGTGAATCGTAATTTTTTTTAATGGAATCTTAAAATATTTTGACTTCTCTTACCGAACATTTGACTGTTTTTGAATACCGATGATAAAGGTGCGCTGTGTTAAAAGCTTTTATGTGATTTTAGGCCGAGATGTGGCTGCATGCTTCAAAATAAACCACTAATATGCTCGATTTGGCTTATAAGGGTGCAGCCATATTGGAAATAAATAAAGGAACGATGAAGATGGACAGTATCCGAAAATTGGTACGGACAAATTATGTAACGAATTTATATAAAAACAGGGATTGTCTGGGGTCGGTCGCGGATTTTTTTTTTTTTTTTTCTTTGTGTGCCAAAAAAAATATTTAGAGTCAGCGCATTTTTTGACAGTCGGTTGGGAAATTGGAAACATAACATTCTTTTAGGCCTTACCCAATTTATGATTTATAACCAGAGACTATTTTATTTGGTTGCCATGGCAGGATTTGAAAGTAGAAGATTTGTAAAGCACCACATACAAAGACAAAAAGTAGCTGAAGTGTCTAAAACTTACAGTATGTGATTGAAGTAGCAAAAGCTTTAAGTTGCAATCAAAATTTTATTCTGTGAGTGTGATCTTCCTCTGCCCCTGTGCTGTATACATATATAAAATCATGATATTGTTAAACAACTTCCCTTCAGAAACCGCTTGGCCAATTTCCACCAACGTTCATGTCCACCCTACTGTTGAAATGAGATTGAAAGTTTGTTCAAATGGTCATGCTTCATTTACTGTCATGCCCATGTATGGTAAAAAAGTAATAATAATAATAACACATTCTTCTTATACAAATCCAAGAACTGCTCAAGTGTTCATACTGTCATCAGTTGCCAGGTTGGAAAAATGTTGCATAACAACTGCATATCTGCAGTGGCTATTTCACTCAGTTGAGCGAGCCTTGAGCGATACCTTTTTGTATTTTGTTTGTTATTTTTTAATTTTTTTTTTTGGTTTCTTTTTTTTTTCTTTTTTTCTTCAAGAAAAAAGTGCAGACAGTAGAAGAGATAGTAGACAGTAGTAGAAATGTCAAAACTTAATTTCTTTGAAAAAAAAAAAAAATCAAAATGTTGTCAGCTGCAAATGTGATTGGGCTTTAAGGGTAAACTATTAGAAGTTTAAAATTCTTTGACTGAGATTTCTGCAGATAAATCTACCCTAGTTTTGTCACATGTCAAACAAACACAAGTGTCAAACACCAATGTTCATAGCTCATATTTCCTCTAATGGATGCCTCTAGCCAGTGCAATGTAATTTCTACCTGTATGTTATCTGGAGAGTAAAACATGCAGAGCTCCAGATAAGATTATAAATAACCATTAACCCTTCTCTTGCTGAGCACGACATGCTCTGTTTTAGCAACGACATGCTCTGTTTTAGCAAACAGTGTAGATCCAGATCAGTTGGCTTCTGAAGAAGCCAACTGATCTGGATCTGCACTGTTTGTCATTAAATATGTGAATTTCTATCAAACACCCGGATCAAGTAATCTGATTAGCTGGAAATTTGAAGTGGGCATGGCATCTTAATTTATTCAGCATGACAAGGATAAAAATGCTAAACAAAACTTGTAGCAAAATTTTTATTTATTTATTTTTTTTTTTTTTATTTCTTATTTTTTTCTTTTAATTTGATTTTTTTTTTATAATAATTATTTATAATAAAAAAAACAACTAATAATAAAAACGTCTGCTGCTGTTGTGATTGGTCCACATAGCACTAGTTAAGGCGCTTTTTTCAATCCAAAAGTATTGATATTTTTCTTATTTCGCCACAAAAACATATGTTGTGGTACTCATTAGAAGCGCCTTGCCGATGCACTTCTAATGAGTACCCACAACATATGTTTTCGTGGAGAAATAAGAAAAATATTTGATGGATACCCTCCCTTATCTAGACCTATGATTGGTGCTATATTAGGGTTCAGGTGATAGTTGTTGCTCTACTGAGTACCCACAAAATTATTGTTTTGGTGCAAAAATAAAACATTGCATGATCTAACTTATTTTAAACTTTAGCACTCTGTAAGTAAACTTATCACATGAAAATTTGGGATATTTTTCTTATTTTTTTCACAGAAAATTTGACTTGACATTTCTGTCAAATGTTCTCTGAAGAAGACAGAATGAAAAGTCAAATCTTATTGTCTATAAAAGTTAAGAAAAAAAAAATATTTTAGATGTTGTCTGGTTTTATTTATAATCAGCTTAAAGCAAAACTTTATTTGTAATCAGGTTTAGCTTTTAACTTAGGAACCTCTCTAATGCTCTTGCACAAAGTTAAAAGTCTGCCCCTTTTCAATGGGCAGTTTTAATAAACAGTTCCATAAATTATTTCTGAGGTTTTATAACCATTAAAGAAATATTTCATCTATTCAGATTCAATTTATATAATAAAAAAAAAAGTGGGTTGGAGTGTCAGGAATTTTGAGGAAGTTGACTTGATAATTATATTCAGCATAATCCTTTTATCTAGATCTTTGCACATTAGTACCATAAATAACTGCATATAATATGTAGAGTTCCAAATCTGGGTCTTTATTGTTTCAAGTCTCTCAGTTGGTGATTTGTTACTCTGATAATCAGTCAATTCATTTTTCAAAATTGAGGATGATGTACATGTATATTCATGGTAGTTAAGGTCTTTCTTGGAGAAAGTTAACCTGTACTTCTCTCTGTCCGCAGTCTGACAAATTAATGATATTTTTTCTACAATTGAGGCATTGATATTTCATGCAAATTGACAATTTGCATGAAATGTCAGTCTACTTTTATGGAAAAATAAGAAAAGCTTCGCAAAATGTCACCTGCTGATCTTTTTTACCCAGCATGCTAATTGTTAATGGTCGGAATTCAGGCAATATAACTAATATGTGTTTATGAGGTAGCATAATCTGAGGAGGTCCATTAATTTTGTCCAAGTGAGGTCAGGTTAATTAACAAACCTGATTGCCAGACTATGCATAAATTGTTAGCCATTCTGATGTTGGATTCCATATGCATAATAAGTGGTATAGTTATTGAACTGAACACCTTTGGATTGGAATACTGCTGAGACCAGCAATCAGCCATTGTCTGCACTATGTTTAAAAGTTTAACTGTGAACTGGCCCATTTGAATATGGGGGTTTGAGGAACAAGTTTACTAACTGGTTCATTTTATTAGAATAAGTGTGGTAAACAGCCCCCTTTGTTATTTTGATCATTTCTCTGTGTATATACCTGTCTGAAAGAACAGCAATATTTAATCCTTGTAGGCCCCTTTGTTATTTTATCCCTTTTGGCTATTGTGGTCTGTATTGTGCAGATTGTTTGGTCATTAGAGGCATTATTCTCCTAACATGGGTAGATTATAAGAAAAAAGGGCGAGCTTGATAAGTTATATAACTTTTTGATATTGTATAATGTGAGTGTCACTTTTTGAAATTGTGTCAGATTTAGCCTTTACCACTCTCTGGGAAAATTCAGCAGGTAACAAAATGATAATGTTTTCCTAATTTTCCCGAAAGACAGTCTTTGATATTTCATGTAAACAGTCCCCAGTGGAGACAGTCTTCATGAAATGTCAAAACCTGATTTTCTGGAAAAAATATTTCAGTGTGATTTTGCAATATTTTTTCTTATGTTTTTCCTAGAAAAAAAAATCCATTTCTGAAATATTCTTCTTATTTATCCCAGAAAAAAAGATTTGCCATTTCATGCAAATTATCTCCAATGAAGACAATTTGCATGAAATGTCTAATCCTGTTTCCTGGGATAGATAAGAAAATATTTTCAAGTATTGTCTGCTGTAGTTTTTATCCAGCATGCCAAGTGATAAAATCTTGTCAGTTCCTGTTACCTCTTAATGGTCAGTATATATGGTGCTGATGTCCATCTGCTGCTCATTTAAATCTTGTGAATGACATAACTGACCATTTAGACATTTTATTACCTGCTGGCCATAGTAGTTGTGAAAAATTTGAGAACTACTCAAGCTCTAACTACTGGGATTATAATGCAGTGATTTTAGCAGTTTACAGTGTGTTTCCTGTGTATAGTTTTTAACATTTTACAGAAGATTTACCAAATAACAACAACATTGGTTGGAAACGAGGATAAAATTGGGCACTAGTTTGACCATTTTAGCATTTTAATTGTTTTAAAGAGTTGAAAATTTGAACAACTTGGATTAAATGGCTGACAGTCCTTGTGATGTGTTGTTTTTCAGCTAGATTCGGTTTTTTAAAGGAAGAAGGATTATTAGAGGATCATTTCTTAATTTCAAAAGGCTTTTTGTCTGAGAATGCACTCTGTTATTTCTGACCTTTTTTGGAATACACAAGAAAACCTTATTATACCATTTTTTGCCAGAATTTTTAATAATTTCCCTTGCTATATTATGTGTGCAGGGCTTTTCAGTTTTGCTATTATTGTTGTAGAAATTTGTCTTGTATTTTTATGGCTGTTGCAGATATATCCTGAATTTCATGTAGATATGTTTGGTGATATTTCTGAAGATAATGATAATCTGGTAAATTTTCCTATCCAGACTTCTATTTAGATATTTAGGGGTTTTAATGAACATTTTCTTGATTAGTCACACCACTAGTATCTTAATTCTGTCTAGGTCTTATCTGTCCTTGTTTACATTTAAATTGCAGTTATTTAATTTTATCTTAATATTTCTCGTGTTTCTTGCTTTTTACACAAAATTTGTTAGGAAACAGTTTTTTATTTATAAAGTAAAATTTGATTTGAGTGGTAGTAGTACATTATACAGACAGCTAAACTGTACACAAGAATTCCAAGTTAAGAACTTTAAAGAAGATGACATAGTAGGAGTGAAATTGATGGAAATTCTGTCACAGAGCATTGAGCTCCTGAAGTAATTAGTTATAACAAAATTGTGATGTAGACGTATTTCTATGGCAATGAGGCTCCGGCCTGATGCAATTGGGGGTGTTTGTGATACCTGGGACTCCTCTGCTTACCAGCCTTCAAAAGCCAGACGGCAGCTTTATTCTGACATAGATACAGAAGATGAAAGTAGTTCCTCAATAGAGTACACCAATACATTCCACACACAACAAACAAGAGACGCTGGTGAGGGACCAACTCTTCATCATGTTAATATATCACCAGTCGATAGGTCAAATTTTCACATTGAAGCACGCAGGAGGATACGTAAGCAACAACAAAGACAGAGAATTGAAAACCGTAGATCCAGAGAGATAGTACAAGATTCAAGTTCTGAGTTTGAGCAGAAAAGAACATCAAAAAATAAAAGTCGAGAAAAAGGAAAATTGGGGGACAGGTCTCAGAAACAGAGATCATATGATTCACAGAACTCACGAGGGACATCATATTCTGGATGGGACCTGTCCCAGGTAACAACATCTGGTCTAACAAAGCATGAGTATAGACGGAGAAAGGGAGATGATTGGGAGGTTTACACTGTATACCCCGACCCAACATCATCATCATGTCAGACACCAGGAAAAGTGAAGAAAAATGAAAAGAAATGGAGAAGGAAATCTGTTGAGTGGGAAGAACTTCCATCAGAGTTTGTTGATAGAACTATACAAAAGAAAAAGGCCCATTCATATGAGCAGAAGAAGTCACGGTATTGGGATGAATTGTCAACAATACATCCTGAAAAGATTCCAAAGAATGATTATCGAGAAAGAATAAGTAAAGATTACTATGAGCCAACTATGCCTGTTGTCACAAAATATGATCCAGATGTAAAGAATTGTAAACTGAAAATAGGAATGACATCAACGTGTATGAAATACACAAAGAATAAAGAAAATATTAATTGTGACCAAGATATAAACTGGGGTGAACTGTCATCTATTTATCCTGAACGTGACATCGGCCATGATTGGTCAGCTGTTCGACCAGCTGACATCACACCTCAGAATCTGGCTGATTTTTCTAGCATTCATCCTGCCAGATCTCCAGACAGTATTCCAAGTGTTTGTCCAACTTTGGTGACTGAGTCAGAATGGAGTGATGGTGTAGGCACTGTACCATCTAATCCTAATAATACTCTTGTTTCTTCAGTGTTACTGCAGCATGGTGGTGACCCTAATATCAGAAACACAGATGGAAAGACAGCCCTTGATTTGGCAGATCCTTCGGCTAAAGCTGTGCTGACAGGTATGTCTTTTGTACATTGGGGGTGGATGTCCTTAGAGCTCAAGGTACCATATTTACCCTATTCATAATGGGGACAGCTTAACTCCTTGTCCTAAAAAAAACAAACAAAAAGAACAAATCTGTTTTACTACCAGATGATTATTCTGGCGAAAGAATGTGCACAAAACTGGTTAACCGCTTAGAGGACTAAGCCTGCCCAGTAAACGTGTGGTTAGGTAAACTGATCACGCTCGACATGACCCCATTGGGTTGAGTTGGCCGTAAAACCTCAACAGATGATGTCTGTAAAAATTGCTGCTTGAGTGGCAGTGTATGTCTTATTTACATAGGTCTAGATAAGGGAGGGTATCCAGTAAATATTTTTCTTATTTCTCCACGAAAACATATGTTGTGGGTACTCATTAGAAGCACCTCAGCAAGGCACTTCTAATGAGTACCCACAACATACGTTTTTGTGGAGAAATAAGAAAAAAATATCAATACTTTTGGATTTAAAAAAGCGCCTTAACTAGTGGTATGTATGTCATGATCAGATGCTACATTTGTATTTTCTGCAGCATCTAATCACGGTTGACGCTGTTTTTTAAGGGATTACACAACTCATCAAAATACCAGAACACTTCCAAAATACCGGAATACCCTTGTTTTCAATAAAGAATTTTGATATATTGTGTCGTTTTGGAAGGGTGAAAGTTTTGTAACTGCAGTTCATCTGCAAGTTGTCCTTGAAGTGCTTTCTCCGAAAATATTGTTGATAGTTGGCTAATTCAGAACCAGAATACCACTGCCACTAAATTTATAGCCTCGTTCCAGCTGTGCCATTTACCAAAAGCGGAAAAGACACAAAGAAAGTTGAAGTTTAGGCAGTTTTATGGTTTTGCTTGTTTACCACTGTGCTCGTATTTCAGCGGGGTCTTTCTTTTATTTGTTTGCTGATGCACGATTCGGCGTCGTTTTCCCATGATTTTGTGAAGGACGTGTCTCGTCCGCTCATGCTGACATACTTGAATCTGAACATATATTTCATTATATATGCCTGCAAAGTAATTTGGGCATAGTGTATTTTAAAGAAGATATGTTTTGGGCCTTTTCGCCCTTGTATTGTTTTGACTATATATCATATATCAATGAAATCTCGTGTATTCCTGTATTTTTCATGGATATTCCAGTATTTCAGTGTAGTGTTCCAGTATTTTGCTAAATTGTGTGAACGATTTTAAAGCCTGTCTGTTCCAATACTCAAGAACAGTAACCTTTAGCTCTCTTTAGGCTTAGCTCTCTTTGGGCTTATTCAGCTGACGACAGTTATTTAGTTTTCTTATGGGGTTTGACATTTTATGCAGTTTGTCTTGGAATATTCTTGGGAGACAGTTTGCAGAATTTTCTCAGAGTAGAACAGTCTGAGAAAGGAAAAATGTTAGCAGTGCTTGCACTAACTGTCAAAATCAGGAAGTCCAAGGACTTCCTAGCTCCAATATCTGGAAGTCCTGGTGATCAAATGTTTTCACTCACTTTCAGAAATTAGACCTCAATATTCTTAAACTCTCATTTATGGAATAAAACTGCTGTTCTTAAGCTAAATAACACATAAATTCATTCTAAAGTTTTGTTATAAATGACTAAATATCTTTAAAAGTTGGGAGTCCCAGACTTCCTGGCATTGCTTTTTGGAAGTCCCAGGGCAGTTTTTGGGAGTCTCTGACTCCCAGACTTCCCTTAATGCAAGCACTGTTATGTCATCTGAAATTTATACCCAGCAAAAAATATGTACACAAAGCCTCCTTAAAAGGGGTTTGCTGTAAAAGGGAGTAAATTCTTTTCTTCCTAAGTAGACCCTTTTTCAGAATTTTGGACAAGTATAGTAGTGAGTACTCAGTTAAAATATTGCAGTATCTAGGGTAAGTACGGTAATCCTGTTTTACCTACCAGACTGAGTGCCGAGGTGAATGCATTCATTCATAAAATTATGATTATTAACCATGATGAGTAATCGGTGTGCAGACACTTCAAGGCTGCAAGTGGTCTGTATAAACTTGTATACAAAAATGTATATTGATACATATGTGCCAGCTGTAATGGTGTGTCATTGCCAAAAGGTGTCTTCAGCACATGCAATTTTGCAAACAGGGAAAGCCCAGATCAGCCTGCACAACCTTGCAATCTTATCAGAACCGTCTTCATTTGTGGACATACATCGTCTTCATTATTTGGTGACTCTACCAGTGGACATGAAATGCCCTCATGCAATCTAATCTAGGCCTTCAAAGTCTATATACACATTTGGAGGCTGCTTGTTTGGACATGGCTTGGGTATAAATATATCTCTATATAAATATAGATCAGAGGTTTATTCAGGTCATATTTTCCTTATTTCTCTATGAAAACATTTTGTGGGTACTCATTAGAAGTGCCTCACTGAGGCACTTCTAATGAGTACCCACAAAATGTTTTCATAGAGAAATAGAAAAAAATATTGGTACTTTTCTGATATAAAAAGGGACTCATTTGGAGCTATGGCCTTGTGATGGAAAAACTTCGCTCATGCCATATATGAGTCAGATAATGAGAAAATGGTTTACAAGGACATTGCAGACAACATATGGACAGACCAGTCTGTACTTCAGTGACATCCTTGTCTGTTCACTGAGTCATTGCATACTGTTTGTATTATACCATATTTATGCACAGTATTCCAAGTGTCTGGCTGGCTGAGTGGTTAGTCCCCCTGACATCGGATCAAAAGAAGCCGGGTTCAAACCCTGCTGGGCCCCCGTAGCCTAGTGGATAAGAGAGTTGACTCTTAATCCATTAGGTTTCTCACCGCTGTGGTTCGAGCCTAGCTTGGGTCATATGTGGGAAAGCCAAGTTCT
This sequence comes from Anodontia alba, assembly GCA_964016985.1. Classification (NCBI taxonomy): domain Eukaryota; kingdom Metazoa; phylum Mollusca; class Bivalvia; order Lucinida; family Lucinidae; genus Anodontia; species Anodontia alba. The sequence goes on from OZ024821.1 coordinate 145,969,376, forward strand.
GCTTACGGATGGTCAGGTGGTTTTTCTCCGGGTACTCCGGTTTTCGCCCACCTTCGATGAACGATCGGCTCGATATAAGTGAAATATTCTTGAAAGGGCCGTAAAACCCAAATCAAAAAAAAAAAAAAAAAAAAAAAAAAAATCAAACCCTGCTGGAGATGGAAGTCAGTTGCTTCATTGCACAGAGTTTTCATTATCACGCTTCCATCGACTTAATATACTTAAGATAATGCTGAAAGGGATGTAATAACCATTTATGGTCATTTTTCTATATAATCTGTACATTTTGTGTGGGCTACAACACAGTTGTTTAGCTGACACGGTGTTTGTGTTGGATGCTAGAAATAGTGTTATTAACTCTTGTCCTGCTGAACCCAGATATGACCTGCCTTTGTAAACAGTGTAGATCCAGATCAGTTGGATTCTGAAGAAGCTGACTGATCTGGAGCTGCACTATTTGCCATTAAGTATGTGAATTTATAGCAATAATCCAGATCAAGCAATCTGGTTGGCTGAAAATTAGAAGTGGGAATAGCTACTTAATTTATTCAGCAGGACAAGGGTTAAGATAAATATGATACACTTTAATTTTACAGGTGAATATAAGAAAGATGAGTTACTGGAGGCAGCTAGAAGTGGAAATGAAGAAAAACTCATGGCACTTCTCACCACACTGAATGTCAATTGTCACGCTAGTGATGGCAGAAAGGTAAGACCCACTGAGTTAAACCATCGATTGTCTCTGAGTATAGGCTGGGATAATGATCCTGAACTGTCTCTGAGTGTAGGCTGGGATAATGATCCTGAACTGTCTCTGAGTGTAGGCTGTAGGCTGGGATAATGATCCTGAACTGTGAGTGTAGGCTGGGATAATGATCCTGAACTGTTTCTGAGTGTAGGCTGGGATAATGATCCTGAACTCTCTGAGTGAAGGCTGGGATAATATCCTGAACTGTCTCTGAGTGTAGGCTGGGATAATGATCCTGAACTGGGTCTTAAGACTGTTCATTTAACCCATAACTTCATTAATTTAAGAAAACAGTGCAAGCCTTGATCAGACGCTGCATTCTGCGGCATCTGATCTGGGTCTGCACTGTTTTCTAGTGTCCCAGTCCATGTTTTACAGATAACCCTCTATCAACAGCACTCTAATGTCACAGGGACAAGAATAGCCCCAGCAATAAATAATTGCCTAACTCCTGGTTTGATTACATTGGTTAGTGATAATCACATGGACAACTACCTGAAAGAAATTTTGGTGTTTGTATACCATAGCTCAGTTGCAAAACAATCAATCCAAAAGGACAATAAAATATACAGCTATCTTAGAATAGCCCTGATCAGACCTGGAATCAACCTACTCATAGCTCCAGATAAGAGGAGGTATCCGGTAATTATTTTCTTAATTTCTATGAAAATAGAAGTTTTGGATACTCATTAGAAGCACCTCTCTGAGGTGCTTCTAATGAGTACCAAAAACATGTATTTTCAAGGAGAAATGAAATTAAAATACCAATACTTTTTGGTTGGAAAAAAACAACAACAAAAAAACAAAAAACCCTTATCTGGAGCATACATAACATGCCACTGTAAATACATTGTACCTTAGGAGCTCACACTGGTGAAGGTATTTTAACCAAAATAGTTGTACTTCAAAACCTTTACACATTGTCCTAAAACTTGAACAAAGCCATTTTACTATCCGTTGAAGTGTTTTAAAACTGCTGGATGTGTGGTAAACAGTGTAGACCCTGATCAGATATCAATTTTCTGTGGCATCTGATCTGGGTCTACATTGTTTGTTCAGGTCTAAGTGGCAAACACGGCAGACACCATGTTGTACAGCAACTTATCCTTGGCAGTCTGCTTGCTAATGTCTGTCTGTCCAGATGCCTTTTAATGCATGTAGGTCCAGGTCAGCCTGACCTGAGAATCAGTTGCTTGAGGGATTCGCTGTTTACTACTATAAGCACATCACCAGGTACCAAGTTTATCATAGGTATTTGAACTGACAGACTATAGCAAACTCTGTAGACCCAGATCAGATGCTACAGAACACAGCATCAGATCAGTCTACACTGTTTATCACTCATTCAGCAGTTTTTAAATGGACGTCTTAAAATTTTAGAACAAGTATGATAAGGACTTAAGGTATCTGAATGCACAGGATAAATATAGTAGTCAAATGAAATCGCAGGGCAAGAAAGTTCCTCACTAATTTGAAAATTGAGAGTCTCAGTTGCACTTTCAGCAAAAAGTCGGAGCCCCATTTTGCTAAAAAAATTCCTCACAAGTCCCCCAAATAAGTCCCTGATGGTGGTTTGGAGTCACAATAGAACCATTAGCAACTTTGACAAGGTATAGCTCTAGATAAGAGGGGTTTCCAAATAGTTTTTCTTATTTCTCCACAAAAACAATAGAAGCATCTCAGTGAGACATTTCAGATGAGCATATGTTTTCATGGAGAAAGTGGAATAATATCACTATCTTTGGGTCGGAAAAAAAACCATCTTATATAGAGCTTTGGTAAGCTCTTAAGATTGCCCAATATTTGGATTAATTTGTATTCAGTAATCTGATAGGGTCTAGGCTGTTGCTAACATGGTGTTTGTATCTTTAGGGCTAATTGATATGATACACCTCCAGGATAAATAACTAACACAAATATTTGCTTCCATTCTCACTAGGGGAGACTCCTGTGGGAAAGAATTTGCTCCAAGAGAGTAAATTTCTATCCTTGGATGTTTGAGAGCTACTAAATACTAGGAAGGCAAATTCTAGTCTGCAGAAGTTGTCTCTTTTGAAAAATGGTAGCAAAATTCTCTACAGTTATCCGTTCACCTTACCTCTTAAAGTGTCAAGCAAAATTTGTAACAGACAACATTCTAAAAAAAAATTATTTTTCAGAGAAAACGTCTTGACATTTCATGTGAATCATCTGCTAGATGATTCACATGAAATGTCAAGACTTGTTTTCTCTGAGAAATAAAAGAAAACTAAAAATTGTCGTCTGCTGCTTCAAGGGAATAGACTGTAGATGCACTACTGTGGGTCCATGCTGGTCAAGATAAAATGTCTGTCATTTCATTGATGGGTTATCATTCTGGCCTGACAATCCTCCCATTTTGACATAAGTCCTCACATCAGGTTCCTTTCATGAAGCCGGCCTCTATTGCTTAGTCGTATGCATGTCTGGCTTGTGAACAGGAGGTCTCTGGTTTGATTCTTTCTTCGAGATTGATCATGAAATGTTTTGTATGGTCATTCTCTCCCTTCCACTGATTCAAGAAGGGAATTTTTTACTCTCTGACAATAGAATGCGCTCAAGAACTGGTTAACAGCTTAGAGAAGCCAGCACAGGCAAAGGTGTGGGGAGATAAACTGACCAGCTCAAAATGACCTTAAAAGCATTGACTGGGCCATATTCCTCAAAAATAGACATAAAGATTTACTAAATAGATATATGGTATTAATACAATCATAAAATATGGCACCTGACTGCCTGTAAAATTTCATTCAGTCTCTTGTTCTTGAAATGAAATGAATTTTTATTGTATCTCTGAATTAATGTTGCCAACATGTTGCCAACATTAATTCAGAGATAGGATAAAAAATCATTTCATTTTGATCCAGTTCAAAAACAAGGGACTAACTGAAATTTTACAGGCTGTCAGATGCCACATTTTATGATAGTATTAATAATATATATCAATTTATTGAACCTTTCTTGAATAAGATAAAAAAGAGTCTATTTTTGAGGAATATGGAGCCTTTAAACTCCACCCAACCAAAACTTTTGAATGGACTAAATCGGCATCTGTCCCATCCTCCTATATTGGTCTGATATATAACAGAAATGCAGTCAAAGCACTTAAACCCTGGTCCTGCTGAACCCGGATATGCCCAGCCTTTGCAAACAGTGTAGATCCAGATCAGTTGGCATCTTCATCTGGATCTGCATTGTTTGTCATGAAGTATGTGAATTTGTATCAACAATCTGGATTGGGTGAAAATTAGAAGTGAGCATGGCATCTTAATTTATTTGGCATGGCAAGGGTTCATACACCAAAACTTCCATCCATCCTTGTCAAACCACAGAACCAGAATATTCAAACATAATCATGTAGCTCCAGATATCCAGATAAGATGGGGTATCCAGATAATATTGTTTTCTAACTTTTCCACAAATATGTTTCTTGTTGGTACTCATTAGAGAAATAACAAAAAAGTGCCTTATCATCTGAGCTAAGAAAATCTGAGCAGACAGCATAGCACCAGATCAAAGAACCAGTTTGATATGTGTCTGTACAAGCATACAGGGCTGAAGAAATGTTCTTATCAATATTTTTTTGGCCAAGTGGTAAGCACTCTTGACTTCAGGTCTACGGGTCTTGGGTTCAAATCCCACAGGAGACCCAATTCAGCTTACGACTGTATGGTGCTTCATTGCACAGAGCCTTTCATTATTACCCTTCCATCATCTTGATATGACTTAAATGATGTTGAAAGGGATGTAATACAACAAATCGTTAAATCATATATATTTCAGAGTTTGGCATTCGTTGGCGAGCCATCTAGGAAACAATGAATATTCTTTTTCTATTTTTCAGTCAACTCCACTTCATTTGGCTGCTGGCTACAACAGAACAAGAATTGTACAGTTACTGTTACAGCATGGGGCAGATGTGCATGCCAAAGATAAAGGGTAAATATAGAATATTGGGCCTGGGAGGCCAAAAATGACATGGAAGCAGCTGACAGAGAGGGACTGCAGAGAGTGGAAGTTCTCAGCTATCAACCTTCATGATAGAAATATGTGGAGATCTGGTGTGAGATCTGCCATGTGTGCAGCAAGCCAGCTATCTGGAAGGGGGCCCACTGATGTGGATGTTGCCTCTGTATCTGTATGTTAATCAAAAATCTGATTATGATGATGATTATGAGAATAACCAGATAAAATATTTTCTTGTTTCTCTATAGAATAAACATATGTTGTGGGTAATCATTAGTTGTGTCTCGGTGGGGAGCATCTAATGAATACCCACATGTTTTCATGAAGAAAGAAGGAATATATCAGTCACAAGCTGATCTAGGTCTTTGCTATCCTCATTTGCCTTTAGGGCTAGCTTTCACATGGCACTGGCAGATTATTTGCTTATGAATTAAAACCAGTCCTGACATAATAACAGAAAATAGAAATTGCACTTGACATAACTCTAGATGAGTCATTTATTTTCTCATCCTAAAAGAATTGATTCTAATTTCTCCAGTAAACATAAATTGTGGGTTCTCGTTATAAGTGCCCTACTGACATGCTTTAATAAGTTACCCGCAACATGGGTATCCATTGAGATGTGAGAAAACTATCTGAATACCCTTCTTATCTATAACTATGGAAGTGTCTAGAGGCAAGAACAATTTGTGAGTTATTTTGAAATAATTCCTACAGTGTATGTGACAATTTAGGGGAAAGGATAGATTTTATGCCTTTTTTTATAAGGGAGGCAACTTTGGTGAATTCCACTTTGCTTTTCTGCACACCAAACCTCTTTCTGAAAAGGGGTCTACTATAAAAGGAAAGGAGTTGCTCACAAAGGGACCAAATTCTTTTCTTTTTAGAGTGGACCCCTTTTAACCCTTCTTTTGCTGAACACGTCATGCCCTGTCTTAGCAAACAGTGTAGATCCAGATCAGTTGGCTTCTGAAGAAGCCAACTGATCTGGATCTGCACTGTTTGTCATTAAATATGTGAATTTCTATCAAAATCCTGAATCAAGTAAGCTAATTGGCTGGAAATTAGAAGTGGGCATGGCATCTTAATTTATTCAGCATGAGAAGGGTTAGAAGATGGCAAATTCAGTTTTAACTGGGTTGCCTTCCCTGAAAGTTTATCAAATCCCCTTAAAGATAATGAAGGTCTCACCATCAGAAAACATACCTTCAGACATGTGCAGCCAGCAAAGAGTCAGATCAGCATGTGCACTCACTGCCACTCAGTCTGATCAGAATCTTCAATGGGCACATTTTGGATAGCGACGGATGCAAAGTTTCCTCGTGGACAACGAAGACTGACCAGACTTCGCAAATGTGTAGGCTGATTTGAATCTTCATTGGGCATACATGCCCTAAAGTATGTTTTCTCACGTTGGGCTCATTTGTTTGTTTTTCCAGGGGTCTAGTTCCATTACACAATGCCTGTTCCTATGGGCATTTTGAGGTTACAGAGATGTTGTTAAAGGCTGGTGCTAATGTTAATGCCATGGATCTGTGGCAGTTCACGCCGCTACACGAGGCGGCGTCCAAGTCAAGGATAGAAGTGTGCTCGTTATTGTTATCTCATGGTGCTGATCCAACCTTAGTTAATTGTCACAGTAAAAGTGCGCTAGATGCGGCGCCGACAAGAGAGCTTCAAGAGAGACTGCAGTGTAAGGATTAAATCATAAAACTTAATTTTCTCTGTCAGTAGCTTGTACCCCCTTTTTATCTACAGCCTTGTGTACATATGGGCTTGATTTTCTGAAATGACCGTTTTTCTTTTTCTACAGTCATTCTCTCCCTTCAGCTGATTCAAGAAGGGCAGTTGTCAGTTTCTGGTGAAAGAATGTGCACAATACTGGTTAACCGTTTAGAGGACTAAGCCTGCCCAGTAAACGTGTGGTTCAGTAAATTGACCACACTCGACATGACCCCATTGGGTTGACTGGGCCTTAAAGCCTCAACACAAAGACTGTTTTTCTTACTTCTGCATGAAAACACAAACATCTGCACTGTTTGTCATTAAATATGTGAATTTCTATCAAAATCCAGAAGTAAGCTGATTGGCTGGAAATTAGAAGTGGGCGTGGCATCTTAATTTATTCAGCATGAGAAGGGTTAGAAGGTGGCAAATTCAGTTTTGACTGAGTTGCCTTCCCTGAAAGTTTATCCAATCCACTTTAAGATAATGTGGGCCTCACCATCAGAAAACATACCTTCAGACGTGCAGATCAGCATGTGCCACTCAGTCTGATCAGAATCTTCACTGGGCACATTTTGGATAGCGACGGATGCAAAGTTTCTTCATGTGGACAACGAAGACTGATCAGACTTGTAACTTAGTAGCTTGTACCCATAGCTTCAGATTAGGCTTTTTTTTTTCAACCAAAAAGTATTGACATTTTTTTTTATTTCTTCACAAAAACGTGTTGTGGGTACTCATTAGAAGCGCCTTGCTTAGGCACTTCAAATGAGTACCCACAACATATGTTTCCATGGAGAAAATAAGAAAAACTATTTTATAGACTACCCCCTTTTAATCTACAGCCTTGTGTACATAAGGGCTTGATTTTCTGAAATGACCGTTTTTCTTTTTCTACGGTCATTCTCTCCCTTCCGCTGATTCAAGAAGGGCAGTTGTCAGTTTCTGGCGAAAGAATGTGCACAGTACTGGTTAACCGTTCAGAGGACTAAGTCTGCCCAGTAAATGTGTGGTTCAGTAAATTGACCACGCTCGACATGACCCCATTCGGTTGACTGGGCCTTAAAACCTCAACACAAACAAAGACTGTTTTTCTTACTTTTACATGAAAACATGTAGGTGGTCATGAGAATTGTCTCACTGAGACAAATCATGAAACCTCAGAATATATTTTCATGAAAAAAAAAAAAAACTAAGCCTGTCCAAGAGAAAGTGTGTTTAGGTTAACTGATCAGCTGGACATGACCTTAACAGTGTTACTGGGCCATAAACTTCAAATTGAACAAACAAAAGCACCATCTGGGAAAGAAACTCTTTCTTTTAATTGTAACAGCTCACCCCATGACAACAGTTTTGAATGGCTTCAGGAACTGGGGGGGGGGGGGGGAGGGCAGATTCTTGTCTGCAGAAGTTGTCAGTCTTAAAAAAATAGCAGAATCTAATTTGAGATATACTTGTTTTTTTTTTTCTATTGATAGATGAGTTCAAAGGTCATTCACTATTAGAAGGTGCAAGACAGACAGATTTAGGTCGGGTGAAGAAGTACCTGGATGTTGTCACATTTAAACACCCATATACAGGAGATACTGCTCTGGTGAGTATTTATATACCAAAACACTTTATGGGGACTGGATACTCCTGGTAGATTTCCCGCTATTTTAGCGCTCCTGTACAAAAGTACAGGAAGAGTTATTGCACTACCCCTTGCATTGGTGTTGGCATTCACATTGGCGTCGGCGTTAACAAAAATGTTACAAGTTTTACGTAAAAGTTTTTTTAAGACCTTATGTTTTCTAAATCTTCAGACCGATTTAGTATATATTTGGTATGATTATAAATGTTGGTCCAAAATTTTATTGAGCACCATCCACACCACTGATCATGACTTAAATGTCAAGGTCATGGACTTAGAAATTTATGTTATAGTTTTGTGTCAAAGTTTTTAAAGATCTCTTAATTTTTTAAACCATTGCATGGATTTACTTTATATTTGGCATGATTATAGATAGTGGTCCAAAATTTTATTCAGCACTACCCCCACCCCTGGTTATGACCTAAAGGTCAAGGTCATAGACTTAGAAATATACGTAAGTATTGGGACGGGAAAAAATAATTAAATTTTTGGCTGTCCCAATACTTAGAAACACGAAAATTAATTATTTTTTTAGGTGTCCCAATACTTACGTCTCGTAGTTGAAAATGGCACCGATTAATGATGAAAAATGTGTCATATTTGTGTTCATTGTTTTGTGTATTTTCGGACCACTGTCTCGTTAACCTAATATATTGTTAATATTGAATAAACAGATTGGCACTTATTGTTTTGATTTATAATCCCCTCGTTTGTGTTGAAAGCGTCCAAGTAAAAAAAATAATCATATGCTGCTTCCCCGCTTTAAAGGTTAATTGCGCATAACCGATACCGCGAATGTGAGGAACAATCTACCTGTTCTAAAAATACTGCCATTACATCGGGTGATGACGTTATTATTGGGGTTCATCTCAAGGATGTTTTGGGGTACCTCTCAACAGTGTTTTAGGGTTCCCCCAACGCTGTTTTGCATTAAAACGTTATCGGTAAACAATTCTGTCGAATTTCTTTTTATTATTATTATTTATTCATAGTTTTTTAGCTCGCCTGTACGAAGTACAAGGAGAGCTATTGTAGTCACCCCGGTCGTTCGCGTTTGCGTTTGCGTTCCCGTTCCCGTTCCCGTTCCCGTCACACTGTGTTAAAGTTTTTCAAATGCTTATATCTCAACAGTCACTCCTCACAGAGGCATCAAATTTGGAACTTAGGTACCTTGGAGGGTCTTCTGAGATTCCAAGAGAATAAACCCCTGGGTTCATGCCCCTGGGTGGGGCTAGGGGTCAGAATCTAGGACACCTTTGTAATACTGTGTTAAAGTTTTTCAAATTCTTATATCTTGACTTTCACTCCTCATAGAGCATTCATATTTAGAACTTGGGTACCTGGACGAGTCTTCTGAGATTCCAAAAGAACATACCCCTGGGTTCATACCTCAGGGTGGGCCTTGGGGTGGGGCTAGGGGTCAAAATCTAGGACACATTTGTAAAATCTTATATGCCTACAGGTTATAGACACAACTGGTTATACATCAGCTAACTATGTGACATCAGTTTAAGTGTAAGAGAGTGAAGGTCATGGTGACCTACATTTTACGGTCAAGGTCACCTAGATTTCACGGTCCAGTGATTTTGCCTTATATCTTGAATACTATTTGTTGGATAAAAGTCACACCTGGGATATTACTTCCATGTGACCCAATGAATGACCACTTACTATATCTTGGTCATTGTGACCTATATTTCATGGTTCAGTGATTTTGCCTTATATCTTGAATACTTTTTGTTGGTTAAATGTCACACCTGGGATATTACTTCCATGTGACCCAATGAATGACCACTTACTATATCTAGGTCATTGTGACCTATATTTCATGGTTCAGTGATTTTGCCTTATATCTTGAATACTATTTGTTGGATAAATGTCACACCTGGGATATTAGTTCCATGTGACCCAATGAATGACCACTTACTATATCTAGGTCATTGTGACCTATATTTCATGGTTCAGTGATTTTGCCTTATATCTTGAATACTATTTGTTGGATAAATGTCACACCTGGGATATTAGTTCCATGTGACCCAATGAATGACCACTTACTATATCTAGGTCATTGTGACCTATATTTCATGGTTCAGTGATTTTGCCTTATATCTTGAATACTATTTGTTGGATAAATGACACACCTGGGATATTAGTTCCATGTGACCCAATGAATGACCACTTACTATATCTAGGTCATTGTGACCTATATTTCATGGTTCAGTGATTTTGCCTTATATCTTGAATACTATTTGTTGGATAAATGTCACACCTGGGATATTAGTTCCTTGTGACCCGATTATTGACGTCAAAATATATCTCTGTTGGTGTGACCTATATTTCATGGTTCAGTGATTTTGCCTTATATCTTGAATACTATTTGTTGGATAAATGTCACACCTGGGATATTACTTCCATGTGACCCAATGAATGACCACTTACTATATCTAGGTCATTGTGACCTATATTTCATGGTTCAGTGATTTTGCCTTATATCTTGAATACTATTTGTTGGATAAATGTCACACCTGGGATATTAGTTCCTTGTGACCCGATTATTGACGTCAAAATATATCTCTGTTGGTGTGACCTATATTTCATGGTTCAGTGATTTTGCCTTATATCTTGAATACTATTTGTTGGATAAATGTCACACCTGGGATATTAGTTCCTTGTGACCCGATTATTGGCGTCAAAATATATCTCTGTTGGTGTGACCTATATTTCATGGTTCAGTGATTTTGTCTTATATCTTGAATACTATTTGTTGGATAAATGTCACACCTGGGATATTACTTCCATGTGACCCAATGAATGACCACTTACTATATCTAGGTCATTGTGACCTATATTTCATGGTTCAGTGATTTTGCCTTATATCTTGAATACTATTTGTTGGATAAATGTCACACCTGGGATATTAGTTCCTTGTGACCCGATTATTGACGTCAAAATATATCTCTGTTGGTGTGACCTATATTTCATGGTTCAGTGATTTTGCCTTATATCTTGAATATTTGTTGGATAAATGTCACACCTGGGATATTAGTTCCATGTGACCCAATGAATGACCACTTACTATATCTAGGTCATTGTGACCTATATTTCATGCTTCAGTGATTTTGCCTTTTATTTTTATTACTATTTCATGGAGAATTGTCATACCTGGATTATTATATCTAAGTGACAAAATGATTTACATACAAATACATCTAGGTCAGTGTGACCTATATTATATGGCTTAATGATTAAAATGTTACAATATAAAATGTACCCAGCAGGCGAGCTCACTGTCCTCCGACAGCTCTTGTTTTTCTTTTTTTTGTTGTGTTTGTTTTTGTTTTTTTTGTAGAACTTTATTGACGCGCTCGAGTTGCAAATTAAAACGTGACGTGTCACGTGACAACCACAAAATGGCGACACATCCAGACTGATGCAAACGCATGTGCGTTTTCGTTTTTGCAGATTTCTTGAATAAATTTCATATTAATATTCTCAAAGAAAGGTTTTATTTATTTTCTACTTTCTAACCAGCCTGCCGTAGGAACCCCCGAGAAAACAGTTTTACCCTGTAAACTAGATCATTTTTTCACCCAAATGCACTGTCCCAATTCATATGGTACAAAAAATTACTGAAAATAAATTTTAGCGATTTTTGATATGTCCCAATTCTTAGGGTGACGAAAAATAATTATTTTTACGAATTGTAAGGGTGTCCCAATACTTTAGATGTCCCAATACTTAGGTATATTACGGTATATGTTAAAGTTTTACCTCAAAGTTCTTAAGATCTTGTATTTACTCAGCTAGTTTTAAAATCATACTAATCATTAGGTTTATATTTGGTACACAGATGGAAAGAATTTACTCTCCAAGGGAGAAGATCCATTTTCAGTTTCAGTAAATAGTTTTGACATTGTCTCCCCTGAAGCTATAATTCCCTCTCATAAAGATATATTGAAGTAATTCAAAATACATTTTTTGTTTAGTTCCTTATTTAAATCATATTTATCAGTAAGCAGTGCATCCCATGGCCAGTAATTTGATTGAATTTTAGACCAACTTGGTATGAAAAGTCCATGCATTTTGGTACAGAAAATGTATTTCTTTACTTAGCCTCTTAAAAACATAGCAGTTGTTTGATCAAGTATGTTGCAAGGTCAGAGTAAACAATTCCCGTGATTGCATGATACTTCTAGAATACTGTCAAAAACTTGGAAACCAGAACTATTGTGACAGCATATTTGAAAGAGACAAGAGAACAAAGCAAAATTATAAATGCTTTCAAACCCCAAAGCTAAGTCATCAGCCTTCACAAAAATTATCATAGTGGGGTGGATCGTAACAAGCTACCTGATCAAGATAAACGCTTTTTACCATTCAGTTTTCATGATTTTGGTCATTACACTACAACCTCTCTATAACACGGTTCGTTATATAACACGGTTTTGGATATAACACGGTTCAAAGATGGATCCCAAAAATGTATAGATTATATTGAAAAATGACCATAAATGGTCATTTTTCGATATAATCTATACATTTTTGTTTGGATATAACACGGTTGTTTGACTAACACGGTTTATGTTATGGACCCCAACAATAGAGTTATAAAAAGGTGATGTATCTGGTTCAAATGTAGCTCCAGATAAGCTTTTTTTGACCAAATATTTTTAATTTCTCCACAGAAAGCTTCTATCAGCCCTGCCCATTATCTGTATAAGGAAAATATAGGGGAGTTTGTTTAGTTCAGAAAAATGATGATTCAGTTTGAAATTGGTATGAAAAAAGGAATGAAAAATTTTTTTCTTACTATTACAGCACTGTGCAGCTGCTTCACCATTTCCAAAGAGAAAGCAGGTTGTTGAAGCCCTTATACGGAAAGGAGCAAATCTGAATGATAAAAACAAAGAGTAAGTCTCTTTTTTTTTCACAGTTGGTTTCTCTAAACCAGGAAATGTTAATCCTGAAAGTGCAAATCACTCCTGCTGCAGACAACATTTGATTTTTTTTTTTGAAAGAAAACAGATGATTCACATGAAGTATCAAGACTTACTTTCTTTGAAAAAATAATGAATAAAAAATTATTCAAAATGTTGTCTGCTATAAATTTTGCTTGGCATATTAACCCTTGTCCTGCTGAATAAATTAAGATGCCACGCCCACTTCTGTCAGATAATCAGAATGCCTGATCTGGGTTGTTGAAACAAATTCACATACTAAATGACAAACAGTGCAGATCCAGATCAGTTGGCTTCTTCAGAAGCCAACTGATCTGGATCTACACTGTTTGCAAAGGCAGGACATATCCGGGTTCAGCAGGACTAGGGTTAAGGGTTGCAGCAGTAATATAAGTTCTGAACATATTATGTAGAATGAGTTAAGTCAGATTTCTATCTCATTTCCGGAATGCAAAACTAAAAAATAAAATCTGCTTTAATCCCATGTTATTGCTGTATTAGTCTCTAAAGCTTAGAATGCTGGATAAACAATTTAGCAGATGACTGTTTGAATTACTTTTCTTATTTTCCCTCAGAAATGGGTTGACATTTCATATAAATTGTCTATTTGAATATTTTAAACCCTATTTTGGGAAGAAGAAAAAATAGAGAAATGTCACCAAGTTGTCATCTGCTGAATTTGCCCAGAGAGTGCATAAGGTTTATACTGTGGAAATGGGGAAAGTTTACATCTTAGATTTCCAGATTAACTGATTTCCAGCTTGTTTGATGAAATTTTAAATGTTGTAGGGAACAGCAAATGACATAATGTACAAAAGCTACTTAAGCACTTAACCCTTAAAACTCCAAGAAAACCTGCATCTGAAAATGTGGTCTGTTTATGTCGTCTGCTGAATATTCTTGCAAACTTTTCAAACCTAGATTTGCATACTGACAAACAGTGTGAACCCAGATCAGACTGCTCCTAAAGGAGCAGTCTGATCTGGGTCCACACTGTTTGCCAAAATGACTTTAAATCACAAGCAGGTGACAAAGCAGACGACAGTTGTTGTGATCAGTAGTTTAAGGGTTAACATGCTGTTGACGTAAAATGGCTACCTGTACTTCATCATAGTGCAGATTATATTTTTATTTCCTTTGGGATCTTTGAAACCATTCTTGTTATTCAGAAAACAGAATACTGCTTAAGCTGGGACTAAAGGGATAGGCAGCCTTGCAAATTACATTGTTGCATATGAAGAGACTTATTAAAACAGTCTCCGATTTTAATTATTTTGTGTGTTCTTTGTTCCAAAGGCAACCTTTTATATTTTTATTTGATATTTCTTATAAATTGTTCACCTCTGTACACTTACATGAGAATTTTGAAATCAAATTTACTACATGTTTATTTGCTTTCATTGATGTGTTCTATACTATCAAAGGATACTTTTTTTCTCAGAATTTATTTACCCAAGGAGCATGAAACAGTAAATTTGCTCTTTTAAATTTCAGATATTTAACAGCATTACACATAGCAGCAGATAAAGCTCATTATGATGTGATGGATGTTCTGCTGAAACATAGTGCTAAGGTAAGTACTACCATACACATTTACAGCATTTATAATACGGTAAGTGTCCTATTGAGGACTCTTTTATCCGTACATTTTTGGCCTAATTTTGTGTTTTAAATGAGTTTTTTTTTTTCTTATAATAGTGTAAGGGCAAACAGCATAGACCTGGATCAGACTGCTCTTTAGGAGCAGTCTGATCTGGGTCTGTACTGTAGGCATATGCCATTTTGTCAGACAGTGTGGTATATGGAATCTTAGGACATTTACCATATTTACAATGTTCAGGTACCTTACATAGCTCCAGATAAGGCATTTTTTTTCAACTGAAAAGGATTGATAGTTCCTTATTTTTCCGTGAAAACGTTGTTGGTACTCATTAGAAGTGCCTCTCCAAGGCACTTCTAATGAGTACCCTCAACATATGTTTTCATGGAGAAATAAGGAAAATGTATTTTGGAAATACCCCGTTATCTGGAGCTATGCGTCATAAGTCCTTAAAGAACCCATTTTTTGCTGTATTGGAGGCAGAGTTTATTCCACAGTCGGACTGTCCGGCGTCTATACATCCATAAACTATATCTTGTAGACGCATCTCCTCCAAGACTACTGGTCAGATTTTTTCAAAACTTGTCTTGTATGTTCCCCTAGTGATATGGATGTGCACCTCCAAATTTGGTTCCGTTAGTCGACCAGTATGGCCGCCAGTGGCCATGTTGAATTTTTCCTATTATCACATCTCATCCGTAACCAGTGGAGGAATTTCATCAAAAGTTTGCTTATGGATTCCTTACAATCCCTAGATATGTCTTTACGAAAATGATTCCTGTCTGTCCGCCAGATGACCATCTTAAAAATGGTGACTTCCCCTTTACTTAACACTTGTTAAAATCTTGTTATCCCACCTTCAAGACCACTGGTCAGATTTTTTCGAAACCTCCGCGATGTTCCCCTAGTGACCTTGTTCTGCATGCCAGAATTTGGTCTGGTCCATTGTCAAATATGGCCACTGTTTGCCATCAGGTATTTTTCCCCTTAATTGCACTTCCTTCGTAACCAGTGGAGGAATTATGATGAAAGTTAGCAGATGGGTTCGTCTCATTCGGTAGATGTGTCCCCATGAAAATGGCCATCTTAGAAATTGTGACTTTCCCTTCACTTAACACTGTAACAATCTCATTATCGCATCTCCTCGGAGACCAGTCTTCAGAATTTCTTTAAATTTGTCTGGGATATTCTCCAAGTGGATATGTTGTGCCCACCTAAATTTGGTTTCAGTCCATCCACTAATATGGGCGCTGTCGGCCATCTTGAATTTTTCTGGTTATCACATCTCCTCGGTGACCAGCAGAGGAATTTTGTGGAAACTTCGCATATGGATTCTTCTCAACTCACTGATGTGTCTCTCTGAAAAAGTCCTTCAATGAAGATTGCTGCCAGACGACCATCTTAGAAATCACAACCTCCTCTTAACCCTACCCTACCCTACCCTACCCCACCCCACACACCCCACCCCACCTCAGAGAATCAAAAGCAAGACTAGTCTAGCATTTATGCAGTACTGGACAGAGCCTTTTCTGCTCTTAAACTCGGTAATCAGTATAAGCTCTGCAAAAATCATAATAAAAAAATATATATATAAATTATAAAAAATAACTCATTTAACACCTGGACTGATGATTGATTCCAACTTTGTTTTTCTTTTTGTCTCAACAGGTAAATGCATTAGATGGTTTGGGACAAACAGCCCTACACCGAGTGGCCCAGCAAGGAAATATTCAAGCATGTCGTCTTTTACTTTCATTTGGAATAGACCAGAGTATAAGATCTCTGCAAGGATACACCGCTGCTGATCTGGCAACTGAAAATATACAGAAAATGTTAAGAGGTAAGGATGGTAAGTCCATTTAAGGGGAATTGATACACTTTCAGGGGAGGCAAATTCTTTCCTTTTAGAGTTGACCTTTTTTCCGAGGGAGCTTGGTGTACAGAATAGCCAGGAAGTCACAAAAGTTACCTCCTTCATGAAAAAAAAGCCAGAAAAATATTCTAAATGTGTCCAGTCCCCTTGAAGGTAGTATTCAGATGAACAGAGTCTTTTGCACCAAACCCACTATTGTGCAGATCTATTGAGTAGGACAGCATTTGTTTTGGTGCAAAAATAAGTTATTGCCTGAAAGTGTTGACAGATTTAGTTAGCATTTGGACTAATGTTAGATTTTTATCCCAAGTCCTTTGTAGACTCGGGTTCACTGACAGAGAATTCTTTTGATGGGCAATCACAAGTTCAGGTGACCCTGTTGTATGGACAGGTTTTGGCTCCATGAAAAAACAGATTAGGTGCTATATTAGTCAATTACTGAATGTATATGCCACTTACCTCAAGAGGTTGTAAATTTCTTGTTTCTCCACAAAAACATACATTTTTGGGTACTCATTAGAAATGCCTTGATGAGGCACTTTAATGAGTGTCCACAATGCATGTTTTTAGCTCGCCTGTACGAAGTACAAGGAGAGCTATTGTAGTCACCCCGGTCGTCCGCGTTTGCGTTTGCGTTTGCGTTCCCGTTCCCGTCACACTGTGTTAAAGTTTTTCAAATGCTTATATCTCAACAGTCACTCCTCACAGAGGCATCAAATTTGGAACTTAGGTACCTTGGAGGGTCTTCTGAGATTCCAAGAGAATAAACCCCTGGGTTCATGCCCCTGGGTGGGGCTAGGGGTCAGAATCTAGGACACCTTTGTAATACTGTGTTAAAGTTTTTCAAATTCTTATATCTTGACTTTCACTCCTCATAGAGCATTCATATTTAGAATTTGGGTACCTGGACGAGTCTTCTGAGATTCCAAAAGAACATACCCCTGGGTTCATACCTCAGGGTGGGCCTTGGGGTGGGGCTAAGGGTCAAAATCTAGGACACATTTGTAAAATCTTATATGCCTACAGGTTATAGACACAACTGGTTATACATCAGCTAACTATGTGACATCAGTTTAAGTGTAAGAGAGTGAAGGTCATGGTGACCTACATTTTACGGTCAAGGTCACCTAGATTTCACGGTCCAGTGATTTTGCCTTATATCTTGAATACTATTTGTTGGATAAATGTCACACCTGGGATATTACTTCCATGTGACCCAATGAATGACCACTTACTATATCTTGGTCATTGTGACCTATATTTCATGGTTCAGTGATTTTGCCTTATATCTTGAATACTTTTTGTTGGTTAAATGTCACACCTGGGATATTACTTCCATGTGACCCAATGAATGACCACTTACTATATCTAGGTCATTGTGACCTATATTTCATGGTTCAGTGATTTTGCCTTATATCTTGAATACTATTTGTTGGATAAATGTCACACCTGGGATATTAGTTCCATGTGACCCAATGAATGACCACTTACTATATCTAGGTCATTGTGACCTATATTTCATGGTTCAGTGATTTTGCCTTATATCTTGAATACTATTTGTTGGATAAATGTCACACCTGGGATATTACTTCCATGTGACCCAATGAATGACCACTTACTATATCTAGGTCATTGTGACCTATATTTCATGGTTCAGTGATTTTGCCTTATATCTTGAATACTATTTGTTGGATAAATGTCACACCTGGGATATTAGTTCCATGTGACCCAATGAATGACCACTTACTATATCTAGGTCATTGTGACCTATATTTCATGGTTCAGTGATTTTGCCTTATAGCTTGAATACTATTTGTTGGATAAATGTCACACCTGGGATATTAGTTCCTTGCGACCCGATTATTGACGTCAAAATATATCTCTGTTGGTGTGACCTATATTTCATGGTTCAGTGATTTTGCCTTATATCTTGAATACTATTTGTTGGATAAATGTCACACCTGGGATATTACTTCCATGTGACCCAATGAATGACCACTTACTATATCTAGGTCATTGTGACCTATATTTCATGGTTCAGTGATTTTGCCTTATATCTTGAATACTATTTGTTGGATAAATGTCACACCTGGGATATTAGTTCCTTGTGACCCGATTATTGACGTCAAAATATATCTCTGTTGGTGTGACCTATATTTCATGGTTCAGTGATTTTGCCTTATATCTTGAATACTATTTGTTGGATAAATGTCACACCTGGGATATTAGTTCCTTGTGACCCGATTATTGACGTCAAAATATATCTCTGTTGGTGTGACCTATATTTCATGGTTCAGTGATTTTGCCTTATATCTTGAATATTTGCTGGATAAATGTCACACCTGGGATATTAGTTCATGTGACCCAATGAATGACCACTTACTATATCTAGGTCATTGTGACCTATATTTCATGCTTCAGTGATTTTGCCTAATATTTTTATTACTATTTCATGGAGAATTGTCATACCTGGATTATTATATCTAAGTGACAAAATGATTTACATACAAATACATCTAGGTCAGTGTGACCTATATTATATGGCTTAATGATAAAAATGTTACAATATAAAATGTACCCAGCAGGCGAGCTCGCTGTCCTCCGACAGCTCTTGTTTATTGTTGTTTTGAAAAATAAGGAAAAGTATCGTATTGGTTTTGTTGAAAAAAAAAAGCATCTTATCAAGAGCTATGAATGTATTGTAGAGATCCTTTGACCCTGTTCCCGCCAGATCAAGTAATCTGATTTGCTGAAAATTAGAAATGGGCTTGGCATCTTAATTTACTCTCATGGCAAGGGTTAAGGTATACTGGGCTCATCAAGGAGATTGTAGTGACTACTGACAAAACTACCTCTTCTGGTTGTTTATCTTGTCTATGCTCCCAAGTATTTTTAATGGAGAAGTTAGAAACGTATAGTACACTAATACACTTTACCTGTTTATTAACCCATTTATGCCGGGTGTCCCATAAATGGGACATTGGCAAACAGTGTAGACCCAGATCAGAAGCCACAGAACATGGCATCTGATCAGGGTCTACTGTTTGCATTTAGTACAGGAATTTCTGAGATAATAAAAACTAAACAGACACCCCTTTTACTAGAAAAGGACTGTTCCAAAGAGTTATGGTTGTAGAATCTACTTGGCATAAATGGGTTAATCTGTTTGATTACAGAGGATCCACCTGCTGGAGGAACAGATGTTGATCTTCAATTACTGGAGGCATCTAAGGCCGGAGATATGGAGGTTGTCAAGGTAATGCCTGATCCCAACTACACATTTATTTATTTCCGTCATAAGCCAGAAATTTATTTATCCAAAGAATTGAGCACCCTTAAGCCTGAACATACTTCTAACATTTTAACCAGTCCATTTTATGCTTGTTGATGTGTCTACAACTGCTGGATGAGTGTAAACCTTGTGTTAAGTCTTTCATTCTATGAGGAAAGAGACATTTATCAATAACACCTGTATTCAGTTGATTGCTAGAAAGAGATGGTCGAAATTAAAACAAAATAAATTTCATTAAAACTATGAATTAGTTAAAAGCAATACTTGGTATTGTGTAAGAAACTAGTATGACTGCTTAAGCAAGCAGGAATGACAAGTGATCACTTTCAGTCGTTGATGTAAGAGTTGTCATTGTTGACAATGTTACGGCTGTGCATTTAGCTCCATTTCTCAAACACCAAGACTTCAAAGCTAATGATACTACATACACACATCTGCCATGATGCACCCTGCACACTACCATCGACCGTTACTGACCTTGACCTACTTTTCACTCTTGGCTTAACAGTGTTTAGTCTGTGATTGGCTCTGTTTTGTCAGTTCAGTTTCTGGCAAAAGAATGTGCAAAAGTACTGGTTAACTGCTTAGAGGACTAAGCTTTCCCAAGAAAAAAGTATGGATAGGTAAACCGACAATGCTCAACATGACCCCAGTGGGTTGATAGGGCTGTAAAACCTCAACACAACCAAAAAAAAAAAAAAAAAAAATAGCTCTGTTTCTTGAACCCCATCAGTAGTCCTGGTGTAGACATTCGACAAATTACTTGTTTTATATAGAAGACAATTCTAATGTGTACACACAAGTTATGTTTTGGGTTGTTATAGCAGAAATTGTTTTCTGAATACCCTTTAACTGACGATATGTTTTGATACTAGTTAACACATAGCATGTGAGAAAAAATTTCAGCAATTGACATTCTGAAATATTATTTCCATAAGTATTTGGACATCTCAGCTCGTAGCTAACCATTTGTCCTACAGTTTGAACATATTCATTTTACAAGCTGTTGATGTATCTAAAAACTGGGAAATGAGTGGCAAACAGTGTAGACCTTAATCAATTACAGCATTCTATGATGTTTAATATGGGTGTGCAACCTTTGTTCAGGCCTTCTATACAATTAAATAGGATAAATATGGTATTTAGCATTTCTTCTGTGGTTAAAGAATCTAATTGTAATAATTTCTATTCTAACAGAAGCTGATAGGCATCCATCCTCATGCTGTGAATTGTCGTGATCTTGATGGTCGACACTCCACACCACTACATTTTGCTGCAGGCTATAATCGTGTGGCAGTAGTTGAGTACCTGTTACAACATGGAGCAGATGTACATGCCAAAGATAAAGGGTAAAGTAGTGAATTAAGCTGAAATTACTGCACACAACAGGTATTAGGAGGAGTGAAAAAAAGCCAAAGTATAACAGAAGTAGTGTAAAATAGATTTACATTGTTAGATGGTACTGCTTTTTAGCTCACTTGTGCCGAAGGCTCGGGATGAGCTATTGTGATCACTCCTTGTCCATTGTCTGTAGTCTGTCTGTCCATCCATCCACACCTTTGAACGATTTCTCCTCTGAAACCCCTGGGCCAATTTTCTTCAAACTTCATGAGGAGCCTTCTGTCAAAGGGGGATTGAAAATTTGTACAATGGGCAGAAAAGTAAGATGGTCACCATGCCCATATATGGTAAAAACACACTAAAAATCTTCTCCTGAACCAAGAAAGCTGAATCTTGGTATATAGCATTAGGGACTCAAGGACCACCAAGTTTGTTCAAATGATGATCCTAGGTTGACTTTTGACCTTTTTATGGCAAGCTCAAATTTGCATCCCTTTGTATTTGTATGGGGAAAACATTGAAAAAAAAACGAGTAATGGCTGAAATTTACAGTGTATGATTAAAGTAGTAAAACGTTTTAGTTACAGTCAAAGGGAGTTATATGCCTTTGCCTCCAGGCTATATGCACATATGAAATAATGTAATCTTTAAACATCTTTTGTGAAAGCCCTTGACCAATTTTCACCAGATTTCACATGGGGCCTTCTGTTGAAGTGATATTGATAATTTGTTCAAATGGTTCCACACTATTGAACTAGAGCATCGATGGTGAGCCATCGCATATCCCCGCACCAGCTCCATCGCGTGGCCGGCCTCGGTGGCTCAGTTGGATGCGTCGTCCGACTGGAGATCAGGAGGTCGCGGGTTCAACCCCCGCCGAGGTCGGCAACATTCTTTCGTGGAGATTGATCATGAAATATTTTCTACGGTCATTCTCTCCCTTCCGCTGATTCAAGAAGGGCAGTTGTCAGTTTCTGGCGAAAGAATGTGCACAATACTGGTTAACCGCTTAGAGGACTAAGCCTGCCCAGTAAACGTGTGGTTAGGTAAACTGACTGCGCTCGATATGACCCCATTGGGTTGCCTGGGCCGTAAAACCTCAACACAAACAAACAAATCTCCGTGCACATCAAAATTCCAAATGCATTCCCCTAGTCCTCATCCATAGGGCTATCGCCTGTGAAAGTTTTAAGATTCTAGTTTAAATGGTCTAGGAGCAATGGTGTGACATTACAGACAGACAGACAGACGGGGGTTGGGGGGGGGGGTAAAACAATATCCCCACTTTTTCTTCGAAAAGTGCAAGGATAACAAGATGGCCACCATGCCTATATATGGTAAAAGACTCTTAAGAATCTTCTTCTCCAAAGCTAAGAAGCTTTGAGGCTGAATCTTTGTATATAGCATCAGAGACTCAAGTTTGTTCAGATGATGATCCTGTGATGACCTTTTTATGGCAAGGTTAAAATTGCGTCCCTATACAAAATGTTGAAAAATCATTTTCTCAAACCCATTAAAGACTGACGATGGAAATTTACTATGTATGACTGCCTTGCACATACAGGTTGAGGGAAAGCGTGGGCCTGGGAGGCCCAAGATGACATGGAAACAGCTGACGGAGAGGGATTGCAGAGAGTGGAAGCTCTCGGCTATCAACCCTCATGATAGACATACCTGGAGATCTGGTGTGAGATCTGCCATGCGTGCAGCAAGCCAGCTATCTGGAAGGGGGCCCACTGATGTGGATGTTGCCCCTGTCCCTGCACGTTAATCAAAAACCCGATTATGATATTATATATGATGACTAAAGTTGTAAGACTTTTTAGTTACAGTCAAACTTTTATCATCTGGGGGTTATCTATCCTTGCCCTAAGGCTATATACATGTATAAAATCTTGGAATATTTAAATGTCTTCTTCTCTGAAACTGCTTTACAAATTTTCACTAGATTTCACATGGGGCCTTCATTTAAAGGGGTATTGTCAATTTGTTCAATGTTCTGCACTAATGAATAAGATGGCCACCCTGCCCATATATGGTTAAAAATGCTTAAAAATCTTCTCCAGAACCAAGAAAGCTTTGAAGCTGAATCTTGGTATATTGCACCCAGGACAAAATGTCTACCAAATTTTTTTCAAATTATGATCCTAGGATGATCTTTTGACCTTTTTACGGATGGTCAAATCTATCTTAGTTGCTGTGGCAATACTGGAAGAATGTTGCATGGCATCTGCAGATATGCAATTTTTTTTAAAATTTTTTTTACTTAAATGAGCGAATCGTGGTCCTTGGGCCTCTTGTTCTGTATGGGTCAAAGCAAAAAAAAAAAAAAAAAAAAAAAAAAAAAAATTAATTGGGCCGCAACTGAAGGATAATAGTATTAGATGTTATATGTTCATACACCAGCTTTGCAGAAAAAGGGTACACTTTACCGCAGCAAATACTTGAGCTACAGATACCTTTGAATACGTTATTATATAGCAAAGGCCCTTATCAGATGGTAGATTATCAGATGGTACAGCTTGGCCAGCTGATCTGGATCTTTATTTTTCCTATATGCCACACAGCTCTTGATAAGATGTTGTTTTTTCAATCCAAAAGTATTGACATTTTTCTTATTACTCTACAAAAACCGAGGTTCTTCTGATGAGTACCCACAACATCAGGTTTTCATGGAGAAATAAGAATAAAATCCACACACAAAAATCCAGAAGATACACCATTTTCTCATGGCCTGCCTCAATTGGATTTTTTTTTCTGTCTGATAATGATATTTTTATTCCGTACCTGTGATGTCAAAAGTCAAAAAAAAAAAAGAAAATTGAATGAAATATTCTAAGCTGTATTTTGTTTCGAGGCAAACACCACTCAGTGCATGTTAATTTCACTCAGCTGTTAAATTGCTTTGTATTTGTTCATGAATATAATTTTAATACAGCCAGCCCCAGCTCATTTGGATTTACGTCCGACTGGTGATTAGGAGGTTGCAGGTTCGATCCCCACAGGGTTTCATTGAGATTGATCATGAAATATTTTCTACGGTCATTCTCTCCCTTCTGCTGATTCAAGAAGGACAATAGTCAGTTTCAGGCAAAAGAAAGCGCACACAAATACTGGCTAACTGCTAAGCCTGCCCTGGAAAAGTGTGGTTAGGTAAACTGACCAGCTCTGCATGACCTAATGGGTAGACTGAGCCATAAAACCTCAACTCAATCAATCAGTCAATAAGTAAAATAAAATACAGTACTATATATATTTAAGTATTGGGACGCCTTATCTACTTTCCACACTTGTCCTAAAATTTAAAATAGTCCATTTTACTATCTCTTGATGTGTCTAAAATATTGCTGTATTCATGACAAAGTGTGTAGATCCTGATCAGATGCGGCATCTGGTCTGGATCTACACAGTTTGCAAAGGCCTATCTGTCCCAATACTTAGGGTTATTATGGTACTTTATTAATCTCTTGTTTTAACATGATATAACTGGGTATAACTGCCTAGAATTGTTACACTAGAATGCAGACAGTGCTAAAAATGAAAATTTACATCAAAGCTCCAGATGTGAGAGGGTATCCAGAGGCGAGGCACTTTTAATGAGTACCCACAACATTAAGTTTTCGTACAGAAATAAGAAAAATATTAATACTTTTTAGTTAGAAAAAGCACTTCATCTGGAGCTAGGATATATACTGTTTATGCACACGTAACATACAGTTTGAATCTTTTTTTTTTTTCAGTGGTCTTGTTCCATTGCATAATGCATGCTCTTATGGCCATTATGAAGTCACAGAGCTGCTGATAAAGGTGAGTTGGATTTTAACATTCAGCCCTGCAGATCACAGCAGATACCGTTGCAGACAGTGTAGATCTAGATGGGATGGCTGGTAATAAGCTGTTTCATCAGAATCTACACTGTTTGCTACTCTATATTTTTTTTTTTTTTTTAATTTTTGGCTGACACATCTGTTTGCAGCAACGGAAATGTCCAAATTGAAAGACGAAACAGTCCACTTCAGAAATTCAAGGTGAAAGAGTGAATTAGTGCATATGAAAAAAGTGAAGGAGGTTCTGATCAGCTTGCAGATTCTGACAAGGACATTTGATTTCAATTGCTAGAATATCCACATTTTGTGCCTCCTGTTAGTGAACATAGGACTGCTGGAAGAAGGGAGTGTAGCAAATTACAGTCGAACCTCAATGGCTCGAACATCTTTGGGACCATGGAAATTTGTTCGAGACATAGGTAGTTCGAGCCACTGAGGGTTAATCATGGCACCAGTTCAGGAAGCAAATAGCGATAATTTAGGGAAATCTTTTTCGATTTTCTACACAGTGATTGTATGTTGAGTGTACTCATTACAATCACCTCAATGAGGCAATTCTAATGAGTACACACAACATACAATTCCATGATAAAATCCCTGTATATTTGTTATCTTGAGCTATTGGAAGAATTTTGTAGGGACTGAAAAAAAGTGCGAATCATCTAGGTAAACGAGCCATCTGTGTTCGAGCCATTGAGGTTATACTGTACTTATTGAGGTTATACTGTACTTATTGAGGTTATACTGTACTTGTTATTAGGAGTATTGAATGATCCCAACTTCTATCATGAGGTCCTGGGTTTGAATCCCTCTGGAGGCAGTATTCCACTTATGACTGTCCATTGCACAGAGCCTTTCATTATCACCCATCATCTCAATATGACTTCGGAGTGTTTGGGTGTGGTGAAGGTGTTGTGTATCTTACGTCACCGGTGCATCCAACTGATATTGGCTTACAGTTGGGCAAGGCCTGCTATCTTTATAGCAGGTATGGGTAGAGGGGGATATTTTTATTTCTATTCACTTTCATTCCTGTTCTTCTTTCTTCTCTGTCCCTCTCTTTCATCTTCTCTCTTCTATCACAAAATGACCCACGTGTTAAACCCCAACACAGTCAATCTATCCATATGACTTAAATTATGTTGAAAGGGATGTAAAACACCAAATCATCATCATTTTTAGTCATGTAGTACTAGATGAACAGCTGACCTTTGATCTAATACTTTTGCAGCATGGGGCATGTGTGAATGTGGCTGACCTGTGGAAATTTACACCACTTCATGAGGCTTCAGCTAAGGGAAAATTTGAGATCTGTAAACTTCTACTCAAGGTATGTTTAATTTTATAAACAGCATTTGAGCTGTGTCACAAGAAAAAGATATTTATCACACATGGGATAAATTGTATAGATATGTGCTAAGTATCCTTTCCTCAAGTCCCAGATTAGCCTGTGTGGTTCAGGCAGGCAGATGGCAATATGTCATAGCCCAAGATAAGAGGGGATATCCAGAATTTATTTTTCTTATTTCTGTATGAAGACGTATGTTGTGGGTACTCATTAGAAGTGCCTCTACTCATAAGAAGCACCTCTCTGAGGGACTTCTTATGAGCACCCACAGCATGTTTTCTTGCAGAAATATGAACAATATCGATAGTTTTCAGTTAAAACAAGTGCCTTATCTAGAGCTATGGATATGTCATAAGTTTTTCTATCGAAGACCCATTTAACCTTTAATAATTGTTAAAGGAAATGAACAGATGACAAATGAGTGATATGAAAACAGCTTGGTGTTTCAGTGAAAAGAGACAATTTGAATAGAAAGAAAGCATTTTAAATGCAATCTGGGTCCAATTCTTCAAAACTAACGATGTCATTAATTAACAAATTGTTAAAATTTTGATCATTAAATATGGCATATATGCCAATATTTTTGGTGAAAAAATGTAAGCTACTCACATTTTTTCAGCAAATACCTGTGAATTAGATATTGTACTTATTAGAGCAGTTAACATTTTGACCACTAATGAGTTCATTAAGCTAACAATGCTTTTAACAACTGGGTCCTGATATTTTAATTCAGGATAGTGACAGTTAATGTACATTAGATCATTATTTGAATCACTCTTTGAAAAAAGGTTTTCAGGGTATATTGGGACAGTAAAGCCAAGATCAGCCTACACATATGCTGTTATCTGTCAGTATATTAAAGTTTACCACTCTCAGGACAAATTCAGCAGACGACAAATTGGTGATATTTTCCTTATTTTTCCCAGAAAATAATTGAAACATCATGCTAAGGAGACAATTTGCATGAAATGTCAAAACCTATTTTCTGGGAAAATAAGAAATCTATTTAAAAATATCTGCTGAAATTTTTCCCAGCATGATGAAATTTTTTCCCGAGCATGCTAAGCGTTAAAAAGTTCACAAAGATTCTTTGAGCAGATGAGAAAGGCATTAACCCATTGTAGTCAGGAGACCCATAAAAGGGTAATTGGCAAACAGTGCAGACCCAGATCAGACGCCGCAAAACGCGGCATCTGATCAGGGTCTCCACTGTTTGCAAATAGTTTAGCTATTTTTCTCTAGGAATATGTAGATCTATTAGCCGGACGTACCTAAAATTGAAATTGGACTCTTCCAGTATATTGTATGGGAGAGTCTGTTCAGTATACAATGGGTTAACAAGACTGCACAGACATGCAGTTTGATCTGATCTTTTGTATTCTACATATGCTCTATCCTCCCATCACCTCATCTCATGGGCCAGCTCAATTTCTCTTGAGCCAACCTCGGTGGCTCAGTTGGATGCGCCGTCCAACTGGAGACCAGGAGGTCGCGGGTTCAAACCCCGCCGAGGTCGGCAACATTCTTGTGGAGATTGATCATGAAATATTTTCTACGGTCATTCTCTCCCTTCGGCTGATTCAAGAAGGGCAGTTGTCAGTTTCTGGCGAAAGAATGTGCACAATACTGGTTAACCCGTTAGAGGACTAAGCCTGCCCAGTAAACGTGTGGTTAGGTAAACTGACCGCGCTCTACATGACCCCATTGGGTTGACTGGGCCGTAAAACCTCAACACAAACAAACAAAATTTCTCTTGACATAGCAGAGGCAATCACAGCACCAGACAAGAGGGGATTTCTTGTAAATATTTCTCGTTTGTCTATTAAAATCCTTGGCACTTCTAATGAGTACTTGCAACATGATTCGTGGAGAAATGAGAAATTTATCAATAACTGTTGGTTGAGAAAAAGTTCCTGTACTGATGCTTTAGGGAATTCTAATGCGTACCCATTACATATGTTTTGGTACAAAAATAGTAAATTTGTCTTATTATTGCCTTTATCTGTAGCTATGTAATAATTCTCTTTTAGCATGGTGCTGATGCTAACAAGAAGAACCGGGATGGTAACACACCACTAGATCTGGTAAAGGAAGGAGACCAAGATGTTGCAGACCTATTGAGAGGTATGTTCTCTTTGGCAAAGCAATACTCTGCTTATAATGCATATTACCTAATATTTTTGTATCCCCTGATGTGAAGCAGAGAATTAGGATGATTTTTTTCATCATGAATAGTATCTTAGCTCCAGAATATGTTGTAGGCTCCACAGTGTCATAGGTCTAGATAAGGGAGGGTATCCAGTAAATATTTTTCTTATTTCTCCACGAAAACAGATTGTGGATACTCATTAGAAGTGCCTCAGTGAGGCGCTTCTAATGAGTACCCACAACATATGTTTTCGTGGAGAAATAAAAAAAAATATCAATACTTTTGGATTGAAAAAAGCACATTAACTAGTGTTATGCAGTGTGCTTCTAAAGAGTGCCCACAAAAAATGCTTTATGGAAAAGTAAGAAAAATATTGATCTGATATCCCCTCTTATCTAGAGATACGGTTTTATGATTTTTACAAACATTTTTTAAAAAAGTTGATGATAAAAATGACTGGCCTTATGATTTATTCTGTATTCTAACACTCCTTGCCTATATAGCCAATGGTTAAATTCAGTGATTTATTCTGCAACAAATCACTGGGCGGAAGTGCGCGACACTATCTGATGCCATTCCGATGTCATTTTGACACTTTGCTGATGTCAGTCTTCATTTCTACTTCATTAGATGGTGTAACATTGTTTTTCTCTCTTCAACAACATAAGAAATACATGTAAACAACAGACCTGGGGTAATCGTATTTTGTATTCTTATTCGAATACTATTCGAATACATTTTCTGAGTATTCGTGAAGTATTCTGTATTCGTGGATTTTTTTAGAATAAAAGTATTTGTATTTGTATTCAAATACATTGCAAAAGACATGTTATATTGAATAGTTTACGAATAAATAAGAATACTTTTGCCATTCTAAGGAAAAATTGTTGAAAAAATACAAAAATGTTTTGATTGATGTGACTAAAGTCCTGGAATGCTAATGTAGGAACTTCTGAAACTACACTTAAAAGTAAATACAATACATAACAGAGATCAAAGAACACTAATTGGTTCATTTGACTGCTTATATATCACTTTTAAGATGATTTCCATTATAATTTGCCTGCCTCGGTGGCTCAGTTGGATGCGTCGTCCGACTGGAGACCAGGAGGTCGCGGATTCAACTCCCGCCGAGGTCGGCAACATTCTTTCGTGGATATTGATCATGAAATATTTTCTACGGTCATTCTCTCCCTTCCGCTGATTCAAGAAGGGCAGTTGTCAATTTCTGGCGAAAGAATGTGCACAATACTGGTTAATCACTTAGAGGACTAAGCCTGCCCAGTAAACGTGTGGTTAGATAAACTGACCGCGCTCGACATGACCCCATTGGGTTGACTGGGCCATAAAACCTCAAAACAAACGCACTGAGAGGTGTGAAAAACAGTCTTGGAATACTTCAATTGTTCTTCATTTGATCTTTGTTTGTTCAGAGACACTGTTGCTGTCTAAAATGATCTTTGGAATATTAGTGACATGGTTCTTCATTATTTTTCCAGAACTTGTATTGCATGTATATGAATTAAAAAAAATTACTGATGGCCCTTCTAATTTGTCTGCATATGATTTATACATATTTATGTATGCAACAAAATTTTCTGTAAATCATAAAGAAAAAAAATACACGTAACAATGACAAAATAATTCATTTTTGTTTTCTTTTGCAAACCCAAGCAGCCAGAGAAATTCAATTATAAATAACTCACAATCATGATCCCCCACTGTGGCACATGACTATTTCTAGTCTTTTTTACTTTTGTGCATTTGTAATTATGTATGTGCTGACTGCATAATTTCTGCTTAACCTATTTATGTCCAATGAACTCTTCCATTTCTATTATTAGACAAGCCTAGACTATGATCAGACAATGTATTCTAGGCCATATGATCTTAATCTACACTGTTTGCCAAGGTCCCTTTTATGGGACTGTAGGCATTGATGTGTTACTCTTTAAAGTTAGCAAATACAATACCTGTATGTCATCTTTCAATAGATTGCCTCATGATAGAAAGATAGGGGCAAGTCAATGTTTGACTACTGAACCATGCCATAATAAACCTACAAATTATCTATTACAACTGATGATGATTAAGTGTAATGCAAAACTGACAGATTTTTGAGTGACTATATGATTTACCAAACTGGTCAGGCCAGGGCCTAGTGGCGCTGAGAGTGGTGTATAATATGTGACTTTAAACAGTGCTTGTTCATTATATAGTGCAGTGCTGCTTTTATAGACAAATCTTGATCTGTAATGTGTGTGAGAATACACAAGGAGTTAAAACAGAAAATTAAAATGCTGTTAAATTGTACTGACCATTCTTAAATGTGCTAAAACTGCTATTAATTCCTATATCTAACTGAAACATATGAGTGCTTGATTAGACCAGTACAATAGTGCATATATATATATATAATTGTGCTGATTTCATTTTTGTATATTATGCTTATTATAATTTGAAATAACAAATTGTAACTGGTATGATTGCAGGTGTTCTTTTTTTTTTGTGTGTGTGTGTGTGTATGTGTGTGTGTGTGTGTGCTGTATATATTTAATTTCTCCATTTATTTATATGTATATATATCCATTTTAATGGATATGTATTTAAAAGTATTCAAAAGGTATTCAAATACATTTGCAAAGTATTTATATTTTCATTCGAATACATTCATAAAAAATGTATTTGTATTTGTATTCTGTATTCGTGAAATTGCAAAGTATTTGTATTCGTATTCGAATACTTTGGAAAGTATTCGACCCCAGGCCTGGTAAACAACAGCATTACAGTCAAAATTGTTGGCAGGATTTCTTTATGCGATAGCGGAAAGTTGAAAGAATCTGAAGGATAAAATTACTTTTCGTCGTTTTCTATGTGTTAGAATCGAAATAGATCAGCTCTTATGCTTGATTTGTTGAGTAATAAATCACAGTTTGTCGGTCAGTTGTAAGTAGATAAATCACTTGAGCTCCGCGCTCATGATTTGATCTACTTTACAATTGACCTCCAAACAGTAATTTATTACTCAACAAATCATTGCTAGAGCTGATCTGTTTCTTAATTATTGCTTAAGGGAATTTACAGGATATAGTTTTAGTAGCATTTGCACCTACATTTAGAAGAAAAAAACAAAACAAACAAACAAAAATATCTGTTTTTCATTTGGTCAAGAACCTTAGAGGGGCTAACCACAATACATGTATTTTTTTTTTTTTAATTTCTTAATGAAAACATATGTTGTGGGTACTCATTGGAAGTGCCTCGCTGAGGTTTTTCTAAGGAGTACCCACAACATATGTATTTGTGAACCTATGCTTTAGTAGAGGAATAAAAAGAAAATATCAGTACCTTTTGGCTGAAAGAGGGGCCTTATCTGTAGCTGTGTTTGGTTGGTTTGATTGTGAGAAAAATCCTGATCATACCTCAGAGAGTGTTGTTTTGTACCATGTATATTATTCATAGGTCTAGATAAGAGTGGGTATCAGGTAAATAATTTTCTTATTTCTCAACGAAAACATATGTTGTGGGTACTCATTAGAAGTGCCTCTGTGAGGCACTTCTAATGAGTACCCACAACATATGTTTTTGTTGAGAAATAAGAAAAATATAGATACTTTTCGGTTGAAAAAAGCGCCTTATCAAGAGCTATGTTATTTCAGTCAGTATTTCTCCAACAGGTGATGCAGCATTACTGGAGGCAGCAAAGAAAGGAAACCTGGCCCGAGTTCAGAAACTGGCAACACAAGAAAATATTAATTGTCGTGATACGCAGGGTAGAAATTCCACACCTTTACATCTTGCAGGTTTGAACACTTTTCTTTGAATTATAGCCAGCCTCGATGGCTCAGTTGGATGCGCCGTCTGACTGGAGACCAGGAGGTCGCGGGTTCAACCCCCGCCGAGGTCGGCAACATTCTTTTGTGGAGATTGATCATGAAATATTTTCTACGGTCATTCTGTCCCTTCCGCTGATTCAAGAAGGGCAGTTGTCGGTTTCTGGCGAAAGAATGTGCACAATACTGGTTAACCGCTTAGAGGACTAAGCCTGCCCAGTAAACGTGTGGTTAGGTAAACTGACCGCGCTCGACATGACCCCGTTAGGTTGACAGGGCCGTAAAACCTCAACACAAACAAAATCTTTGAATTATAAAAATTAAGCATATTTTTAGGGTGGCACTGGTGGGAGGAGATATGGGCAGTCGGCACTTATCTTACATTCCTAATTTACATGAAATATTCAGACACCTGAGCCCAGTTGTTTGAAGCTAACAATGTCGTTAGTTAACGATTCGTTAAAATTTACATCAAAGTGCTACGCAAATATGCCAAAATGTTTTGCTGAAAAAATTGAGTAGCTTTTGCAGTGCGAAGCTACTCACATTTTTCAGCAAAAAATATCTGAATATTGTGTATTAAATCTGCTAAAACAGTTAACGAAATGACCCTTAACATGCTCGTTAAGCTAACGATGCTTTGAACAACTGGGCCCTGATCTCCTTATTTTACTTCTACTAAAATTTGAACAAGTCCAATTCCCTGCCTGTTGATGTGTCTAAAATGCCTGGATGAGTTTCAGTGTAGATCCTGATCAGATGCCTCATATTCTACACTGTCCGGCTTATCTCAGTAGTAATAGTGCATTCTTGCATTAATATCTGGCCACATAACTACATGTACGTAAAGCCATTATTAACCCTTGTCATGCTGAATAAATTAAGATGCCACGCCCTTTTCAATTTTTCAGCCAATCAGATTACTTGATCCAGATTGTTGATTTAAGTTCACATACTAAATGGCAAACAGTGCAAATCCAGATCAGTTGGCTTCTTCAGAAGCCAGCTGATCTGGATCTACACTGTTTGCAGTGGCAGGGTATATCCTGGTTCAGCAGGACAAGGGTTAACTCATTTTAGTCTGAAGACCCCCCAAAGGGTAATTGGCAAACAGTGGTCACAGAATGTGATGGCTGATCAGGGTCTGCACTGTTTGCATTAAATACAAGAAGTTCTATAAACACAGTAATAAACCAGAAACCCTGCTATTTGAAATAGACTGGTTCAAAGAGTTGTGGGTAGAATAGTCCACCTGACTTAAACATTGGAATTTGTGTGCTATTTGAATGATCTTTATTTAATCTTTACCACTTTCTGGGCTTATATAGCAGAGGACAAATTGATGATTTTTTTTCCCCAGAAAATAGGCTTTGACTCTTCATGCTAATTGTATCCTTAACCATTTCCGAATAAGTATTTTGTTTGTCTGAACTTTTGTTGATGTCAACCTCATTCTAATTTTTGCAGAATTTAGTTCCTATATACAGCATAATAAATATGACAGTTTTATGATTTCTAGGCTTATTTGGTGAGATTTTTAAATGAAATTATGCAAAACTAGGGCTCGCACTTATTTGTTTTATTGTATTATCATTTGCCCGCTGCCTCTGAAAATAATTGAACACTTATCACAGTCATGTGTTCAAACAACTTCCTTAGCTGGACTCAGTGGCTCAGTCAGGTGGTGTCTGACTGGTAACCAGGAGGAAGCAGGTCAACCCCTTCAGGTCCGGCAACATTCTTTCATGGAGATTGATCATGAAATATTTTTTGGGGTCATTCTCTCCCATCTGCTGATTCAAGAAGGGCAGTTATCAGTTTCTGGCATAAGAATGTGCACAAGTACTGGTTAACCGCTTAGAGGACTAAGCTTGCCCAGGAAAAAGTGTGGTTAGGTAAACTGATCGGCTTGAGATGTGACTGGGCTGTAAAACCTCAGCACAAACAAACAACTTCCTTGGGACCCAGTGTCATATAATATTTTGACCTATAGCTATGCCTGTCTAGCTAGTTGCACTGCTAAGAAACATGCTTCTATCTAACTGGAGTTACCATAATAACCCTAAGTATTGGGATAGAATGGCCTAAGCAGACATTGTAGACCCTGATCAGATGCTGCATTTGCATTTACACTGTTTGCCCCTTATCCAGGAGTTTGTTGACACAACAGTTAGCAAAATAGATGTGCTTACAGATGGTCAGTCCGGGTTCTCCGGTTTTCGCCCACCTTTGATGAACGATCGGCTCGATATAAGTGAAATATTCTTGAAAGGGCTGTAAAACCCAAATCAAAAAAAAAAAAAAAAAAACGTGTTCAAATATCAGAACAAGTATGGTGAAGGGATAGAGTGGCCCAATATTAAGGATTAATACGGTATTGAATGTTTTATCCAACCCATGTAACATATAGATTTTGTCCATTATTTAGCTGGCTACAATAATGTAGAGGTGGCAGAGTTTCTTCTGGAGAATGGTGCTGATGTCAATGCCCAAGATAAAGGCGGTCTCATACCACTACATAATGCTTCATCATACGGGGTAAGTGGCTATGACTTTATGATATAAAATATAATGTATTAATTGCAGCAGGCATTTTGAAATTATTTTCTTATTTTCCTGGAAATAGAGCAGGTCTCTATAAACAAGACCATTAAACCTCAAAACAACAATTGTAAGACCTGCAATCATTACACTCGGCATACACTTCCGCCCTAACTTCACAGCCCCACTGTTTTTCAACTCAAAATATTGAGATTTTTTGTATTTCCCCACAAAAACAAATTGTCGTTACTCAGTACCACTGACGTTTTCATGGAGAAATAAGAAAAATCTCTGGATGTCCCTTGGGCTAATGCTAACATGGACACTAACCATCACCTGTTTTTCAGTGTCTAATGATTTGCTTGTCTCAGCTCTAATGTTCATCTCCATTGTTAAACTGACAAGCCACAGCACAACATACCCTTTCATTGAATTTTTGTTTACAAAATTATCATACTAGAACCTGTTTAATATGTCTGTATTGTGTACCTGACAGAATTCTTATCTTCCTTTTTCAGCATGTTGATATAGCTGCTTTACTGATCCGGTATAATACCTGTGTGAATGCTGTAGACAGATGGGGGTTTACACCTCTTCATGAAGCTTCACAGAAGGGAAGAACGCAGCTGTGTTCCTTGTTGGTGAGTTTCTTTATATGCCTTTAGTAGACAGTTTTGTGTCTTAGTTTTATTGGTAGGCTACTGTAATAACCCTAAGTATTGGGACAGATAGGCCTTTGCAAACAGTGTAGACCCAGATCAGAGAGTTTATACTGTGGAAATGGGGAAAGTTTACATCTTAGATAGATTTCCAGATTAACTGATTTCCAGCCTGTTTGATGAAATTTTAAATATTGTAGGGAACAGCAAATGACATAATGTACAAAAGCTACTTAAGCACTTAACCCTTAAAATGCCAAGAAAACCTGCATCTGAAAATGTCGTCTGTTTATGTCTGCGGCATCTGATCAGGGTCCACACTGTTTGCAACTCGTCCAACAAATTTTAGATGCATTAACAGGTAATAATATGGACTTGTTCAAGTTATGGTGTCCCAATATCTAGGGCTATTATAGTATATTCTGTGATTGTGGCACTTCCTTGACATTTTTTTCTTTGCTAGTTTGTGAAGTTTGTGGTTCTCTGTCTTTAGCTGTCGACTAAATTTACCATTTACTCTGCTATTGGGAACAATTTTCTGATAACAAATGAGTGATATTCATCCATTGCCCTTTAATAATGAACTAGCGCTATAGATAAAAGTGTTCCTACTTCTCCACAAAAAAAAAAAAAAAAAAAGATATAGGTACTCATTAGAAGCACCTGGTCAGGTGCTTGCTTCTAATGAGTACCTCCAGCATGTTTTCGTGGAAAAATAAGTTTTCTTTTTCTAACTGAAATAAAATAACAATATAAGACCTGCCTCGCAATAAAACTTTCATTTTTCTAAAACTTTAATGCCGTCTTTTTAGGATAGATTTTACAAATAATTCAATTCATGATTTGCAGCTTGCCCATGGTGCAGACCCAACAATGAAAAATCAAGAAGGACAGACACCTCTAGATCTCACCTCAGTAAGTAAAGTCCTTTTATGTCTATCAGTTTAACTCTTTCAGCCTTGCAGACCAAAACAGTAACATGCAAACAGTGCAGATCCAGAAGAGACTGTCAAAACGAGCCTCTCATCAGGAGCTACACTGTGTGCCATTCTGTTTTTATTTTTTGACGAACATCCCTACTTGCAATAGTGGGCATGTCCAAGTTCAAAGATGGAAGAGCCCACTCCAGAAACACGGGGATGAAAGGGTACTGCTTACATGTAATGGTCACATCTCCCATTCCTCTGACATGGCAAAGACAATATTGCATGGTACAGTTGAAAGGACAGAAAGCAGCAGCAACAGAAGAACAGGCAAAGAAAACATCAAGGGTTTGACAGGTCATAGTTTCACAGTACTTTCGCAGCTCACAAAGGGCAGGAAGACCAACCAAAAGGGAGAGAAACAATCTCGACATTATCGGTTGTGCCTCAACTACCAAAAAAGGTTAAGGGTCTGAACTGAAATTGTCCCCTGTAAATAATTTTCAGGACAACGGAGACATAAATCTATCTGACATATATATTTTTTGCCATTTCACTAGAATTTTAAAGGCCAGAAATTATCTTCTCTAAATGCTTTTTATGTTTCTGTATTATATATGTCTTTGAGCCAAAATCTACAATGTTACATTCCATTCATAGCTCTAGATAGAATTCTGTTTGAAACTAAACCAAATGTGATTTTATCTTAGTTCTTCATGAAAACATGAGCTGCAGCATCAGAAAACACATAGCAACAGATAAGGCGCTTTTTTCATCCAAAAAATGCAGATATCTTTCTTATTTCTCCACGAAAACATATGTTGTGGGTACTCATTAGAAGCGCCTCACCGAGGCGCTTCTAATGAGTACCCACAACATATGTTTTCGTGGAGAAATAAGAAAAATATGTGCATACCCCCTCTTATCTGTAGCTATGAAAACATAACTTTGGACGTGTGCCCAGCAAAGATAGTATCAACCCGTGCATTTGCCAAGTCTTATCAGAATCTTCATAGGGTTTTTTTTTCAATAGCCAACGATGCAAAGTTTCTTCATGCTGACAACAAAAACTCTGATCAGGCTGCTTTGATGCACAGGTTGATTTGATTTTTCATTGGGTGCATTCGAAATTCCTCACAGAGGTCTTTACGATGAGTACCAACAAAATATGTTTTTATCATAGGTCTAGATAAGAGAGGGTATGTGGTAAATATTTTTATCATTTCTCTACGAAAACATATGTTGTGGGTACTCATTAGAAGCACCTCGGTGAGGCACTTCTAATGAGTACCCACAACATATGTTTTTTGTGGAGTAATAAGAAAATGTCAATACTTTTGGATTGAAAAAAAGTGCCTTAACTAGTGCTATGTTTTTGTTAAGAATAAGAAACCTCATAATATGAAAACATTTTGGTCATACTCATTGGGACTCAGTTGTCTCGATGAAGTAATTCCATTGAATATTTATAACATTTTTTGATACCCCTCTTACCTAGAGCAATGTTTAATCTGTGCCTTATATAAAGAACAAAGACACCACCAGTCTACACAAACATAGCCCTTGATAAGATGCTTATTTCAATCCAAAGGTATTGATATTTTTCTTATTACTCCACGGAAACATATGTTGTGGGTACTCATTAGAAATGCCTAAGCAAGGCGCTTCTAATGAGTACCCACAACATATTTTTTCGTGGAGAAATAAGAAAAATATTTACCTGATACCGACTGTTATCTTGACCTCTGAATCTGCTTTGCTGTACTTTATTTATGCCATGCCATGCAAAAAGGTTTTCTTTGAGATTTTCATGAAGTCTGATCGGGGTCTCTATGTCTGGTTGCAGAATCATTGGAGACTACAGAACATATTGACATACAGCAAACAATTATATGACACAATCAACCTGGCAGACATTTCTGTCCTGACAGGCTAAAACACAGCGATACCATTTTGTGATTTCTGGCGAAAGAATGTGCACATTACTGGTTAACCGCTTAGAGGACAAAGCCTGCCCAATAAAAGTGTGGTTAGGTAAACTGACCGAGATCGACATGACCCTTTTGGGTTGACTGGGCCGTAAAACCTCAACACACACAAATAAACAAAACCATTTTGTGGTCTGTATGGCTACAGTGGGATTTTTGTTCATTTTTATGGCACCAAAACAGATTTTCTTGGACTATTGGACTAACTACCTTACAGAAATTATTCTAAATTATTGCCTCAAGTATCACCTGATATGAAATTATAAATGCTGACTAGATTTTACAAGTGTGACACCAAGTTTTCCACAATGCTACCCGAAACAAAGTCATTTATTTAAAGTTGTACAACTACTTTCAGGCTGATGATGTACGAGCTCTCCTACAAGATGCCATGCCGGTTTCCCTTTCCCTCCCAACTATTTCCAAAACAGCACAGAATGCTAGTAGTAGCAGTAGCACTAGTTCTTCAACAAACAGGTAAATAAAATGAGCGTATTTGTGAGAAAATGTAACTTGATATGTGAGGCCAAATTTATTGTACATGTATTTATCCTAAAATTTGCCATAACCCTTAGTATTGTATATCGTAAATTTAACAGAGGACTTGATAAGGATAAGTATTTGATGATAATTCTGGGATAATTTTTTCCAGCTCTTCATAAAAACATAAGTTATAGGTACTCATTAGCTTTTAATGAGTACCCACAACATAAAATTATCCCAAAATTATCATCTAATACTGCCAGCCATGGTGGCTCAGTTGGATGTGCATGTGATTGGTGACAAGGAGGTTGCAGGTTTGACCCCCACCGGGTTGGCAACAGTCTTTTGTGGAGATTGGTCATGAACTATTTTCTACGGTCATTCTCTCTCTTCCGCTAATTCAAGAAGGACATTTGTCAGTTTCTGGCAAAAGACTATGCACAATACTGGTTAACTGCTTTGAGGACTAAGCCTGTCCAGTAAAAGTATGGTTAGGTAAATTGACTGCGCTCAACATGACCTTATTGGGTTGACTGGGCTGTAAAACCTCAACACAAACACAAAATCACCAAATACTTCTCTTTATCAAGTCCTCTGATTTAAGTCATTTGACTACCTGATGATGTGTCTGTAATGTACTGGCTGAAGGGCTGTCATTGCTGACCAAGCTCAAACCATTCTGGCATGTCAGTCTGAATATTGTAAACAAGTTTATTTTCACATTAAGGAACTTAGCATTTCAGCAGATAGTTTGAGTAATGTATCTTCAGAATGCCACTTTTAAGCGACATACAGTTTGACATGTTCGTGATGATAAACTTTAGCATTTTTTCTTCCCTGTGAAGAAAATCAGGAATGAATATTGTATTGATTGACTACTTGTCAGATATTTTTAGCTTTCCAGGGCTCCAGGTAAGCCCATTTTGACAAAGCCAGATAATGATTGCTTAGAAGCAGAGATGTAGATAAGAGTACCCAGATAAATCTCATTTCTCCTCTAAAGTAGTGTAAGCTGTGGGTACTCATTAGAATTAGTTTTCAGTGATAAAAACACGTCCTTTAATGAGTATCCAGAATATACATTTTGCCAGCCTAGTTGGCTCAGTTGGATGCGTGTCCGACTGATGATCAGGAGGTCGAGGGTTCAATCCCCTCTGGGTCCGGCAACATTCTTTCATGGAGAGTGATCATAAAATATTTTCTACAGTCATTCTCTCTCTTCCTCTGATTCAGGAAGGGCAGTTGCAGTTTCTAACGAAAGAATGTGCACAAGTACTGGTCAACTTCTTAGAAGACTAAGCCTGCCCAGGAAAAAGTGTGCTTAGGTAAACTGATTGTGCTCGACATGACCCTAATGGGTTGAATGGGCTGTAAAACCTTAACACTAACAAAAGAACATACATTTTCAAGGAGAAATAAGAAAATACTTTTTGGTTGAAAAAAGCTCTTTGTTTATATAAAAGAGATTCTGTGAAGAAAAACAAAATTCAACGTTGTCTTTTACCAATTTCAGTATCTATAATGGTAGTGCAGACATGCAGGCTGGTGCAGTTGGAGGTGCTCCTACAAGTCCCCAGGGTGGGGATGGCTGTATAGAGAGAACAATGGCTGAAGGGGAAAGAAGCCTGGAAACCATGAGTGTTGGTTCTTTCTTGTCAAATATTGGACTTGAACAGCTCAGAGACATTTTTGAGCAGGAACAAATTACAATGGACATTTTAGTTGAAATGGGTCATGATGAGTTGAAAGACATTGGTATCAATGCATATGGTCATCGGCACAAGATTCTGAAGGGCGTTGAGAAGCTGCTGAGTGGCAAAGGTAATGTAATGTGTTCTACGTGTGTCGTAAACTTGCCCAGTACTGTCTTGCCCAATGTATGGTCGTCCAAGCTTAGTGAAATAGTTTCTAGTAAAAATACAGAGAACAGACAATCCGGTGTCATCAAAAGAACTACAGTATGATAGGCTAATTTAGCCAGAATTTAGAGACATGTCACAATGTCATAACTCCAGATAAGAGGGGGTATCAGGAAAATATTTGTCTTATTTCTCCACAAAAACCATATGTTGTGAGTACTCATTAGAAGTGTCTCTCTGAGACACTTCTAATGAGTACTTGCAACATATGTTTAAGTGCAGAAAGGAGAAAAATATAAAAAAAAGTTTGGGGAAAAAAAAAATCATCTGGAGCTATGGATGTTGAAACAAACCTTTCCTATGACAAGTTTTTAAGGCTTCATAACTGTAGACTACTAGTTTAGCCAGATTTTAGAGACGTCTCAACATGTTGAAACAAATCTTTTCATTGACAGCAAGTCTGCAATGCTTCTTAATCCTTAAAATGCCAAGAAAACCTGCATCTGAAAATGTCGTCTGTTTATGTCGTCTGCTGCCTCTTCTTGCAAACTTTTCAAATATACTTTTTGCATATAGGCAAACATTGTCGACCTAGGTCAGACTGCTCCTAAAGGAGCAGTCTGATCTGGGTCTACACTGTTTGCAGCGATGACTTAAAATAACTGGCAGAAGACAAAGCAGATGACAGTTGTTGTGTTGGGCATCTTAAGGGTTAACTCGAGATAAGACAATCATTTGGCATAATTTTAATTTTTACATGAAAGCATATGTTGTGAGCACTTTATAATAACCTCGACCAAATAATTCTAATGAGTACTCCAAAAAAATATGATTTTTGTACAAAAACAACCAAATTTATCTTTGCTACCTCTTTTATCTGAAGGCTTAACAATAACTTGAAATTATCAGGGTTAAGATATGTTCCAACCTTGAGTTGCTGAGTATTGGCCACTCAGAAATAAAACGTGAATACTTCATAGAAAACAAAAGCAAAGTTTCCTGGATGAAAATTGATTGAATCAAAGAGGAAAAGGAAATGCAAGATCTCCCTTGACAGTTAAAATTCAGTGACTGGAATTACTCATAAATGACCTGCTTTGGAAGTGTTTGGGTGGCGGAGAGGTTAATGCTCCTGACTTACGATCACAAGGTCCCTTGTTTGAACCCTGCTAGCGGGAGAATTCCTCTCATGACTACGGCACTTCATTGCATAGAGCTTTTCATTATCATCCCTTCATAGTCTCAATATGAAGTAAATAATGTTGAAACAGATGTAAAGTACCAAATCAACATCATCATCACTTGGTTTGGTTGAATAGAATTTGGGTCTGCACCAGTCATTTACTATAGAATGCAACCCTCATAGCATCCACAAATTCTGTGTTGAAGTTTTTAATGTGATGGCCAAGCATGAATTCAGGCAAGCTGCACTGTCCCATAACAGGTCTTGTTCATTTATTATTCTTTTACAGTTTGCTTGACTTTCTCTTCTCTTTTATACTTGTATCATAGCCTCAGATGAGGCACTTTATTCAACCGAAAAGTACTCATATTTTTCTTATTTCTCCATGAAAATATATGATATTGGTACTCAGAAGTGCCTTGATGAGGCATTATTAATGAGTAATCACAACATATGTTTTCGTGTAGACGTAAGAAATATAATATGTGGATAGCAACTCAGCAGGAACTATGTTGTATGATATTGATGATCTTACTTGGGGTGGTGTGGGTTGTATTGCTTTATGTCGGATTTAAGATTGTCTTGATCACCATAAATCCATAAAACATGTTAATTTTTGTATATGGTTATTTGG
Source organism: Anodontia alba (assembly GCA_964016985.1). NCBI lineage: Eukaryota > Metazoa > Mollusca > Bivalvia > Lucinida > Lucinidae > Anodontia > Anodontia alba. Next base: position 146,011,957 of record OZ024821.1, read on the forward strand.
GAAAATAAAAAAATCCTCATTAGCTAAAATAGGTACAATTGTTGCATTAAGGGATACAGATGATAAATTTGAGTCCATTTTCTACACAGGAAACAACTTTTGTGACATCCTGTTTGCTTTCGTATACATAAAGCCCTTTTTTAAAAGCGGTCTTCACTTTTCAGAAGGGAGCAAAAACATTTCAACAGAGTTCCTGAAAGTGTATTCATACCCTTTATAGACATATTAAATTGAAAGATTTCTACTAGTTAAAGGTCAGAATTCAGAGTCACACAAAAAATAAGTAGAGCAGTTGTTTGAAGATAGTACTTTCATTTAAAATTCAACATTCCAAGTATTATCTTTTAAAATTCAGCATTATAAAGATTTTCATTTAAAATTCAGCATTATAAATATTTTTATTTAAAATTCAGCATTATAAATATTTTCATTTAAAATTCAGCATTATAAGTACTTTCATTTAAAATTCAGGGTTATAGATATTTTCATTTAAAAAATTCAGCATTAGAAGTATTTTCATTTAAAATCCAGCATTATAAGTATTTTCATTTAAAAATCAGCATTATGAAAAATATTCATTTAAAATTAGAAGTATTTCATTTATAATTCAGCACTATAAGTATTTTAATTAAAAATTCAGGGTTATAAGTAAAACATTAGCCTTGATGAGGCACTTCAAATGTGTAGCCACATGATGTTTCGTGAAGAAATAAGAAAAACATTTACCTATTTCTTATGAAGCTATGATAAATCTTTGCAAAAAAAAAAAAAAAAAAAAAATGGTTTGTTAAGATTTCCAGAGCTCTAGATAAGAAGCACATCCAGAAAATAGAAAAGCGGCATATCCAGATCATATTTGTGTTGTCGCACTCCTGGCATGGTGCGACATAGACGTATGCGTCCATCCGTCAACAGTTTCCTTGACCCTTGCAGTCTCAACAGCTATAGTTGGTAGAACCTTCAAACCTTGCATAGTGTTTCTCCTCGACATCCTCTCTCAGCACGCACCTTGACCTTGACCTATATTTTATGCTCCAGTGACATTGACAAATTTCGTGTCAATCCTTGCGATCTCATCAACTATAGTTGCTAGAACCTTCAAACGTTTTATAGTGTTTCTTCTCGACATCCTCACTCAGCACGCACCTTGACCCTTATTCATATTAATGGAGTCCCAACTGCCTTGCCTCCCCAGCAGGTGCCACACTGCCTTCTGCGGAATTCTTGTACTATGCCCCCAATTTCAAAGACATTAGAGGAGCATACTGCTTTTGGGTTGTTCATCCATCTATCCATCTGTTCGTCATGCTTTTCTTGTGATCAATTTATCTTTATAACTATATGAGCTAGAACTTTGAAACTTAGTGGCTTACTGGGGCTGGGGAGTAGATCACCTGATTAACTTAGGAAAAAAAAAATCAGAGTAATGTTTTGAGAGTTATGTACCTTTTTAATTTTGTCATTTTGTAGGGACAAGCTGTTGGTGACATAGTATTTTACAAACACAGGTTTCTACTTTTTCTACCCTGCCACACAATAGTGGTGAGGTATTATATTTTCCCTTCTGAGTGTCCATCTGTCCTTCAGTCCATCAGCGCTTGGTTTCCGCTCTCTAACTTGAATAGTTTTTGATGGATTTTATTCAAAATATCAGGGGTGAGTGGTTTGGGATTGTTAATGGACAAATTTCGTCAATTTTTGACGAGTTATCTGCCTGCCACATGTCCATTTGTTGCCAGACGATAACTTGAGCAAAGATCAATTTTCACCAAACTTGGTATGTGCATTGATATTGTAGAGGTCTGGTTCTGGATTGTTAATAGGCAAATTTCGTTAATTTTTGACTGAGTTACCTGTCCGCCACATATTCGTATTTTCATTTCGGGATAATAACTTGAGTAAATATAAGTCAATCATATCTGCCCACCACATGATAGTGGCTGGGTATTATTGTTTCATATTTTTATTTTTATTTTTCTACAAAAACATATCTTGTGGGTACCCACTATTAGTGACTGGATGAGGCACTTTAAATGAGTACCTGCAACATCAGTTTTCATGGAGAAATGTGAAAAAACAACATTTTTTTTATTGAAAATGCACTTTATCTAAAGCTCTGGAAAACTGCTACCTCATCAGTATCTACACTGTCATTCTGTTTGGAAACTTTGTGGTCCCTCTCTTTTTGAAATAATGGAATGGTCCAAATTCATAGAAGGAAGGATGTATTTTAGATATTGCAGGTTAAGTGGTTAAAATTGTTTTAATACTTAATGTTATTCAGATCAGGATTTTAAAGGTATTTTAATGTTTGCGTTTGCATGTCTCCATTCATTTCTGCATGTTTTACCTGTGTTTGTTACTGTGTTTTATTTAAATAAAGATTTAAGTTGGATTTTCAAAACTTTCCTTATTCATGTGATTTTAAAGTTGTAAGAGCAATTATAAAATGCTTTTTTATCCTGTTGTCATAGAGACAGATAGCTCCATTGATTTTTAGCCAAAATGCATAGCTACAGATAAGAGAGGGTATCCACATATTATTTTTTTTATTTCTTGACAAAAACATATGTTGTGGGTACTCATTAGAAGCGCCTTGGCGAGGCGCTTCTAATGAGTACCCACAACATATGTTTTTGTCAAGAAATAAGAAAGATGTCACCATTTTTCAGATGGAAAAATCGCCTTATCTGTTGCTATGCAAAATGTATTGATATTTATCTTACTTAACAGGAAAATCTATGTTGTGTGTAATCGTTAGCTCACTAAGGTGCTTCCAAAGATTACCCACAGCATAGTTTTATGTGGAGCAATAAGAAGAATATTTATCTTGATACTCCTTATCTGGACCTGTGACACATCCAACCAATATATACACAGATCAGACTGCATATCTGAGCAGTTATATTAATGCTTTGTATACTGGGTAAAATTTCACTGGACATTTTGAAGTATTTTTTCTCTGACCCCCCTGAAAATAGGCTTTGACACTTAATGCTTTGGGTTCCCTAGCACTGTCCGTAGTGTGTCTGACTGTTGATCCAAGGGTCACAGGTTTGAATCCCAGCACGGCCACATAAAGTTCGTGGAGAGTGATCGCGAAATTATTTCTATGGTCATTTTCCTCTTTTTTTCTTTCGAGACAAGTTGCACCAGGCTTGGTGGCTCAGTTGGATGCACGTCCAACTAATGATCAGGAGGCTGCAGAATAATCCCCGGCCGGGGCAGCAACATTTTTTCGTGGAGATTGATTATGAAATATTTTCTACAGTCATTCTCTCCCTTCCGCTGATTGAAATATTTTCTACAGTCATTCTCTCCCTTCCGCTGATTCAAGAAGGTCAGTTGTCAGTTTCAACGCAAACAAACAAAACGAGACAAGTTGCATGATGTCAAAGCTTATTTGTTGGGAACAGTAAGAATACTATTTCAAAATGTAGTCTGCTGCAACATTTCCATGCTAAGTGTTAATCCAAAAACAGAGAAAACATTACCATTGTTAGTCTGTATATGGATTATAATAGGCAAAAATTAATGCATGCGGTATTGGCATACTCGTTGACTTGTGCTTTAATGCATATTGTTACAGATGATCTGCAAAGCCACATTGTTTGCAAAATCATGTTATGGTCCCCTGTGGCACTGAAAGAGTTAATGCTTAGTATCTTGGGTAAAAATTTCAGTAGATGTCAAATTGATGTTTTTTTCTCATTTTTCTCAGAATATAGAGTTTAACATTTCATGCAAGTTGTCTCCTGAGGAGACTGTTTGCTAAAAATGACAGTCTATTTTGTCCGAAAAATTAGAAAAAATATTTCAAGATGTCATCTGCTGAAATTTATACCCAGCATGCTAAGCGTTTAACTCTTTATGTGCATTTGGCAGCACAACCTGTCTTAGCTCAAGATAAGGTGAAAATTGATCAGGAGGTCCAGAGCTACAGATAAGAGGGGGTAACAACATAATATTTTTCTTATTTATCGACGAAAACATATGTTGTGGGTACTCATTAGAAGCGCCTCAGCGAGGCGCTTCTAATGAGTACCCTCAACATATGTTTTCATCGAGAAATAAGAAAGATATCAGCATTTTTCGGATGAAAAAAAAGCGCCTTATCTGTTGCTATGCGGAGGTAATTTTATTTTAAAACTTGCAAACGGTTTGCCCTTGCCTTTTGGCTTGAAGCTTCTAACATTTGCCAGTGATCCAGCAGTTTTTAGGTTCGTCAGCAGGTAGAAGGAGTTATTCCATGTGGTAAGCCCAAAGTTGAGTGTAATTACAATTTTCCAGGGCATTCGCACAGTATTTTTGCAGTGACTGTTGTCCTGTTAATTCTACAATATCCCGCAATTGTGTAAACAAACAGCTAAGACCCTGATCAAACTGTTCTGATGTGCAGGCTGACCTTATGCCACACGCTTCATTTATTACATACCACTGTAGCTCGAGGTATCATGATGTGTCCTGTAAAACTGGGAAACGGCCAAAAATTTCATAGTTGACATCAGTTTTGTTAAACCAGCTGATCATTGACTAATAGTTGACATGTAGAAAATTATTTTCATTCTTATTTTAGCCCTCTTCCTGGTACTTATTTGAACAGGCTATATTTATCAAATTTCTTCACCTTTAGACACCACAAATCCAAAATGACCAACATAGACATCTTAGTATTTCATTTTTTACAATTTGTCTATTAACCCTTGTCATGCTGAATAAATTTGGCTGCCACGCCCACTTCTAATTTTCAGCCAATCAGATTACTTGGTCACATACTTAATGACAAACAGTGCAGATCCAGATCAGTTGTCTTCTTTAGAAGCCAGCTGATCTGGATCTACACTGTTTGCAAAGACAGGGCATAATCAGATTCAGCAGGACCAGGGTTAAAATAAAAAGCAAGAAAAAATAGGTTTCTAAAAATAGAAGTTTTGGACAATGCTTATCAAAAATTCTTAGCAATCACAGGTATAAGAGGCAAAAGTGACTGATGATCAATGATTATAACCAGTTATTGGGCTAACATCTAAGATAAAGGTAGAGAGAGAACTTGCTGCACTTGGCAACAGGTCAGATGGGATCTTCCATTCTATCCTTCAGGTCAGGTGGGATCTTTCATTCTATCCTTCAGGTCAGGTGGGATCTTTCAATTTATCGTTCAGGTCAGGTGGGATCTTTCATTCTATCCCTTTTTTTCTCTGTCCCTCTTTTCAGGAGATGGCTTCATATACTGACATACTGACTGCTGGGCTGTTAAACCAAAACTGAACAAAACAAACTCATTATTCATCAATAGGAAAAAATATAACCTTGTCCGGTAACCTGAGAGTTCTGGTTACCAACTGTATAACATCAAATAGAAAATTGAAACCATCAGTCACAGATCACTGAACAAGGTCATATTTATACCTATACTGCTTATTGCTTGCAGCAGAATCACTGTTAAATATGTACAAGTGTCAGTCGTCATCATCGTCATCATCATCATCATCGTCATGCATAGCTCCAGATTAGGCACTTTCTTCTGCCAAAAAATTGATACCTTTTCTTATTTCTGCATGAAAGCATATGTTGTGGGTGCTCATTAGAAGTGCCTTGGCAAGGAAAAGTATGCTTTCATGGAGAGATAAGAAAAATAATTATCAGAAGAATCTCTATCTGGTGCTATTTAATGACTTGCAGTACCATATATATATATATATATATATATATATATATATATATATATATATATATATATATATATATATATATATATATATATATATATATATATATATATATTATAGAAAAATGTTTTTAAGAATAGTTTGTTATTGTAGAAGTGTGGACATCAGAGCCCAGTTGTTCAAAGCATCCTTAGCTTTACAACCTCATTAATGACCAACTCGTTAACTATTGTATCTAAGGTATTTTCAAATGTACATTGATATTTTTGCTGCAAAATGAGAGTGCAAAAGCTACTCACATTTTTTTAAGCAAAAAATATCAATGTTTTTGCCATATTTCAAGATAGAACTTTTAACGTCAAGTTAGATAACAACTTTGTTAAGTTTTGTATAACTGGTCCCTGGTTTTGCTTTTAGCAATATTTTTGTAATTTTGTATTCACAATGAAAAATAATAACATAAAAGACTTCAAATATTTTATTGCATAGCTTCAAAGATTTTTAAACACTTGTCATGCTGAATAAATTAAGATGCCACACCCACTTCTAATCTCCAGCCAATCAGATTACTTGATCCGGGTTTTTGATAGAAATTTACGTATTTAATGACAAACAGTGCAGATCCAGGTCAGTTGGCTTCTTCAGAAGCCAACTGATCTGGATCTGCATGGTTTGCTGAGATGGGGCATGTCGTGTTCAGCAAGAGAAGGGTTAACAGACTTTAGGTTTAATGCTGTCACAGCCAGACCTGTTAACATATTTACTATAATGCTTAGCATGCTGGTTAAATTCCAGCAGATGACATTTTATGATATTTTTTTTTTATTTTTCATAGAAAACAGGCTTTGACATTTCATGCAATTTGTCTCCTGGTGAGACAATTTGCATGAAATGTCAAAGTGTCAAAGCCTGTTTTCTGGGAAAAATAGAAAAAATATCAATTTATTGTCTGCTGAATTTGTCCAGAGGTTAGTAATGGTTAAGCACTTGGACAGATAGGCATGAGCAGACATTGATCCAGATAAAACTGCTCTTAAAGGAGCAAAATGATTTGGGGTCTACACTGATTGCCCTTGCATTACAATATTTTAGACACACCAAGTAATCAATCGGTTCAAATTTAGGAAAGTCTGGTAAGGAGTTGAGGTATCGATATATTTAGGAATCAGTACGATAGCTTACAGGGTCCAGTTGTTCAAAGCATTGTTAGCTTAATGAGCTGGTTGATGACAAACTTGGTTAACTGTTGTAGCTAAGGTTTTATACCCTGCCACACGATAGTGGCGGGGTTTTATGGTTTCAAATTGGACGTCTGTGTGTCTGTCTTCCATCCGTCATCTGTCCGTCCATCTGTATTGTGTTTCTGGATGATAACTTGAGTAAAGATCATTGGATTTTTATCAAACTTGGTATGTGCATTGATATTGTGTAGATCAGGTTTTGGATTGCTAATGTGCAAATTTCGTCAAATTTTGACTGAGTTATCTGCCAGAGACACGGCCATATTTTTGTTTTCGGACGATAACGAGAAAATATCAAGGGATTTTAAGCAAAACTTGGTACATGCATTGATATTAAGGAGATCTGGTTTGGGATTGCTGATGGGCAGAAATGTCATGTTCTATTCAGAGGGGAAGCGTCAGGGTTGCCAAGTGGTTAGTGTTCCTGATTTTGATTACAAGGTCCTGGGTTTGAATCCCACTGGATGGATACAGAATTTAGTTTATGACTGCACAATGCTTCCTTGCATGGAGCATTTAATTATCATCCTTCTGTCATCTTGATATGACTTAAATGATGTTGAAAGCAACATAAAACACTTAATCATCATCATCATCATCATCCTCATCATTCATCATCATCTGTTTTGGGGGATAGAATAAGAAAAAATTACTAATTTAGTCATAGGATACTGTGGGAGAAGACTTGGTAATTATTCTGGAGTAGTTTATTTCTTCATAAGACTTATTAAGACTTAAAATACTTCTTAGAAGCACTTCAGTAAGATGCACTTCAGTAAGATGCTTCTAATGATTACCCACAACAGCTGTTTTTTGGAGACCTGGAGAAAAAATTCTTAGAATATTTTCAAATATTCCTCCTTAACATGTTCTCTTAAATTTGTAGGCAGTGTAATGTAACCTTAATATTAAAATGCTGAGAAATTGTAGCTCAGCTCCATTTCATATTTATACATGTACTTAACAGACAATAAAATATGTTTAATCTCATCTAACCTAACCTTTAACATGCAGGGCCCAGTTATTCAAAGCGAATGATGTCATTAGATAACGATTCGTTAAAATTTACATCGAGTGATATGCAAATATACGGAAATTTTTTGCTGAAAAAATGTGAGTAGCTTTTGCAGTGCAAAAGCTACTCACATTTTTTCAGCAAAAAATATCAGAATATTGTATATTGAATCTGCTAAAACAGTTAACGAAATGACCCTTAACGAGCTCGTTAAGCTAACGACGCTTTGAACAACTGGGCCCAGATTGTTTTTTTTCTAAAACATAAGGCTTGGCAGTATATTCAAATTGCCTCTGAGGGAGACAATGGTTGCTGTGAAATGTCAAGTTCTATTTTCAGGGAAAAATATTAATAAAAAAAAAAAAAAATAAATAAAATGTCCACTTTTATTTAAATTACCATGCTGAAGGTTTGGTTTAAAAAAGTTAAACGCCAAGGTATATAAATGAGGAAATATAGTTTATTTTTCTAAAACAATTTATTGAGTTTTACAGAAGACTTGTTAAGGAGGAGTATTAAGTGATAATTATAGGATACTTTTCTCCAGTTCTCCATAAAAATATATGTTGTGGGTACTCATTAGAAGCGCCTCGCCGAGGCGCTTCTAAGAGTACCCACAACATATGTTTTTATGGAGAATTAAGAAAAATTATCCCAGAATTATCACTCAATACTCCTCCTTAACAAGTCCTCTGGTTTTATATTGTAGAAAGTTATGCAGTTGCCTGGTCTGCTGTTTTCATATTCGACAGTAGAATTAATTTTAGGTTTTGAGGTATTTTGGAAAAAAAAAAGAAGTTTGACAGGTAGGTAGGTATTCTAGAACCAAGTATACATACTGTCTTGGCTTAATCTATCCTTTTGCATATGATTTATTTGTTGTCTTCAGATCTGGCTGATGATACTGATTTGAAAATGACACCACGGCGAGTTGTCAGTAAGTACAATGCTCATTTGATATTGTTTTAAAGAAACCTGTGTCAACTACTGATGCATTCATGAAAAGATGCAGGCATTTATGAGTAGCCAGAAATTGGTAATTGTAGAAAATAGGGTGCAGTGATGCTGTTTTCTCATGTTAGCATAAAAGGTAAAGGGGTCCTGTAGCCTTGCAGCTGTCGGCTTGGTGAGAGTTAAGAGCCCAACATGTCTGGGGCAACAGCATATGAAAGTTGAGGCCCATTCCACATCTTTCACTACCTTAACCCTTGTCCTGCTGAATAAATTAAAATTCCACGCCCTTTTCAAATTTGCAGCCAATCAGATTATTTGATCCAGATTGTTGATGTAAATTCACATTCTGAAAGGCAAACAGTGCAGATCCAGATCATTTGGCTTCTTAGAAGCCAACTGACCTGGATCTGCACTGTTTGCAAAGGCAGGGTATATCTGGGTTCAGCAGGACAAAGGTTAAACCTTCCCCAGTAGGTACCTATTCATTGTTGGGTGAACAGAGTCTCAATCAGTGGTCTGCGCTGGGCATGAACCCACAACCTTCAGCACCACAGGCAAATGCTTCAACCACTTGGCTACATCACCTCTGCTGCCATTTTACCCTAAATTCTTGGATGGAAGGCTGTAACAACTGTATACATGTAGTGGAAGCAAACTGTGTAGACCCAGCTCAGAGTGCTCCTAAATGAAACAGATTGAGCAGGGTCTGCACTATGTACTGTTCTTCCAGCAGTTTTCGGACACATCATCAGGTAATATAAGAAATATTACGGAAGAGGTTTTGATGATAACTTTGGGATAATTTTCTTACTTAACCCTTTACCTGATGAACCCAGATATGCTGTGCCTTTGCAAACAGTGTAGATCCAGATCAAACAACTTATCTGGATATGCACTGTTTGCCATTTAATGTTTGAATTTGTAAACGACACAAATCAAGTAAATTGATTGGCTGAAAATTAGAAGTGGGCAAGGCATCTTAATTTATTCTGCATGACAAGGGTTAATTTTTCTCATTTCTCTAGCTGAAATGATGTTACAATGAATATTGTTATAGTGAGCCCCCGGTCTATGCAAACAATGAAAAGGCAGATCAGCCTGCTTATTCAGGCAGCTTGAGCTAGATTTCTTGTCGTCTGATAATCTTATTTCGTCGTCTTTTAGTCTGCCTAGTTGAACTTAAGGATATATTTTCTGGCAAAAGGTTAAGGCCTGATCAGTCATGGATATATGACTGATTTAAGGCCTTCATTTAAAGTATCATAGCACTATAGTAGAAGTGTACCTAAATAAATATTTTGTTTATTTCCCTTTGAAAACATACCGTAATAACCCTAAATATTGGGACAGTAAGGAATGAGTTAACAGTGTACACCCAGATCAGACACTGCAGAAGGCAGTGTCTGATCAGGGTCTACATTGTTTGCCACTCATCCAGCTCATCAACAGGTAGTAGCCGGCCTTGGTGGCTCAGTTGGATGCGCATCCTGACTGGTGATCAGGAGGTTGCGAGTTAGACCCCCACCAGGGTCAGCAACATTCTTTCGTGGAGATTGATCATGAAATATTTTCTACGGCCATTCTCTCCCTTCCGCTGATTCAAGAAAGACAGTTGTCAGTTTCTGGCTAAAGAATGTGCACAATACTGGTTAACCGCTTAGAGGACTAAGCCAGCCCAGTAAAAGTCTGACCACGCTCGACATGACTCTAGTGGGTTGACTGGTCTGTAAAACCTAAACACAAACAATCAGCAGGTAGTAAAATAGACTTTTTCAAAATTTAGGACAAGTATGGTAAGGAGTTGTCCCAATACTTAGGGTTAATAGGGTATGTTGTGGGTAATCATTGAAATTGCCTCACTGAGGCCTGACCGAGGCAATTCCACTGATTACCAACATGGTCTTATGGAGAAATAAGAAAACTATAAATAATTTTTAACTGAAAAAAGATCTTATCTAGAACTCGGTATATATTAAGCAGTCTTTGTGTTGTATGTGATTCATACTTTATACTTCATAATATTCATAAATTACCATAATAACTGAGTATTGGGACAGACAGGCCTCAGCAAACAGGGTAGAACCAGATCAGATGCCGCAGGACATGCTGGCTGATCAGGGTCTGTACCGTTTGTCACTCAGTCTAGCAATTTTTAAATTTATCGAAAGGTAGTAAAATGGACGTTCAAATTCTGAGATAAGTATAACAAAGAGTTAAGGTGTCCCAATACTTCTTGTAAAAACAGTAATTATTATTTCACAGGTGGTGGTACATCATTCCAGTCGCAGGGTACAGTCTTGATAGATTTGAATCCTGAGGACTCAGAATACCAGTCTGTAGAGGAACAGGTAGGGTAATGTTTTTACTAGTACATTATTTCTCAGGTGGTGGTACATCATTCCAGTCCCAGGATACAGTTTTGATAGACTTAAGTCCTGAGGATTTGGAATACCAGTCTCTAGAGGAACAGGTAGGGTAATACAGTCGAACTTCAATGGCTCGAACATCTTTGGGACCATAGAAAATTGTTCGAGACATCGGTAGTTCGAGCCACTGAGGGTCAATTATGGTCCCAGGTCAGGAAGCAAATAGCGATAATTTAGGGAATTTTTCTCAATTTTCTACACAGTAATTGTATGAGTGTACTCATTAGAATCACCTCGATGAGGCAATTCTAATGAGTACACGCAACATACAATTCCATGATAAAATAAGAAAAAAATCCCTAAATACATGTATTTGTTTTCTTGAGCTATTGGAAGGATTTTGTAGGGACTGAAAAATGAGCGAATCATCCAAGGTAAACGAGCCATCCAGGTTCGAGCCATTGAGGTAATACTGTTTTTCTGCTTTATTAGTGTGCACGTTTGCTAAGTAAGGGAGTGCTTAGTTCATACCCATGGCATAAGCATTACCATAAACTTGAGCATTTGTATAATAGTGGACACAGTGTTTGCTTTGCAGGTCAGTTTCCCAGTTATCATAATGCTTTGGGGACCAAGGTCAATAGACTGCCTACTTGGCAGATGAGTCTCATGAAATGTTAAGACTTACTTTCTTTTAAAAAAAAAAAAAAAAAAAAAAAATGTCACCCACAGCATTCCTTTTCTTCACGGAAATGTATGTTGTGGGTATTCGTGAGATTTACTTTGCAGAGTTGATTAAAATGAGCTCATAGTGTGTCTGTAAGAAGAAAGGCAAAAATATCTTTATCTATCGGCTGAACTTTTCTTATCATTGTCAGATTTTAAGTATAGCCAGGAACATGAGGCAGATGGAGGCATTGCCTGAAAAATCTAGATCAGTTTACAATGACTATGACCTGAACTAATATGCATAATTCATCATAAACATCTTGCCGGCTCTTAATGCTAGGTAACCAGCTGTAAGTGCCAATAATTCCAAGCCTGCCACTCCAAAGTAATGAGCATCTGTATGACCTGATGCCAATGCAAAATGTATCCATCTCTGTGCTTACTTGACAACCAGTTAAGAGTTGCATATCATGGATGCCCAGTTCTACCTCTCCGTACAATTAAACATCTTCACAGATGGTACATACCAGCAGACATAAATCTTCCTACGTAATTCCAAATGACCCCAGTCAGAGCTTTTCCAAAACAGTGACAAACTGAGAGCATTGCGCCCATCAATATGGACTATAAAATATTCAACTATAGAAATTCTTTACATCAGGTTTTTTTAAAAGCAATTATCCACCATGTATGTATTATGTTATTCAGTAGGAGGCTAATAATGTATGAATCATTTCAGATGCAAAGTACAATCCGAGAGCACAAAGATAGGACTGGTGGCTACTTCAACAGTTATAACATACATAAGGTAAATAATTAATTGTTCTCTTATCTTTGGGAATCATGTACATAGCTCCAGATAAGGGTTTTTCTTTCAACCCAAAAATATTGAAAATTTTCTTATTCTCGATTAAAACATGTGCTGTGGTACCCACAACATATATTTTCATGGAGAAATAAGAAAAATATATACAGTCGAACCTCGTTATCTCGAACTCGCTTATTTTGAATTATCGCTTATCTCGAAGTGAAAATCTGGTCCCTGTTTTAACATGAAACTATGACAACAGGTACCAAAATAATGTGTAAAAGAGGAGAAATTGCTCCTAAGGAGCAATTTCTCCTCTTTTCCACATTATTTTATATATATATTTCTAACTTCAGGAGTCAAATTACATATTCATTTGTTAAATGTGGTTGTTCAATTTATTGTTTTCCTCACTCTCTCAACTCTGATATGTCGAAGCACGCATATCTCGAAGTGTTTCAGTGAGTCCCTTGGAATTCGAGATAACTGGAGTCAACTGTACCTCCTACCCCTCTTACCTTGAGCTATGCATGTAACTTCTATGCTGCAGTTTTAAAAAATAGAGTCTTCCTCAGGTTGGTACTGAAGACCAATCAGACTGTGCCAATTCACAAGTTGATCTGAGTCATTGCTTGGCACACATTTCCGAAGGTGAATTTTCTCACAGTATGGTACATACAAACAGCTCTCTATACAGACAGTCGATACAACGACAAAATTCTTTATAATGGAATTTGACTGTCGCGAAACCTTCGCTCTAGAGGTAACAAATAGTCACAAATTATGCAAGAATATTGTATTTAACACTGAAGGAAACATATGTTTTGGATATTTGTTAGAATTGCTTCAGTGAGGCAACTCTAACAAGTATCCAAAACATGTTCTGTGAGAAAACAAGAACAGAACAAGATCTTTCATACATATCAATCTGCTCATCAAGTATTCTGTACAATAGCTAATTCATTTTAATGGCAACGTCTTTGGAAACAAATGCTGTCTTTGTAACAAGGATTTACTGTATTCTGTCAAGCAAGCTCCTGATGAGTCTTGAAGGAGATATGATGTCCGAATATTTATGGTAAATACAGTAAACCTGATATAAATTATCTGCTGTGTGTCACCTTCAGCAGCTTGATGGTTTACTGGAAATTTAATACATTGGTGCCTTCCTGGCAGCATTCCTGCACATGAAGTCCCTCTTGAAAGGGATCTACTTTAACCCTTGTCCTGCTGAATAAATTAAGATAACACGCCCACTTCTAATTTTCAGCCAATCAAATTACTTGATACAGATTGTTGCTATAAATTCAAATAATTAATAGCAAACAGTGCAGATCCAGATCAGTTGGCTTCTTCAGAAGCCAACTGATCTGGATCTACACTGTTTGCAAAAGCAGGGTATATCCGGGTTCAGCAGGACAAGGGTTAAAAGGAAAGAAAAGGATCAAAGTCTTTCCATGTATAGAAAATAGTAAATGAGCCAGTCCATGACACAATCTACAATAAGATTTGTGAGACCAGAGAAGACTCAGATCAGCCCAGTCTTATCAGAGTCTTTGCTGATTGCATGTGCCTTCTACAGCCTTTGGGCTATCCAAAGAGAGATAGAAGAGACCCTTGCCATACTGTGTGGATGTACTGGCTGATCTGAGTCTTTGCTGGTCACACAGGCATTATTATAGGTTTTGTTGTGTGCTGGCTCAAATAAGTTCTAAAAAGAATGACCACATTTTTATGGAGATATCATATGTTCCGTTCACAAAATAATTTATGTCACTTAACCTCTTACCATACTTGTCCTAACATTTGAACAAGTCCATTTTACTACTAAAATTTTAACAAACGCATTTCACTAACAGAAAACTGCTGGAGAATGGTAAACACTGCAGACCTTGATGATTTGCAACATTCAGCAGGTTCCGATCTAAGTCCAAATACTTACTGTAGTTACTGCATGTATTCGGACAGACAGGCCTGAGCAAACAGTGTAGACTCAGATGAGACACCCCAGAATGTGGTGCCTCATCAGGGCCTACACTGTTTGCCACTCATCCAGCAATTTTTAGACACAACATCTGGTAGTAGATTGTACTTGTTCAAATTTGAGAACAAATATGGTAAAGAGTTGAGGTGTCCGAATACTTGAGTAAATATGGTACTACCTGTGGGCACATAAAAAAAAAATTGCTTGGGAATGGTAAACAGTGCAGACCTTGATCATTTGCAACATTCTGATGGATCTTATCTGGTTTCATAGTTTTCTATGGCCATTCTGTCCAAATAATAAGGTTAAATATGGAGACAAAATAAGAAATTCCTGAAGAATATAGACTTCCAGATTATACATACCTCTAGACAAGGCATGTTTTGCAACCTAAAAGTGCTGATATTTTTCTTATTTCTCCTTTAAAACATATGATGTGGGTACTCATTAGAAGTGCCTCAGCAAGGCACTTCTAATGAGTACCCACATCATGTTTTCAATCTGGAGGTATGATTCTGATATAAACAGTATTATTGAGCCGCAAGGTGCTCCCACTGAAGATTCAGATCAGCCTGCGTATATACCCAGTCTGAATAGAATCTTGGTTACCCATATAAAGAAACTTGACATCCTTGGCTATCTAGATAGCACCCATTGAAGATTCTGATCAGACTGCGCAGATACACAAGCTGATCTGAATCTTTGCTGGGCAGACAGGACCAAAGGCATGTTTTCTGACGTGGCTCAAAAAGTAGTGTTATTTATAGGCTAGACAAATTAAGGCCTTTTCTGTAGATCTTAAAGACTTAATATAAATAGTATTATTATTTATGGAGCTAGACAAAATAAGGAAGTTTCTGTAAAACATACACATTCAGAATAAAAGATTGTTATTATACTTTTTGTCTGGTATGAGAATCAGATATCCAAACAAGATTTTAAGTAATATAGCAGATGATGTTCATTTTTTTTTTTTTTTTTTTCATTATTTTTCAGAGAAACTAAGGTCTGCAACAGTTATGATAGGCAATTTAATCATTACCACTCTCTTGGCAAATTCAGCAGATGACAAATAGTTGATATTTTCTTATTTTTTATACGCCCGTTTGAAAAACGGGACGTATGATGTTACAGGGTATGGCAACCATCCTTCCGTAAACTTTTTCGTTTCCGGCTAACTCCTCCTACAGTTTACATCCGATCAAGCTGAAACTTGGTATATAGTTAGACCATGATGTGGCGCAGCGCATATTGTTTCGGGGTTACAGTCCACCAAATGTTTGCAGAGTTATGCCCCTTAGAAAATTTCTGTAAACTTTTCATTTCCGGTTAACTCCTCCTACATTTTACATCCGATCAAGCTGAAACTTCATGTATAGTTAGACCATGATGTGGAGCAGTGCATATTGTTTCGCGGTTACAGTCCACCAAATATTAGCAGAGTTATGCCTCTTTGAAAATTTCAGTAGACTATTCGTTTCCGGCTAACTCCTCCTACAGTTTACATCAGATCAAGCTGAAACTTCATGTAGAGTTAGACCATGATGTGGAGCAGCGCATATTATTTCGAGGTTACAGTCCACCAATTATTAGCAGAGTTATACCCCTTTGAAAATTTCGATTAATTTTTAGTTTATGGCTAAATCCTACAGTTTACATCCAATCAAGCTGAAACTTCATGTACAGTTAGACCATGATGTGGAGCAGCGCATATTGTTTCAAGGTTGCAGTCCACCAAATATTAGCAGAGTTAAACCCCTTCGAAAATGTCTATTAATTTTTTGTTTCCGGCTAAATCCTCCTACAGTTTACATCTGATCAAGCTGAAACTTGATTTGTAGTAAGCCCATGATGTGGAGCAGCGCATATTGTTTCAAGGTTACAGTCCACCAAATATTAGCACAGTTAAACCCCTTTGAAAATTTCTATTAATTTTTTGTTTCCGGCTAAATCCTCCTACAGTTTACATCCGATCAAGCTGAAACTTCATAAATACTTACACGATGATGTGGAGCAGCACATATTATTTTTAGGTTATAGTGCACCAAATATTTGCAGATTTATGCCCCTTTGAAAGTTTTTGTAAACTTTTCACAGCATATTGTTTAGAGGTAATAGTGTGCCAAAGGCTCATATGAGCTTATAATATAGCCATGCTTCTGTGGTGTGTCCTCCGTCAGAAAGCACTTCTCCCTAGAAGCAGCAAACTTCTCCCTTAATTTCTTGGCCAGCTTGGACCCTTAGGTTACAGTTCACCAAATATCAGCAGAGATTATGCCCCAATGAATTTTTTTTAGATTTTTTTTTTTTTTTGTAATTCCACTTACAGTTTATATCCGGAGCACTGAATTATACAGGAGCCAGTTAATGTGCTGCATCTTATTACTTGACACGGGCGTATAATACCCCGCTTGGCAGAGCTCTTGTTGAGAAAATAGATTATGCCATTCCATGCAAATTGTCTCCTGCCATTGACTCTCTGGGCAAATTCAGCAGATGGCAAATTGATGATATTTTTCTTATTTTTCCCAGAAAGTAGACGTTGACATTCTATGCAAATTGTCTCCAAAGGAGTCCAAAGGAGACAA
Source organism: Anodontia alba (assembly GCA_964016985.1). NCBI lineage: Eukaryota > Metazoa > Mollusca > Bivalvia > Lucinida > Lucinidae > Anodontia > Anodontia alba. The sequence continues at coordinate 146,029,251 of OZ024821.1, forward strand.
TTTGCATGGAATGTCAGTTGCTGGGAAAAATAAGAGACTGTTTCAAAATGTGTGAAGATAACATTGAAACTCTTAATTGTTTTGATTAGATCCAGAAGATCCGGAATAAGCGATTGTTGGAGAAATATACCCACAGAAAGAAGGAAGTAGCAGATGAGAACCATGGTCATGATAACGAGCGTCTTCTGTTTCACGGTTCACCATTCTTGCCAACAATTGTACAGAAAGGATTTGACGAGAGACATGCTTACATTGGTGGCATGTTTGGAGCTGGTAACCATCTTTGTTGTTACTAAAAAGTTCTGCATTGCAGAAAATATAACCTAGTTAACAAACTACATAGCTACAGATAAGAGGGGGTATCCACATAATATTTTTCTTATTTCTCAACGAAAACATGTGTTGTGGGTACTCATTAGAAGCGCCTCGGTGAGGCACTTCTAATGAGTACCCACAACATATGTTTTCATTGAGAAGTAAGAAAGATATCAGCACTTTTCGGATGAAAAAAGTGCCTTATCTGTTGCTATGAAATTACCAATTCAGAAAATATTTTCTTCATTAATACTTTGACATCCAGCTCCCGGTAACATTATACGTGTTGTGCCAAGCGAAAAGTGTCTTGAGCATGTGCAAAGTGTGCAGATTCACATCATCCTGTGCATGTGCAAAGTATCATCCAGACATTTGCTCTCCATTCATCCTTCCTGTAGTACTAGATGATTCTTTTAGCAGACAGTGAAGGCCCTGATCAGACTGCAGGGGATGCGCAGTCTGATCTGGTTCTTCGCTGTCCGCATATGCCCAAAGACACCTTTCTCATGTCGCAGCCCATATATCAAACTAGGAGGACTTACATTGTATTTGGATTTTCTAATACCAAAGTGTAAGATTATAGAGAAATTAGCCTAACTCAACCTTTAATGGTAATAATCATTATTCATCAAACCCAAAAAAAAACGGTTATGTTGCAAGGATGTTACCCATCACAAAGTAATAATACAAGTAATACTAAAATATTTAACAGTACCTAATTATGCATGGACTGGTCTAGGAGAAATTCTTAGTTTGTAAAATGCTACTGAATGATCATTATACATGTATTTCTTTCAGGAATTTATTTTGCTGAGAATTCCTCTAAAAGTAACCAGTATGTGTATGGTATTGGTGGTGGGACGGGGTGTCCTGTTCATAAAGACAGATCCTGTTATGTGTGTCACAGGTTCGTACGTTACATTATATTAACCCTTAATCTTTAAGCAAATTCAGTGGATGACAAATTGATGATACTTTACTTATTTTTCCCAGAAAACAGGATTTGACATTTTATGCAAATTGTCTCCATTGGAGACAATTTGCAAGAAATGTCAAATCTTGTTTCCTTGGATAAATAAGAAAAAATATTTCAATATGTCGTCTGCTGTAAATTTTACCCAGAGTGCTAAGCATTAAAGCCCTAATCAGAATTACAGCAGATGACATTTTAAAATGTAATAAAGACAGATCTTGTTATATGTGTCACAGGTTCTTAGTTAAAACTATATTAATCCTCAAAGCGCTGATCACAACTACAGCAGATGAGACTCTCAAATTTTTTATTTTTTTTTTTTCAGAGAAATTATTAAAATTATTCTAAACAAAATTGGAATACCTTACATAATAATACCATATTTATCCTAAGTATTTGGACATTGGGTGTGAACAAACAATACCATATTTATCCTAAGTGTTTGGAAATTGGGTGTGAACAAACAATACCATATTTATCCTAAGTATTTGAACATTGGGTGTGAACAAACAATACCATATTTATCCTAAGTATTTGGGCATTGAGTGTGAACAAACAATACCATATTTATCCTAAGTATTTGGGCATTGAGTGTGAACAAACAATACCATATTTATCCTAAGTATTTGGGCATTGGGTGTGAACAAACAATACCATATTTATCCTAAGTATTTGGACATTGGGTGTGAACAAACAATACCATATTTATCCTAAGTATTTGGGCATTGAGTGTGAACAAACAATACCATATTTATCCTAAGTATTTGGGCACTGAGTGTGAACAAACAATACCATATTTATCCTAAGTATTTGGACATTGAGTGTGAACAAACAATACCATATTTATCCTAAGTATTTGGGCATTGGATGTGAACAAACAATACCATATTTATCCTAAGTATTTGGACATTGGGTGTAAACAAACGGTGTAAACACAGATCAAACTTCTTCTAAGAAGCAGTTTGATCAGGGTTTACACTTCTTGCCGTTACTTCCATCAGTCCTTTTCAACACAAGCGGTAGCCCAGTGGCTAGTTAAAATTTAGGACAAGTATAGTAAGGAAGTTAGCCCTTTCAGCCTGGTAGACCAAAATTTAATGCTTATGCAAACAGTGTAGAACCAGATGAGACGGCTTGTAAGCCGTCTCATCTGGATCTACACAGTTTGCCATTCGGTTCTAGATTTTTGGCTGATATCCCCATTTGCATTCATGGATGTGTCTAAATTCAAAGCTGGAAGAGTCTATTGCTGAAACTCAGGAATGTAAGGGTTAAGGTGTCCAAATATTTAGGGTGAATAGGTTAAGTCATCCTTTATAATCAGAAATTGATTTACACCTGTATCTAATCAAAACACTGACAGCACTGGTGGGTCGATTGTCTCTGAGTGTAGGCCGGGAAAATGGTCCTGAACAGGGACTTACCATTGTTTCATTTAAGCCTTAATTTCCTGGGCCCAGTTGTTCAAAGCTAACGATGTCGTTAGTTAATGATTCATTAAAATTTACATCGAGTGATACTCAAATATGCTGAAATTTTTTGCTGAAAAAATGTGAGTAGCTTTTGCAGTGCAAAAGCTACTCACATTTTGTCAGCAAAAAATGTCAGAATATTGTATATTGAATCCGCTTAAACAGTTAACGAAATGACCCTTAACAAGCTTGTTAAGCTAACGACGCTTTGAACAATTGGGCCTTGTAGTTTAAGCAAACAGTGTAGACCTGATCATATGCCAAGTTCTGCAACATCTAATCTGGGTCTACACAGTTAGCCATTGTCCCAAATCTCCAGTACAGGTTTTACAGGTAATCATCTGTCAACAGCACTCTGATGTCACAGATCACTCTGATATACTATGGCTTGATTGTAAACAGTCGACCCAAAACTGTGTAGCAGAGGACTTGTTAAGGAGGAGTATTTGGTGATAATTCTGGGATAATTTTTCTTATTTTATCCACAAAAACCTATGTTGTGGGTACTCATTAAAAGCACATTGTTGAGGCACTTCTAATGAATACCCACAACATACGTTTTTACAGAGAACTATGGAAAATTATCCTAGGATTAATGCCAAATACTCATCCTTAACAAGTCATCTGGTGACAGTTCTTGGTTATTTTTATTTCTCCATAAAGACATGTGGGTACTCATTAGAAGTTCCTCGAAGAGACGCTTCTAATGAGTACGAACTACATATGTTTTTATGGAGAACTGGAAATAATTATCCCGGAATTATCACCAAATACTCCTTCTTAACAAGTCTTCTGTGTATGTATTTTTCAGACAATTATTATTGTGTCGAGTGTGTCTAGGAAAGTCATTTCTCCAGTTTAGTGCAATACGTATGGCTCATGCCCCACCAGGACATCATTCTGTGATTGGGCGGCCAAGTAATGGTGGGCTCTGTTACCCAGAATATGTTGTATATAGAGGGGAACAGGTATGTTTTACTTCATATATCAGTGTCTCCAAATTAAAAACAACATTAGATGTACGTATCCAATATACATAGCTCTTGACGCTTTTTTCAACCAAAAAATATCTATATTTTTCTTATTTCTCGACAAAAACATACGTTGTAGGTACTCATTAGAAGCGCCTCGGGGAGGCGCTTCTAATGAGTACCCAGAACGTATGTTTTCGTCGATAAATAAGAAAATAAGAAAACTATTTACCTTATACCCATTCTTATACAGACCTATGATATAGACTCGGAGAGCTTGCACATCTTTGCTGTCTAATCTGAGTCTAGACTGGTTTACATTATTTATGGACTATACATTCTATCAGCAAACTGTAGACCCTGATCAGACTGTACAGATGTGCAGCTGATCATAAGGTCGATTTCTGTTTGGAGAGGCTCATCAATTTAATTTAAGTCTTTCACTGCCACAGGCAATAATAGGTTTTTGCAAATAGCATAGATCCAGATGTGAGGGCTCATAATGAGCCATCTCCTCTGGATCTATGCTGTTTGACATTCAGTCTTTCAAATTAAATTTCTTTCCAAGCGATGATTTGTTAAAAAAAAACCCAAAAAACAAACAACAAATTTTGTCTGAAATTTGGCAATGAAAGAGTTAAGCCTCATCACAAGTAAACATTTTTTTAGGCATGTGGATGACAAAGGTATGTCAGGCTAATTGACAGGCTAATTATGGTCTTCATCACTCACTCACAAAATTGTTGGATATGGTGTCATACATATTGATACACAGCATATTCTGCTTGGACTGGCTGTGCAGGTTGATCTGGGCCTTCTCTACATATGACATAATGACCTTGCCTCATGGCAGAGCTTATTTATTCCTTCTACCTGAAAAAAAAAACAACAAACTCTTAGCATGTTGAGTACAAATGTCAACATTTTTTCCTAGAAAATGGAATTTGATATTTGATGCTAATTGTCTTCAGTGGAAACAGTTTGCATGCAATGTCAAATCCTGTTTTCTGGGGAGAAAAATATTTTGTCATCTGCTGAATTTGCTCAGAGAAAAGTGAACTTTAACCCATTTATGCCTGGTGTCCCATAAAAGGGACAAAGGGAAACAGTGTAGGTCCAGATCAGATGCTGCAGAATGTGGCATCTGATCAGGGTCTACACTGTTTGCATTAAGAACAGGAATTTCTATAAAACATGGTAATAATAAAAACTAAACCCCTTATATAAGAAATGGACCAGTCAAAAGAGTTAAGGTAGAAGAGTCAGCTCGGCATAAATGGGTTAAATGATACTAAACAAAGTGTCAAAAAGATTAAGAGTGTAGTGCAGCTGGTTTTCCTGATTAAATCTTTATTCTAAATTTAGTAATTAATATGCATTGGGGAAAAGCCAAACCATGAAGGTTTCAAAATGGTCAGTGATCTGAAAGCAGTTCTGCATCATTAAAAAAACTGTTTATTTATAGATTATAAGAATATTATAGATTATATAAAAAGTATATGTTATCTAAATTGTTTTTTAACTAAATCATCAGTAAGTGGAACCATTTTATTTCCCTGAAAATTGTGTGCATGTTGTTTCTTGAAATACCTGGCAGACTTTCATCACAAGAGCTGATAAGATTTTGGTGACCTTGACCTCATTGTCAAGGTTACAACTCTCCAAAGATTGTAAAATTTAACCAAAATTTCTTGTGTGCACTCGTCTCCTGAGCCCAAATATGGATTTATGTCAAACTTGTGCAGATACATCACTGGGACAGTGTGAAGAGTTGATTAGATTTGATAACCTTGTCCCAGTTTTCAAGTTCAGCACATGATTTAGAATGACTTTCATGGATGAATAAGGTAAAACTTAACTGTAGTGTTTGATATGGTGTTTTAACCCTTGTCCTGCTGAACCCGGATATACCCTGCCTTTGCAAACAGTGTAGATCCAGATCAGTTGGCTTCTGAAGTGTAGATCCAGATCAGTTTGCCATTAAGTATGTGAATCTATATCAACAAACTTGATCAAGTAGTCTGATTGGCTGAAAATTAGAAATGGGTGTGGCTTCTTAATTTATTCAGTAGGACAAGGGTTAAATATTCTTTTTTGTTTTCTTTGCAGGCATATCCTGAATATCTGGTCTCATTTCAAATTGTGAAACCCTCAGAGGCGTCTACACCAGTTGAATCTCCACAGAAACCATAAACTATGTGAATAATGAAAACTAAAACACCTAGGAATATTTTCTCTGACAGTGACAGTTAAAAGAATGAAACAAAACATTGTTTATCAAAGGACTTGTCAAGGAGGAACAAAGCAACAGATAAGGCGCTTTTTACATCCAAAAAATGCTGATATCTTTCTTATTTCTCAGAAGAAAAACATGTTGTGGGTACTCATTAGAAGCACCTCAGCGAGATGCTTTTAATGAGTACCCACAACATATATTTTCGTCAAGAAATAAGAAAACTATTATGTGGATACCCCTCTTATCTGTAGCTATGGAGGAGTATTTGATGATAATTCTTGGATAATTTTTCTGATTTCTCCTATATTTAATCTGATATTGAGGCACTTCTGATGAGTAACCACAACATGTTTTTATCAAGAACTTGTGGGTATTTATTAGAGGTGCATTGGCGAGGACCTCCCAATGGGTATCCACTACATGTTTTTATGGAGAACTGGAGAAAATTATCACAGAATTATTGTCAGATCTACTCTTTAATAAGTCCTCTAGTTCATTAAAGGAAATTGAATGGGAAAAGAAAACCATGTATCCAGTATAACTGAAAAACTGGTGAATGTACCCTAAAGGCAAAGGGCACCAGAAAAGAGTTGTAACCTGATTCACCTGCACCAGAAAAATTTTAGCAGATAGACCTGAGCAAATAGTGCAGATCTGGATCAGACTGTTCAGTAGCCTGAGCAAATAGTGCAGATCTAGCCTGAACAAATAGTGTAGATCTGGATCAGACTGTTCAATGGAGTAGACTAGGTGCCATAGGGCAATGCATAGCACATCTGACAACAGATCCAAGGGTTGCAAGTTCAAAATGATCACTTCTATGGTCATTCTTCCCCTTCCGTTGATTCAAGGAGGGCACTATGTGCACAAGTACTGGTTAACTGCTTAGAGGACTTAAGCCTGCCCAGGAAAAGTGTGAGTAGGTTAACTGACTGGCTTCACATGACCTTAATAGTGTTAACTGGGCCACAAAACTCCCAACTTAGTTTTATAGTAACAGTTTGAATTAACCATTGGTTAGATGTTCATGTTTGTTTCTTTGCTACATTCAAACTTCTCAGTTATGTGCATCCCACTAGCCAGGTCACCTCCCACAAAACTAAGTCACCATTTTTTTCTTATTTCTCCATGAAAACATGTTGAGGACACCTTAGCAAGGTGCTTTAATGAGTACCAATGTTTTCATGGAGAAAGGAGAAAAATAGTTATGTGGATACCATTCATATATCGAGCTATGAAATCTCATCATTGAGTGAATCCCTGTAGTCTAGGAAATCAGCTTATTATGACCATTTTGAACCTCCTCCTCCTTCCCCCTACCCTACCCCACACACCCCACCCCACACCTCCTCCCAGGGTTTGGACTCTCTAGCACTTAAGACAAAATCAGTACACAGTATATCGATGGTATGTTCCCTGTTTTCCCAGAAAAAAGGGCATGACATTTTTAGTTAACATAACTCCAGATTAGGTGCTAATTTGACACCCTCCACCCCACAACCCCACCATCTGTGAGGCTCCAGATTAGGCGCTGTTTTCACACCTTCACCCCACAACCCCACCATCTGTGAGGCTCTAGATTAGGCGCTATTTTCACACCCTCCACCCGCCGAGGTCGGCAACATTCTTTCGTGGAGATTGATCATGAAATATTTTCTACGGTCATTCTCTCCCTTCCGCTGATTCAAGAAGGGCAGTTGTTAGTTTCTGGCGAAAGAATGTGCACAATACTGGTTAACCGCTTAGAGGACTAAGCCTGCCCATTAAACATGTGGTTAGGTAAACTGACTGCGCTCGACATGACCCCATTGGGTTGACTGGGCCGTAAAACCTCAACACAAACAAACACACCCTCCACCCCACAACTCCACCATCTGTGAGGCTCCAGATTAGGTGCTATTTTCACACCCTTCACCCCACAACTCCACAGTCTATGAGGCTCCAGATTAGGCGCTATTTTCATACCCTCCACCCCACAACCCAACAATCTGTGAGGATTTTGGACTGTCTAGCACTCCATAGCTCCAGAATAGGCACATTTTGTTATTGAAATAACAGTATTTTTCTTATTTCTTCATGCAACTATATGTTATGGGTACTCATTAGAAGCGCCTCGCTGAGGTGCTTCTGATGAGTGCCCATAACATATATTTACCTGATGTTTTCTCTTATCTGGAGATGTGTTCAGTACATAATGCCAGTCAGTCTGCTCCTCGGCTGATATGTCGGTATCAAGTTTATCAAAATACTGCAGGCTGTTTCATGCAAATTGTCTACTTTATAGATGAAATGGCAAACTCTGTTTTCAGTGAAAAAAAAAAAAAGATCAGAGCTATCTGCTACTATTTGACCATATGTCAGTATTACTGGGCACAAAATTATCTGTCACACAGGTGAGCACTTTATGGCCATTTCTTTATGGTATGAGGTCTCAGTTTTTGATCTGTTTTTAGGTTAAATTTATTTATATTTATGTACATATGTGTAAATAGATGTAAAAATGGTTTCCTTTTAAAGGACAGAAATGAGTGACATCATGCAAAAAGGGACTTAGGTGCATATGTACACAGCAAAAGCCCAGATCAGCATGTGTACAGTCGTTCTGTCTGCTTTTTGTAGCACCTGCTTACTGTCACACCTGCATACCTCAGGTAGACTCTTCCACCACAACTCTTTGGACTGGTCTGTTTCAAATAGCAGAGTGTCTGGTTAGGTTTTATAACTACTATGTTTCATTTATAGAAATTCTTGTATTTAATGCAAACAGTGTAGATCCTGATCATACGCTGCAATCTGCAGCTATTTTGGGGTTTCCCGACTAAAATGGGTCAACTGGTGCCATATTTGCGCCTGGTTTTCCATCTCTCCTTCTGTCAACATTAGAGTCAGACCAAGCAGTCTGTCTGAAAAACCATTACACCTACAATCATCTTAATACTGGGCATACACTTTCTCCCATACATGTACTTTCAACACTAGCATTTGCTCCATTTCTGGTGAACAGAAATACCAACAATCATATAACATTGCATGTGCTTTCTCCCAATAATGACTGAAACACTGTCATTTATGACCCTGACTTGTAGGCCATTTTGTATGTCGACCCAAGCGTTTAGTTCCATTTTTGGCTAGCCTGTAAATCAAAGCCATGAAATCAAATAATAAAAGAGATTTCTCTCCCAGATGGTTTCCTGCCGGCCTCGGTGGCTCGGATGCGCCATCCGACTGGAGACCAGGAGGTCGCGGGCTCAACCCCCGCCGAGGTCGGCAACATTCTTTCGTGGAGATTGATCATGAAATATTTTCTACGGTCATTCTCTCCCTTCCGCTGATTAAAGAAGGGCAGTTGTCAGTTTCTGGCGAAAGAATGTGCACAATACTGGTTAACCGCTTAGAGAACTAAGCCTGCCCAGTAAACGTGTGGTTAGGTAAACTGACCGCGCTCGACATGACCCCATTGGGTTGACTGGGCCGTAAAACCTCAACACAAACAAAGATGGTTTCCTGGGTGTGACACTGCCTTCCATGGAATTCATGTATAGCATTGATTCTGTAATAACGGTAGTGAATGCTTTAAAACCTTCTGCAAGCATTATAGATCAGGATGAGACAACTTTTTGCAAACAGTATAGATTGGGATGAGACAACTTTTTGACAATAGTTGTCTTATTCTGATTTAAAGTGTTTGACTTTTCTTGGAAGATGGAAGAGTCGCTTAAGAAATTCAAGGGTGAAAGCGTTAAATCGTTCTGCTGAACTGTTTTGCTGTTCACGTATGTACCAGGGCCCAGTTGTTCAACGCGTCGTTAGCTTAACAAGCTCGTTAAGGGTCATTTCATTAACTGTTTTAGCGGATTCAATATACAATATTCTGATATTTTTTTGCTGAAAAAATGTGAGTAGCAATATTTCAGCATATTTGCGTATCACTCGATGTAAATTTTAACGAATTGTTAACTAATGACGTCGTTAGCTTTGAACAACTGGGCCCAGTTTTTTTTTCGCGTGATATGGTTCAAATGCTGGTTAGGAGCAGGTGTATTTAATTTTGAGTGCAACTAATTGTACATGATTGTGTATGGTGTGTGATTTAAGAATTTATATGTAGCTCATCTCTGTGTATGATTTATCTGTGTTTATATTTGTTTGATTCAAGAACATATATACAGCTCCTTAGCTCCAGATAAGGCACTTTTTCAGACGAAAAGTACCGATTGTTTTCTTATTTCTAACAAAAAGCAGTTTTTGTCACTCAGTAGAAGTGCCTCGTTGAGGGAATTCTACCTACAACATATGTTTTCGTGGAAAAATAAGAAAAATATGTGGATACTCCTTATCTGGAGCTGCTGCTTTAGATCAGAGGACTATCCAGATATATATTATTCTTTTTTATCCATGAAAACATAGATTGTGGTAGTCAACAGAATTGTGGTTGTCAACAGAATTTCCTTGACCGGGTGATTTCAGTGAGTCCTATGAAGTGCTTTGAAGAGAAAATACTTTTTTTTCTGGTTTGAAAGAGCATCTTATCTAGAGCTATGCCTGTGGATGTAATTCATCAGCCATTTTAGCATTTTTCAACATTTCCCATTTGTATGTATCTTCTAAGTCATTTATGTTTTAGGTTTAATTTTAGTGTCATGTACAGTGCATTTTTAGTTTTTTTTTGTTGTTGTTTTTTTCTTATTTTGCAGATTCCCGCTGAGCAGGTATTAGGAAATGCTACCATATTTTTATTTTAACAACTGAAAAGAAATAAAAAGTACAAAACAAGTTATATTCTAAAACAACAAACAATTCTGTCTTCACCCTCCATTTTTCAATCTAAACAAAGCAACATATACTCATTTAAACCGACAGTCCACCCAACATAGCACATTTCCAGCCCAAAGTACCAGTGTTTACAGAAAAGAAATGATGCTTAGTTCTGCTTTGCTTCAGTGGAATTGATACCCTTTCAAGGGAGGTAACTGTCTAAATTGGTTTGCCTTCTGTCTGAGATGGGGTCTGCTCTAAAAGGAAAGAATTCACTTTAAAAGGGGTCTACTCAAAAAGGAAAGAAGTTGCTTTAAAAGGGGTCTACTCTAAAAGGAAAGAATTTGCTTTAAAAGGGGTCTACTCTAAAAGGAAAGAATTTGCTTGCAAATTCCTTTTAGAATAAACCCCTTTCCAGAAGGAGATTGTTGTAGAGGAACACAAACAGGAAGTCAGATGAACACAAAACAGGAAGTCATTAAAGATGTCTCCCTTGTAGAAGTGAATCTAGTCACCTTAAGGTGAAAAGATAACTGCAAAAAGAGAGCATGCTATAAAGCTGAAATAAAGCTTTTCAAAAGAGAGACCACTAGCAAAATGATTTGCTTCCCCAGTATATGGATCCCTTCTTAAAGTGGGTTTCTCTTAAAGAAGTTGCTTTCCAATAGAAGCAAATTCTTTACTTTGAAAGTAACCTATTGAGAAGGTAAACAAATACATTCTGATGAGAGTGAATAACTGATCACCCTGGAAGACATATGCCTTCCAGTCACCATAGAGCTCTGTAACTTGACACATATGCTTTGTCTGTACATTTTACCTTTCTGTACCAGTTTTTCAACACCCTAGATAAGGCAGTACCTTTCTGTACCAGTTTTTCATTGCCCTAGATAAGGCAGTTTGTTTGTTTTCAGCCAAAAAGTAATGATAATTTTCTTATTTCTCCAAGAAAACATATATTTTGGGTACTGACTAGAAGCACCTAGCAGAGGTTCTTCTAATGAGTACCCTCAGTGTGTTGTGCTGAGGCATTTCTAATGAAACCCGCAACTTGTTTTGGTGGAGAAATAAAAAAGTATCTGAATACCCCTCTGATCTGAAGCTATTCCTTTTTTTTTTTCTATACTATTTGTCTCTTCCTTTAGAAAAATGTACACCTCTTTCTGTAATTTATTGCTCAATAAGTCTGCATATGAAATTCACTTATAAAATAACAAATCCCTTGTGAGTTAAAGGAAGATTGATATTTTTACGAATGATTTATTGCAAAAACTTGGGCAAAAGATACTAGCAATCAATATTTTAGTAAGTTGTCAGTGATGTTAGCACTATTAATGCTTAGCATGCTGGATAAAAAATTCAGCAGACAACATTTTGAAATATTTTTCTTATTTTTCCCAGAAAACAGGCTTTGACATTTTATGCAAATTTTCTCCTAAGTTTTTTTTGAAAAAAAAAAAAAGAAAAATATCTATTTGTCATCTGCTGAATTAACCCATAGAGATTTCACACTGTTAAATATTGACTTTGCAAAAGACACTCCTGTGGTGAAAAATCACGGATCATTTTGTTTTTTAAAAGCTAGCAAATGCAAAATTCCCTACCCAGAGAAACTGTCTTGTTTTTATTCATGCAAACAATAAAGAGTCCAGTGATTACTCACAAAATACTCAACTTTTTACAAAAAGTAACAAAAATTGTGGATGAACACTTTGGTCTGGAGCTTCACTATTGTTGTATCTTCTAAGATACATTTACTTGGCTGCTATTTAAAGTACACCTTTGTTTACTTGTCTGCTGGTGCAAATGCAATAAAGTATAGTTTTAATTTTCTCAGCTCAAACATTGTTCAAGATTACCATTTTTGTACCCCACCACTATCGAGTGGCAGGGTATTATGGTATCACATTGGTAGTCCATGTGTCTGTCCGTCCATCTGTCCCATACATCCGTCTGTATTTTCGTTTCAGGGCGATAACTTGAGTAAATGTCAATGGATTTCCACCAAACTTGGTATGTGCATTGATATTGTAGAGATCTGGTTTGGGATTGCTAGTGGACAAATTTTGTCAATTTTTGACAATTATCTGCCTGCCACATGAAATGGCGGGGCATTACGGTTTCACATTTTTATTTTTCATGTATGTGTAAAGAAGCCATACTAAAGGCTTCTTTCTACCTTTTGTTTTCAAAAATCTGTATAAATACAATTACAAGACCCATTAAATGTTTTTCTTGTCATTATGTTCCTTTCCATTACAACTAAAATGTCAACTTGGTTTGCATTAGGAAGGAGTAGAAATCTGTTTCCAGCACATTTTGACTATATATAAAGGATCAGTCTGAATGGTGGATGAAATCTGAGCACTAATAGTAAGACAACTTTATCACATGATGAATACTATATGTAATAGCAGCCTCCCCATCTCCATTCACCACTATCCCACCTTCAGTCTAAAATCCTCACTTGTGAAAAAATGATCTGTAAGCATAACTTCAGACCACTCACCACTCAGCCACTGAGGCCCCATGTTTATAACAGTAAGAGCCACTGAAAGTAGGAGTTTAGCAACATACTTATCCTCCTGAACACCTTAACCTCCGAAGAGGATATGACTGTATTTACCCTCAATATTTTCTATTTACCTGAAGTATTCAAACGGGCCTGAGCAAATGGTATAGACCCAACTCAGTTGCTACAGAATGCATCATCTGCTCAGGTCTTCAGCCAGCAATATTTACACACATTAACAGGTAGTTAATGCTTAGCAATCTGGGCCCAGTTGGTCAAAGCGTCGTTAGCTTAACGAGCTCGTTAAGGGTCATTTCGTTAACTGTTTTAGCAGATTCAATGTACAATATTCTGAAATTTTTTGCTGAAAAAATGTGAGTAGCTTTTGCATTGCAAAAGCTACTCACATTTTTTCAGCAAAAAATTTCAGCATATTCGCGTATCACTCGATTTAAATTTTAACGAATTGTTAACTAACGACGTCGTTAGCTTTGAACAACTGGGCCCTGGATAAAATTCTCAGCAGATGACTTATTTGAACATTTTTCTTATTTTTTTGTAGAGAATTGGTTTTGGTATTTCATGCAGATTGTCTCCATTTGAGACAATTTTCATGAAATGTCAGATCCTGTTTTCTGAGAAAAATAAGAAAACTATCGTCAATTTGTCGTCTACTGAATTAGCCGAGAGAGTGGTAAAGGTTAAATGGATTTGTTCAACTTTCAGGAAAAGTATAAGGAGGTAACACTCTACATGCTGAGTAAAAATTTCAGCAGTCAACATTTTAAAATATTTTCCTTCTTTTTTTTTTCAGAAAAAGGGGGTGGTTGGGGAGAAGGTGTTGTGTATCTTACATCACCGGGGCGTCCAACTGATATTGGCTTAAAGTTGGGCAAGGTCTGCTATCCTTGTAGCAGGTAAGGGTAGAGGAGGAATGTTTTTATTTCTTGTTTCTTCACTTTCATTCCTGTTCCTCTTTCTTCCCTGTCCCTCTCTTTCATCTCCACTACTATCTCTTCTATCTCTTTTCTCCCTTTCTCTGGGAGATGTCACAAATTGACCCACAAGGGTTGACGTGTTGTTAAACCCAACACAATCAGTAAAAAATTTCCAGAAAATAGGCTTTAACGTTTCTTACAAATTGTCTCCTTAGGAGAATTTGCATGAAATGTCTTAGGCTATTTTTTCTGAAAAATAAATATATTGTGTTTGTTGTCTGTTGATTAGCCCAGAAAGTAGAAAAGTTAAGGCATCCAAGGACTGAGGGTAAATATGGTATGCTTCATGAATGACCTTTCCTCGAGATGCCCATTATTGTCAACTGAAGATAGTAACCAGAGCCCAGTTGTTCAAAGCATCATTAGCTTAACGAGCTCGTTAGTGGTCAAAATGTTGAATGTTCTAGTAAGTACAATATCTAATTCACAGGTATTTTTGCTGAAAAAATGTGAGTAGCTTTTGCAAATGCAAAAGCTACTCACATTTTTTCAGCAAAAATATTAGCATATAAGCTGTAATGATCAAAGTTTTAACCATACGTTAACTAACGACATCGTTAGTTTTGAACAACTGGGCCCAGAATGCTGGATGGCACATAGTAGTCTTGATTTTCAGGATTCATGTATCAAGTTACCCAGTTTCATCTCGTATTCAAACAGAATAAAGTTCAGTTTTGCTGATTTTAATACAAACCTTGTTCATATGAACCTGATTGAAAGGGTCTGCTGTACTTGTAGAAGGTAGGAGAAGGGGCATACTAGTATTTCTTCTGAATCTGCACTGTCATTCACTTACCCCTCTAACCCTCCTCTGTCTCTGTCCTTCCTTTGTATCTTTTCTCTTCTCTACCAGCCCCTAGCCGTGCTCAATAGCACAGTCGGTAGCCCATTATGAAAACACGCCTATTCAAATATATTGAAAATTTTACCACCAAAAAATGAAAACTTTCAGATAAAAATTTCTTGTAGTTTTCATATTTCTGCTCAAAACATAGATTGTGGGTACCCGTTAGAACCGCCTCGATGAGGTGGTTCTAACGAGTACCCACAATCCATGTTTTTAGCAGAAATAAGAAAAATAATGTATACCCCTGTAAACCCCAGTTTTACTATATAAAAGTGGGGTTTAAGGGGGTCAAAATTATATAGGTATGTTTTTGTGATGCGTCTGACTGCAGATCCAGGGGTCACAAGTTGAATCCTTGCTCAGCCACATAACTTTCACAGATTGATCATGAAATCATTTCTAGTCATTCTCCACCTCCCACTGATTCAAGAAGGGCAGTTGTCAGTTGCTGGCACAAACATATGTGTTTAAGTACTAGTTAGCCACTTACTGTGCTTTCAACATCTTTCAGAAAGTTGTTTTTTGCATGGCATTTTACACGTAAGAAGTAAATTGCAAACTTTTGTCATGATTAAATGCAAAACCATTTGTGGTAAATACCCATCACGAAAAAAATTATTTTAGTCATTGGTTTTTAAGAAATCAAATATTTTCACTTTTTCCTGTAGTAAAAATGAAAGCAAATTATGCAGAAATCTATAGGATAGGTAACTTGGAGGCATATTTTCAATAAGTTCTGCTTGTTCAATTTTTTTTGTAAAATTTCCACAATATTGTGAAACATCAATAATTCAAATTCAACAAAGAAAAATGTTTTCTTAGACAAAAATTAAAAAAAAAAAAATCACTATACTATAGAATTTGCATAGGTCAGACCAATTTTTGGCCGTAAATTAAATTTTAGGGTAAGCATTTGAGAACAAAACACAGTAACAGAAAAGATAAATGGTTTCTGATAAGATATGGTCAGTCAGAACAAAACATTTTCGTTTAAAACGCAAAGCAAAAAAGGTCTTTCCAAGTGGTGTAGAAAGGACTGTAGAGGTCTAAGCTTGCCCAGAAAATTTGGTTAACTGACTGGCTCAACATGATCTTTACAGTGTTGACTGGGCCTTAAAACTCCAACTCGAAATCTACTAGCTCTTCTGTTCCTTTTCTCCTTTCTCTGGGAGACACACCAACTGACCCATAAGGGCTGACATGTCAAACAGGGCCCAGTTGTTCAAAGCGTCGTTAGCTTAACAACGTCGTTAAGGGTCATTTCGTTAACTGTTTTAGCTGATCCAATACACAATATTCTGATATTTTTTGCTGAAAAAATGTGAGTAGCTTTTGCACTGCAAAAGCTACTCACATATTTTCAGCAAAAAATTTCAGCATATTTGCGTATCACTGGATGTAAATTTAACGAATCGTTAACAAACGACGTCGTTAGCTTTGAACAACTGGGCCCAGACTAATTGCAGCCTGTGATAAGGAGTTGAGGTGTCCAAAAATTCAAAAAACGCTTTGCATGCTGGCTAAAAATTTCAGCAGACTACCGGTACATTTTTAAATATTTTATTTTTTCTAGAAAATAGAATCTGACACTTCATGCAAATTGTCTCCGTAGGAACAATTTGCATGAAGTGTCAGATCCTATTTTCTAGGAAAAATAAGAGAAAAAAAAACAACAATTTGTCGTCTGCTGAATCCGTCCATAGGGTGGTAAGTGTTAAATAACTTGTGTATATAGTGAAACTTTATTGACTCGAACACCGATAGCTTGTTTACTGTGGCTGATTCAAACTCATTTTTGAGTCCCTAGGAAATTCTATGATAATGTATGTTGTGTGTACTCAGAATTGCCTCATCAAGGCAATTCTAATGAGTACACACAACATAACGTTATTTTATAGATGATCCAAAAGAATTCCTGGGCCCAGTTGTTCAAAGCGTCGTTAGCTTAACGAGCTCGTTAAGGGTCATTTCGTTAACTGTTATAGCAGATTCAATACACAATATTCTGATATTTTTTGCTGAAAAAATGTGAGTAGCTTTTGCACTGCAAAAGCTACTCACATTTTTTCAGCAAAAAATTTCAGCATATTTGCGTATCTCTCGATGTAAATTTTAACGAATCGTTAACTAACGACATCGTTAGCTTTGAACAACTGGGCCCTGAAGTTATCCCCAACTGCCTTCTGACCTGGCATTATGATTAAACCTCAGTGACTCGAACTACCCATATTTAGAACAAATTTCCATGGTCTTAAAAGATGGTTTGACTGTATATAGCAATGTCACATGGGTATTGTCAGGTCTGTGTCAGATGCTTGCTGGAAGCGGCAGATAAGATGGAACAGCATACTTTATTATTTGAGTACAGAACAAGATAGGCAATACAAAAAAATAGCATTTTATATGCTAACAATGAAGGCTCAGATCAGTCAGTCTTGTAGGGCATATTAAAGTGGAGTATTTGATGTTAAGTCTGAGAAAATTTACCTTATTTCTCCATAAAAACATGTTTTGGGTACTCATTAGAAGTGCCTTGGCACTTCTAATGAGTACCCACAACATGTTTTTATGGAGAACTGGAGAAAATTATCCCGGACTTTAAAACCAAATACTCCATAACCCTTTAGTTTTGAGACCCCTAAAAGGGTAATAGCAAACTGTAGACACAGGTCAAAAGCCACATTCTGTGGCATCTGATCAGTGTCTAAACTGTTTGCATTAAATACAGGAATTTCTAGAAAACATAGTAATAATAAAAACTAACTAGACACCTATTAGAGATAGATTAGTTCAAAGAGTTGTAGAAGAGTCCACTCAATGTAAATGGGTTAACCATGCTTTGGAACCTGCAAGGTCTGATGAGGGCCGGGTCTGTTGATAAATTCAACAGTAAATTGATTCTTGAAACTGGTGAAGGCCCTGATCAGGCTGTAGATACTCCTATGTAAGGGCCCTTTTCTTGACTCTCACATCATATTATATTTAAATTGCAATTCTATAATGTTCTGTTATTTTTGCAGTGATGAAAGAGCTTACTAAAATGTTGAGTTCATTTTTCAATAGAGAAAAGATTGCAAGTGATAGTTTCCATTTTTTCAATATTGAAACTTGATCCCATCTAGATTGTCAACAGTGGAAATGGATTTAGATTAGCATTTCAGTAATGAAAAATACAATATTATCAGCATATCTGGTTTGCACCAAGCAAAAAAGTATCTTCAAACATGCCCAAATGCACAGATTCAGATTTATACCTCGAATGGCTGGGCATTTGCTCTCCATTGATACATTCTATAGTATCAAGTGATTCTGTTAGCAGACAGCAAAGCCTGATCTAACTGCACAAATGTGTAGGCTGATCTGGGCCTTCGCTGTCTGCATATGCCCAAAGACATTTTTGCTTGGCCCATCTGTTATGTTTGTTTTGACGCAGTTGACAATTTTGCAGACAAACACAAATGATATTTTCCTCCATTTTCCTAAAATTATGATAGACCAATATTAGCAATATGTAAACACTCTGCTAATGAAGTTTGTTTGTTGGATGGGTAAACGGATTTCAGCCTGTTCTGCCCCATCCTTCCCCATCTGGGTTGAGCTTTTGATGTACCTGTTTGCTTTTTCGCTAAGGCTATAGCTTCTTTTTTTTTTTTTTTTTCGAGGAATCTAGTTATATTTATTGATTTATACCCATTACAATTACCCCAAGAGATCCAGGCGTTCTCTGGGGTTGGTGAAGCTGTATCTTAACCCTTAAAGCACCAATCACAACTACAGCAGACATTATTTCGAAATATTTTTTTTTAATTTTTCAAAGAAAAGAAGTCTTGATATTTCATGTGAATCATCTGCTGATGATTCATATGAAATATCAAGACTTGTTTTCTTTGAAAAACTAAAAAAATAAAAATAAATGTCGTCTGCTACAAATTTTGCTTGGCACTTTAAGGGTTAAACCTAATCACAACTATAGCAGAATGATGGCACTTTGATTTTTCAGAAAAAATAAAGGCTTGACATTTCATGTGAAGCATCTACCCAGCAGACAGTTCACATGAAATGTCAAGCCTTATTTTCTCTGAAAAATTACAATATCAATTTTAGAATGTTGTTTGCTAAAACAGTGTATCTTCTGTATAAAAATAGGGGTCAGAGGTACAGAGTTATGTAGTTCTTGACACTGAAATCAGTGTCTCCTAGTTTTCAAGCAATCAGTTTGAACTGAGCATATATCTTACAGACACATACAGAAGTTAAGTATGTACTGGGCAAATATTAGCTTTTCAAACTTGACTGATTTCCAAGATTTGGAATAGTACTGTTCATAATTTCTGTAATCAGCTCCTCCCTTAATTTCTAGGAATGTAAATTGAAATTACATGTACATAGTTAAAGACTATAATAGCCACACTGAAGAAAGTTTTATGCGCAAAAACTAAATTTTGACTAAATTTTGATTTTTCAGTCTAAGCCATTTTCCGAGGTTGCCATTAGATTATACATGTAGCACATATTCCTATACACACCATACATTGTAACCTTACTGTCCTTATCCTAAAACTAGAACAAGTCCATTTAACCCTTAAAGCGCCAATCACAACTGCAGCAGACGACAATTTTTTATTTATTATTTTTATTTTTCAGAGAAAACAAGTCTTGACATTTCATGTGAATCGTCTGCTTGGCAGACGATTCACACGAAATTTCAAGACTTGTTTTCTCTGAAAAATAAAACAAAAATTTTAGAATGTCGTCTGCTACAAATTTTATTTGGCGCTTTAAGGGTTAAGGAGAAAGGATGGAAACTCTGTCAAAATTGTTTTTTCCCTCTCTTCTGAAAAAGGGCCTATCTAAAGGAAAAGATCTTCACCAAACTGCATGTAAGGTCTTCTGTTCAAGGAGGATAATCTTTTGGGCATATGCAGATAGGAAAGGACTAGATCAGCATGCACATCCACAGTCTGATCATAGCCTGCAGAAATCTCCTGCCTACAGAAATCATTTGTAGGGCTGACTGTCATACCAAATGATGACTATCTCGATACTATTACTATTAGAGCTATTCCTATCAGGATACACAACAACCTCTTTATAACACAGTTCATTATAACACGGTTTTGGATATAACACGGTTCAAAGATGGATCCCAAAAATGTATAGATTATATTGAAAAATGACCATAAATGGTCATTTTTCAATATAATCTAGACATTCTTGTTTGGATATAACATGGTTGTTTAACTAACACAGTTTATGCTATGGACCCCAACAATAGTGTTATAAAGAGGTTGTGGTGAACTATCACTATCAAGGGTCTAATATCACGATACCATCTCGGAATCGCACAGTATTTTAATGAATTTCATTGATTTTATAAAACTTGACTACATGTAAAGGTACCTAAAATTACTGCCCTCACAAATAGCAGCTTTGCTAACATTCTAACAAATATTTTTGCAAAACAGAAATCCTTTCTGTTATCATATTTCGTTAATTTAGACAAAAAAAAAAAAAAAAAAGATTCAGAATGGTATAACAGAAGGAGAAAATCTACAGGGACTAAAACTATCAAAACAGTCGGTAGTTGAAGAGATTATCAGTGATAGTTATTGATAGTTGAAAACACTATCATGATAGCACTATCACATGATGCATCAGTATATTGATGTATGGTTACACCCCTAATCATTTCATACTGAAGATTTATTAACCCTTAAAGCGTCAAGCAAAATTTGTAGCAGACGGCATTTTATTTTTATTTTTTCAAAGAAAACAAACCTTGATATTTATTTTTTCAAAGAAAACAAACCTTGATATTTCATGTGAATCGTCTGCCAAGCAGACGATTCACATGAAATATCAAGACTTGTTTTCTGTGAAAAATTAAAAAAAAAAATATTTCAAAATGTCGTCTGCAGCAGTTGTGATTGGCGCTTTAAGGGTTCACCTTTACCACTCTCTGGATAAATTCAGCGGACAACAGATTGATGATATTTTTCATAATATTCCTAGAAAGTAGGTTTTGACATTTCATCAAATTGTCTCCAAAGGAGAAAATTTGCATGAAATATCAAAGCTTAGCTTCTGTGAAAATTAGAAAAATATTTCAAAATCTCATCAGCAAAATGTCACCAGCTGAAATTTTTATGCTGCATGCTAAGCATTAACATACACACAAAAATCCTGACACATATTGCTGATGTACAGAATGGTCTTGTTTGTAACTGTTCAGGTATAGCGCGAAGATATGGTGCGGCTCAAATATTTAAACTAATTATAGGCAAAGTTTGGCTTGATGCAGCTCATGTTTGCATAAGACCAAAAGTTCAAGTGTCCTTCTAATAAATTTAATCAAAGCTCAAGATACTAGAGATATCCAGATAAATATTTTTTCTTATTTCTCCGGGAAAACATATGTTGTGGGTACTTATTGGAATTGCCTCACTGAGGCAATTCCAATGAGTACCCACAACATATGTTTTTGTGGAGAAGTAAGAAAAATGTTGATATTTTTTTATCGGAAAACAATACGTTGTCTAGAGCTGTGGGGTTATTCCATGCGTAGCTTCTGCTGCATGTCAGTATCAATTGCAAAGCAGTTTCTCATGGTAAATTGCATATAATTGTTTCAGATTATCAAAGAAATTACATTAATCTTTCGTGAATGTAAAAACCAATATTCTTCTTTCAAGGTCTGTAGAAAGTACAAAAGTACGTAGGCTGATATGTGTTGCAAAGGCTGAGATGTGCTGTAGTGTTGATCACAACCTTTAATGCTTAGCACTCTGGGTAAAATTTTCAGCAGTCAACATTTTTAAATATTTTTCTTGTTTTTCCAAGAAAACAGGATTTGACATTTCCTCCAAATTGTCTCCAGTGAGACAATTTGCACGAAATGTCAAATCCTGTTTTCTAGAAAAGATCAGGAACTTATCATCAGTTTTTCATCTGCTGAATTAGCCCAGAGAGTGGTAAAGGTTAAAGTGTCAAACACACCAGTAGTAGGCAACATTTTTTGTGTCACCTGCGTGGGGATTATGTTGTCCGTCCGCGTCATCGGCATCGTCATCACACTTTTGGTTTCTGCTCAATAATTTTTGAAGGGAGGCATTGATTTCTTTCAAACTTTGTAGAACTTTATATCACTATAAAATACAGGTCAAGTTCAATATTGGTAATCATCTGCCAAATTTTGGCTGAGTTATGGCCCTTTTTTGACTTAGTTTTTGTTGTTCGTTTCCACTCATTAACTTTTGAAGGGATGCATTGATTTCATTCAAACTTTGCAGAACTTAATATCACTGTAAAATACAGGTCAATTTCGATATTGGTAATCATCCACCAAATTTTGGCTGAGTTATGGCCCTTTTTCGACTTATTTTTTGTTGGTGTGTTGATATTGGTTTCCGATCAATAACTTAACCCCAACTAGTGTTTATTACACTTAATATTGAGCCACTACTTCAATAAATTAGAAAGGTGATCATTTTCATGGTATGTAATAGGACAGATGTTCTTGGAAAATAATATTAACCCTTGAGGGGATTTGATAGTAGTTTAGTAGATTTTCTGCCATTTTTTATAAGGCAGACAACTCTTGTGATTTCCTGTTCGGTTTCCAGCATACCAAGCTTCTAAAAAGTGTTCTATCCTGGGACACCTTACCGTATTTACCCTAAGTATTCAGACACCTCAACTCCTTACCATACTTGTTCTAAAATTTGAACAAGTACAATTTACTACCCAATGTTGTGTTTTAAAATTGTTTGATGAGTGGCAAACAGTGTAGACCCTGATGAGACTCCATATTCTACAGGGTCTCATCTGGGTCTACACTGTTGTCTCAGGCCTGTCTGTCCGAAGACATGCGGTAAATACGGTAATTCCTTGCCATCTTTCTCCTCAAATTTGAACAAGTCCATTGTCTAAAAATATCTGGAAGAGTGGCAAACAGTGCAGACCCTGATCAGATGCTACATTCTGTGGCATCTCATCTAGGTCTACACTGTTTGCTCAGGCATGTCTGTTCCAGTACTTGGGGTTATTATGGTAATTAGTAAAAAAGTGAAAATATGGTATGGATCAGACCCGGATAGATTCACAGATCTAATATATGGAAGTAATAGTGTCTGTTTATCTGTACCTTAACCAATCTCTGGTCTAATTAAAAAGACTTCAAATTGATGATGTATTTCTTATTTTTCCAGAAAATAGGCTTTGACATTTCATGCAAATTGTCTCTTTGGAGACAATTTGCATGAAATGTCAAAGCCTGATTTCCAGCAAAACTCAGAAAAATATTTCAGAATGTCATCTGCTGAAATTTTTACTTATCATGCAAGTGTTAAGCTATTTCCCAGCTAGCATTCTACGTAAATCTACATCGGGCCGTCATCGGCCCATCGGCCCGTCAGCTACCCTGACGGGC
Organism: Anodontia alba; assembly: GCA_964016985.1. NCBI lineage: Eukaryota > Metazoa > Mollusca > Bivalvia > Lucinida > Lucinidae > Anodontia > Anodontia alba. Next base: position 146,052,758 of record OZ024821.1, read on the forward strand.
CTATGACGGCCCGATATAGATTTACGTAGAATGCTGACTGGGTTTATGATCTGGATTAACGTTAAGCATGCTGGGTAAAAAATTCAGGAAACTACATTTTTGTCGCACCTGCTTTAGCAGGGCGACTTAGGCATGCAAGTTTCCATCCGTTCATCCGTTTGTCCATCCGTCAACATTTACCCTGGGTATCTTGTGAGTGCAACTCCTCTTACAGTTTTGTACCGATTGTTTTGAAACTTGGCATGTGTTTTCTTCATGGTATGAAGATGTGCATGTGGGTTGGATATAATTGTTAGATTATGTGTTGTCACTTTTTCCACATTGTGAACTTAGACATATTTCACCTCAATATATAGACAGTGGGTACCTCTGTGCAACTCCTCTTACAGTTTTGTACCGATGGTTTTGACACTTTGCATGTGTTTTCTTCCTGGTATGAGGATGTGCATGTGGTTTGGGTATAATTGTTAGATCATTTTTTATCACTTTTTCCACATTGTGAACTTAATTATTTTTCACACTCAGTATACAGACAGTGGGTACCTCTTGTGAGCGCAACTCTTACAGTTTTGTACCAATCATTTTGACACTTTGCATATGTTTTCTCCATGGTATGAGGAGGTGCATATGTCACTTTTTCCACATTTTGAACTTAGTCTTTTTTCACTCTCAATATATAGTCATTGGGTACCTTGCGAGCACAACTCCTCATACAATTTTACACCAAACTTTTTTAAACTTTGCACATGTTTTCTCCATAGTCTGAAGTTGTGCATGTGCTTTTGATATAATCCTTGCATAAATTTTTGTCACTTTTTTCTACTTTGTGAACTTTGTCATTTTCTGACCTCAGATATATAGACAGTGGGTACCTTGTGATTGTGACCCCATACAATTTTATACCAGTCGTTTTGAAACTTTGCACATGTTTTCTCCAGTGTCTGCAGAAGTGCATGTGGTTTGAATATAATTTTTAAATTTATTTTTGTCACTTTTTCCACTTTAACTTTGTCGTTTTCTTACCTCAGATTTTATGAAAGTGTATAGACTGTGAGTACCTTTTGAGTGCAACTTCTCATGCATCATATGAGAATATGCATGTGCTTTTGATGAAATTCCTATGTTATTAATTTCTTTTACCTGAAACAAACATTACTTCTTTTTGGGAGGAATGAGGGGCACTGGTGGTGGGGTTGGGCAGGTGCAACATCAGCTGCACCGAACGAAGTTCAATCTATATTGAAATATTTTTCTTGTTTTTCTCAGAAAATAGGATTTGATATTTCATGCAGACTCTCAGCTGACCCTATTTTCTCGGGAAAAAATAATAAAAACATAAACAATTTGTAATCTGCAATTTTACTAGAGAGTGTTAAAATTTAATTTAGGACAGCAGATCCAGATAGACTTCAGTTGAAAATTGTTTTTCCTACTTTACAGTGAAAACCTACATTTCTTATCTTCATATCTGATCGTATTTGAAAATCTCACAGAGATAATTCTAAATATGTTAACATTTAAAGCACTAATCACAACTCCAGCAGACAACATTTTTGTGTCCCCAACTTCAAAGAAGTTGGAGAGGCATATTGCTTCTGGGTTGTTCTTCCGTCTATTCATCTGTCCATCTGTTCATCTGTCCATTGGTCACGCTTTTGCTGCATAGTATAACTTTAGAAATGTGCATGCTACTGTTTTGAAATTTCTAATATGAATTCCTCATGAAAAAATAGATGAAACATTTTTTTCCCCCCTTTCCTGAGTTATGGCCCTTTGAAAAAATATGGATGAAATCTTGTCAGCAAAATATCTCAAAAACTATTGAAGCCAAAGCCAAACTTGATGAATAGATAAGTAGTGATGAGTAGACGACCTGATTAACTTTTAAATAAAATTTTGAAAAATACTTCATGAGTTATTACCCTTTGTAATTTTGGGCATTTTTACCTTGTCAGCAAAATACCTCAAAAACTGTTGGAGCTAGAGCCTTAAAACTTGGTGATTTGATTGGTAATAATGAGATGACCTGATTAACTTTTGAATAAATTCTGAACAATATTTCATGAGTAATGGCCTTTTGTAAATTTGGGCATTTTTCCCTTGTCAGCAAAATATCTCAAAAACTGTTGGAGCTAGAGCCTCATAACTTGATGAATAGATTGGTAGTCATGAGAAGATGACTTCTGAATAAATTCTGAAAAATACTTCATGAGAAGACTTAGCATTTCATGTCCATCTAGGTAGACGATTCACATGAAATGCTGTCTTTATATCTCTGAAAAAATGATATAAAAAAAAGATATAATGTTTTCTGCTACAATTTTGCTCAGCTCTTTTTAACCCTTGTCATGCTGAATAAATTAAGATGCCACGCCCATTTCTAATTTTCAGTCAATCAAATTACTTGATCCAGATAGTTGATATAAATTCACATACTTAATGGCAAACAGTGCAGATCCAGATCAGTTGGCTTCTTCAGATCTAGACTGTTTGCAAATGCAGGATATATCCGGGTTCAGCAGGACAAGGGTTAAATTAGCAAAAATATATGAATGACATTTTACCCTTAAGATAGGGCTAGACAGTTCAAATGTTAAGGTTTAAAACTTGCTAGGCAAATTCAGCAGATGATTAATTGGTGATCTCTTTTATAAGTTTTGCCAAATTCTTTCCTTTAGCTAAACCCTTTTCAAAAGGAACTTAGTGTGCAAGAATGCAAACAGGAAGTCACAAAAGCTGTCTTTCTTGCAAAAAATGGCAGAAAATCTTCCATTGTATCATGTCTGACTTAAAGGTGATGCATCCCTTAATTTCAGACTATTTCAAATTAACATTTGTCCTACTGAACCTGGATATTCTGCCTCAAACAGTGTAGCTCCAGATCAGTTGGCTTCTTCAGAAGCCAACTGATCTGGATCTGCACTGTTTGCCATTTATATGAATATTTATCAACAATCTGGATCAAGTAATCTGATTGGCTTAAAATTAGAGAGAAATGGGCGTGGCATTTTAATTTATTCAGGAGGACAAGGGTTAAAGATATTGTTGTGATGACAATAATGCTAAGAACCCCATTTAAAAAATCCTATTGGTTCAGATGTTACATGCATTCAAAGTTGTAGTAGCTGGTGTGGCTATTTATAGTTTAGTAAAAATGCTATCCTACAATGCTTTTGTTTGTTTTATGACCCAGCCAGCCCATTGTCGAGCACAGTTAGTTTACCTAACCACAACTATTTCCTGGGCAGGCTTAGTCCTCTAAGCAGTTAACCAGTGCTCGTGCACATTCTTTCCCCAGAAACTGGCAACTGCCCTTCTTAAATCAGCGGAAGGGAGAGAATGACTAGAAAATATTTCATGATCATCTCCACAAAAGAATGCTGTCGGACCCAGCGGGGATCAAACCCATGACGTCCAGATCTCCAGGATGATGCGCAGCTGGCTTCCCACAATGCACTGTTCTATGATGTCGTTGGTTCTTTTCAAAGTTTACTTAAAAGTTTAAATTTTATTTAATTCTCAATAATTTTATTCTAGACTGCTAATTATGATAAAAACAGTTTTTAAAATAGTAAAAATGAAAGATACAGAACACTATGTTGGAATAAAGCTGACCAAGAATAATTAAATGGTTACAAATTGCATGTAACAGGTGAAAAAATGGAGTAACATTTTCCCTGACTGGGGATCAAACCTGGTCTGCTGGACTCAAACTCTGACACTCTACCGCGTCACTTTAAAAGCTGGCTTGTACCACAAGGCTGTACAAGTGTGTTTTATACATGGTGACATTCTCCCCCTCCAAGTTGAAATTCATCCCTGAATTTTAAGGAATCCGAGAATCACATGAAATGAATCTCAAGGAGTTTTATGTACACATTCAGGCCTCACGGTGGGCACCAAATGTAACAGGCGAAAAAATGGAAATAACATTTTCCCTGACCGTGGATCGAACCCGGTCCGCTGGACTCAAAAGTCCTACACTCTACCACGTTCAATAAAACTGAGTACAATGAGGTTCCATTAACCAGAAGATCGGCCCATTTCATGGATAGTATTGTCGTGTCTACTCAAAGGCTTGAATCCCTCAAAAGCCTTAGGACCTGATGAGCTTCATCCTAGGGTTCTAAAGGAGCATTACGAAAACATGTCTATTCAAATATATTGAAAATTTCACCACCAAAAGTTGAAAGTTTTCATACAAAAATTCTGATATTTTTCACATTTCTGCTCAAAACATAGATAGTGGATACTCGTTAGAACCGCCTCGCCGAGGCAGTTCTAATGAGTATCCACAATCTATGTTTTTGAGCAGAAATAAGAAAAATAATGTATACCCCTGTAAACCTCAGTTTTACTGTATAAAAGTGGGATTTAAGGGAGTCAAAATTATATAGGTATGTTTTCATGGTGGCTAGCAAATGAACTAGGTCCAGTATTTGCACTTTTGTTCCAACAATCTCTTGATACGGGTAAAATCCCCAAGGAAAGGCTTCTTGCAAACATTTGTCCCCTCTTTAAGAAAGGGGATAAGGCTCTTGCTTGTAATTATCACCCTGTGTCCTTGACATGCGTGCTATGTAAGTTGCTTGAACAGATAGTATGCTCAAATATCATGGCTCACTTGGATGAATATCAGCTCTTGTCTGACAGGCAACATGCATTTAGGAAAAGGCATGGTTGTGAAACTCAGTTGATCACTGTAATAAATGATTGGGTAAAAAGCGTGGACAAAGGAGGACAGGTTGACACATTTATTCTGGACTTTGAGAAGGCTTTTGACACCCCGCCTCATGAACTTCTTAAAAGCAAATAATTTGGTTATGGCATTGGCAGAAAGACACTCAGGTGGATAGATTCCTTTCTTTGCTATAGAACACAACAAGCTGTTGTAAACCGTGAAACTTGGGAGTGGGCTCCAGTTTTGTCAGGTGTCTCACAAGGGACCGTTCTTGGTCCATTATTGTTCTCTCTGTACATAAATGATATTTCCACAAATAAGACTTTTAGCAGATGACTTTGTTTGCTATTGTGAAATCAGAGACACAGATGGCTCATTGAAACTTGTTATATATAGGGTGTTCATTTATCTTAAGCATCATGTTTACTATGTTTCCATAAATAGCTTTATTTACTATGTTTCCAAAAATAACTTTCTAGAACAACATGTTTACAATAACATGATGTTTACGTCCTTGATTCTAGACTGAGTTGTTTTTGGAATGTCATGGAAGATTTAGAAGTTTCTTGATTGGAACTGGAAAATAAGAGATGCTTGTAGTAAATTCTTTTTCTAGAACCTTCTTTGATATTATATAAGGAGAAAAGATTTTCATCTGGGCATCTTTGTATACTTTCACTGGAAATTATTCTATACTGGATTACTTTACTATTTTATTCATTCTGGACTTAAATTCTGAATTCAGGAACTTTAAATTGTGGGATCAGAAACTGATATTCAAAGGATTTGTTTTATAAATTCTCATGGATTATTTTTGAGGGACTTTGTGACATAAACTTGAAAGGTATTGTTTATTTTGTTTTGAATCTTGTCTCATTTTTTTTGTGAATAAATATTGTTGATAATTTAAAGCTTGTTGCTGGTTTCACTTTCATTTCTTTCTCGTTACGCCTGGCTAGTAACAGAAATTGGGGGCTCGTCCGCGATCGAACATTTTCTTGAGCTAAAACAAGTTTGATTTTTTTTAAAGAAAACAAGTATTGACCTTTAAAGAAAAAAAAATTGTTTGCTATAAAACAAGTACTGACTTTAAAAAAAAAAAAAAAAAAAAAAAAATATATATATAAAAATCTTTAGTTTGATAAAAAACGAGTAGTGACTTTCAAAAAATATAATAAAAAAAAAAAAAAAGCAAGTATTGACTTTTGAAAAATATCAATAAATAAACTCTGATTGATAAATTTACTTGATAAAACCAGCAAAAAGCAATCATGTCATTTGACCTTCAAGCTTTCATAGCTGCACCTTCGCAGGAGCTGTTAACTTTGGCCAAAAAGTCAGATTTGTTAGACATTGCTGCTCACTATGAATTAACTACCGTCAATAAGTCCATGTTAAAACAGGAAATAAAAAATAGTTTGGTCCAATTTTTGGTTGATACGGAAATTCTTGATTCTTCTGCTTTGTCTCTTGTTCTAGTAACTCAGACAGGATTGCAAATGCGAGAGCTTGAAATTCAGAGGCAAATTGAGTTTGAAAAATTAAGATTAGAGCAAGAAAAATTTAAAATTGAACAAGAAAGACAAATGCAGATAGAAAGGGAAAAATTAAAATTTGATGCAGAATTAAGAATGGAAGAACTAGAATTGCAAAACATGACGGTAAAACGGCAATCTTTAGACTCTGGCGCTCATTTTGATGTTACGAAACACATCAGATTGGTTCCTCCATTTCAGGAAAAAGAGGTTGACAAATATTTTCTTCATTTTGAAAAAGTAGCAGAAAATTTAAAATGGCCAAAAGAGCATTGGACCCTGCTTTTGCAAAGTGTTATAATCGGGAAGGCTCGAGAAATTTATACTCAGCTGACTGTTGAGCAGAGCTCCAGTTATGATACTGTAAAGGAATTAATTCTTAAGGCTTATGAGTTGGTCACTGAGGCTTACAGGCAAAAATTTAGGAACTGCAAGAAAGAAAATGAGCAGACCCATGTAGAATTTGCTAGAACTAAAGAACAGTTGTTTGATAGATGGTGCTCTTCAAAGAAAATTGGCTCTAATCATGAAAAACTTAGGCAGCTCATGCTTGTAGAGGAGTTCAAAAGGTGCATAAATTCAGACATTAAGTCCTTTTTAGATGAGAAACAGGTTGAAACTTTGGAAGCTGCAGCTCGACTTGCAGATGATTATGCTTTAACACATAAAGTTTCCTTTATTAATAAGTCAAATCCCTCTAAAAGACCATTTTTCCCACATTCAGGATCCAAACATAGTCCTAGTAATCCACCTGGTAGTCATAGCCAAACAATTACTCCCAAACCCAAACCTTCTGGTGAAAATAAAGATCAAAATCCCTTATCTCAACCAATTTGCAATTATTGCAAAAGGACAGGTCATATTATATCTGAATGTTTACATTTGAAAAGAAAGAAAGAAAAACAAGAGGGGCTTAAACCTACTGGACTTACCTCTTTACGGTCAAAACCACAGTCATGTGTTAAGGAGGAAGATCCTATCCAGACCGAAAGGCCTGAGACTGATTCTGTTATGGAGATTTATGAACCATTCTTATCAGATGGTTTTGTGTCACTAAATAGTGACTATGCCCAGTCTACCCCAATTAAAATCTTACGAGATACCGGAGCTTCTCAATCCCTTATTTTAGCAGATACACTGCCATTTTCTGAGAAGACTTCTTCTGGGACAAGTGTCCTTATTCAGGGTGTAGAGTGTGGATTTGTTAATGTTCCTCTTCATAACATTTATTTATCCTCAGACTTGGTAACTGGTTTAGTGGCTGTCGGTATTCGACCTTCTTTACCTTTTAAAGGTGTTCACTTACTGTTAGGCAATGACTTAGCAGGAGATGAAGGTTGTGGTAAACCCACTTTTGACTAACATACCTTGTATTGATCAGCCACCTGATCCCATTGAACAGGAAATCCCTGATCTTTACCCATCTTGTGCCGTTACAAGGGCCATGGCAAAGAAAGCAAAACAGAATGATGGGGACATTGATTTAACTGATACCTTTTTGGGTCAGTCTTTTAAACATGAGATTACAAATTCTCTTTCATCCAGCCTGTCTGACAAACAGACGGAGTTACATAACAAGTCAGAGTCCAGTCATTACTCTGCAATATTAAATGACCAAGGTCAAGGTCATGACTTGGTGTCAAGGTCCCAGCTTTGTAAGGAACAGCATAATGATCCTGAAATTTTGCCTTTGCTTGAAAGGTGAGAAAGAAATAGATCAAGTCCCAGTCTGTTTTTATGTCAAAAATGGCATTTTAATGAGAAAATGGCATCCTCCTGATGTCTCAGCAGAAGACGAGTGGACTGTTAACCACCAAATAGTGGTTCCAAGGGTTTATCGCCCTGAAATTTTGTACTTGGCCCATGACACTCCCATGTCAGGTCATTTAGGTATAAATAAGACCTACTACAAAATTCTTAACCATTTTTACTGGCCAGGGTTAAAATCTGACATTTCTCAGTTTTGTAAATCTTGCCATACTTGTCAGATGGTAGGAAAACCCAATCAGACAATACCAAAAGCTCATTTACAGCCCATACCTGCTTTTGATGAACCTTTTAGCAGAATAATTATTGACTGTGTTGGTCCCTTGCCCAAAACCAAGTCAGGCCATGAGTATCTTCTCACTATAATGTGTGCTTCTACATGTTTCCCAGAAGCCATTCCACTTCGGAATATTAAAACAAAGAATATTGTTAAGGCTTTGGTAAAGTTTTTCACATTTGTAGGCCTTCCAAAGTCTGTTCAGTCAGATCAGGGCTCAAATTTCATGTCAGGAATTTTTCAGCAGGTCATGCATGAGTTGGGCATTACTCAATATAAGTCATCGCCTTACCATCCTGAAAGTCAAGGTGCCCTTGAAAGATTTCATCAGACACTGAAAAATATGATCAGGTCATACTGCTTTGACACTGAAAAAGATTGGGATGAAGGCATTCATTTGTTTGCCGTTAGAGAATCTGTTCAGGAATCTCTTGGTTTCAGCCCATTTGAGCTGGTATTTGGCCACACTGTGCGTGGACCTTTGAAACTTTTGAAAGAGAAATTTCTCTCAAATGATGACAGTTCTCTGAACTTACTTCAGTATGTATCAGATTTTAAAGACCGACTGTCTAAAGCTTGTGAAGCTGCTCGGACCAATCTTAAGTCAGCACAAAGGAAAATGAAACGTTGGTATGATGAAAATGCAAAAGAAAGAAAATTCATGCCTGGAGACAGGGTACTTGCTCTTTTGCCTATTCCTGGCAAACCACTGCAAGCCAGATATTACGGCCCTTACACTGTAGATAAACAGATTAGTGATGTAAATTACATTGTTAACACTCCTGGGAGACGCAAACAAAAACAATTATGTCATGTTAACATGCTTAAACAATACATAGATAGGGATAGCTCTTCTGTTACACCAATTAGTGTTGTTAGTTCAGTCCCTCAGGAACAAAGTGAAATGAACTCTGAAGACATGAAATTCACCAAATCTGATCCTGCTTCATCAAAACTTCAGAATTCTGACATTCTAAAGGATCTCGACCAGAAACTTTCACACCTAGATCCAGTCCAAAGAAAAGAATTGAAACAGTTAATTTATCAATATGAACACTTATTTCTGGACATTCCTACAAGGACTGACAAAATTTATCATGATGTGAATGTTGAGGACTCACAACCTGTCAAACAACATCCATATAGAATGAACCCAACAAAACAAAAATATTTTAAGGAGGAAATTCAGTATTTGCTGGACAATGATTTCATTGAACCAAGTCAAAGTGAAAAGAGTTCACCTTGCATTCTTGTGCCAAAACCTGATGGAACATATCGGATGTGCACCGATTACAGGAAGGTCAATAATTTGAGTAAAACAGACACTTTTCCCATACCAAGAATGGATGACTGTATTGACAAAGTTGGAAATTCAAAATATATAACTAAATTTGATCTTCTGAAAGGATTTTGGCAAATTCTCTCACAGAAAGAGCCAAAGAGGTCTCAGCATTTGTTACTCCTGATGGATTATATCACTATAAAGTAATGCCTTTCGGAATGAAAAACTCTCCAGCAACATTTCAACGCTTAATCAACACCATAATAGCTGGAATCGAGCATTGCGATGCTTACATCGATGATGCCATCATATACAGTGATGAATGGAATCACCATCTTGGAACTATCAAAGCATTCTTTGATAAACTAAGTGAAGCAAAATTGACAATAAACCTTGCTAAAAGTGAATTCTGTCATGCAACTTTAACATTTCTAGGACATGTTGTGGGTCATGGTCAGGTTAAACCTATAGAGGCTAAAGTTGAAGCTATTTCAAATTTTCCGGTGCCCACATGCAAAAGACAACTGATGAGGTTTCTTGGTATGGCCGGTTATTAGAGAAAATTCTGTAATAATTTTTCTGTCATTGCTGAGCCACTGACTAATTTACTTAGTAAAAGAATGAGGTTTAAGTGGACCAGTGATTGTCAGAATGCCTTTGATAAACTGACAGCCATACTGAGAAGTGAGCCGGTTCTCTTGGCACCGAATTTTAATAAAGAATTCAAGTTAGCAGTAGATGCGAGTGATGTTGGTGCAGGTGGTGTATTACTGCAAGAGGATGACAATGGTGTGGATCATCCAGTTTGTTACTTTTCCAAAACATTTAACAAACATCAAAAGAATTATTCTACAGTAGAGAAAGAATGTTTATCTCTCACTCTTGCTCTTCAACATTTTGAAGTTTATCTGACTTCTTCGTCCTCACCTATTGTTGTTTTCAGTGATCACAATCCACTGACTTTCATCCATAAGATGAAAAACAAGAATCAGAGGTTGCTCAGATGGAGCCTGTTGTTACAGGAATACAATCTTGACATCAGGCATATCAGGGGAAAAGATAATATTATTCCTGATGCCTTGTCCAGAGCATGATGTCTTGATCTGTGGTTTCCTGAAACTTGCTGTATATAAGATAATAATTGCCTTTATCAGTATTTTACTTTATGATAATTTTATGGCAAAAGAAAGCTTTATTACATAAATCTTTCTTTTCCTTGAAGAGGGGAAGTGTTATATATAGGGTGTTCATTTATCTTAAGCATCATGTTTACTATGTTTCCATAAATAGCTTTATTTACTATGTTTCCAAAAATAACTTTCTAGAACAACATGTTTACAAAAACATGATGTTTACGTCCTTGATTCTGGACTGAGTTGTTTTTGGAATGTCATGGAAGATTTAGAAGTTTCTTGATTTGAACTGGAAAATAAGAGATGCTTGTAGTAAATTCTTTTTCTAGAACCTTCTTTGATATTATATAAGGAGAAAAGATTTTCATCTGGGCATCTTTGTATACTTTCACTGGAAATTATTCTATACTGGATTACTTTACTATTTTATTCATTCTGGACTTAAATTCTGAATTCAGGAACTTTAAATTGTGGGATCAGAAACTGATATTCAAAGGATTTGTTTTATAAATTCTCATGGGTTATTTTTGAGGGACTTTGTGACATAAACTTGAAAGGTATTGTTTACTTACATTATTTTGTTTTGAATCTTGTCTCATTTTTTTTGTGAATAAATATTGTTAATTATTTAAAGCTTGTTGCTGGTTTCACTTTCATTTCTTTCTCGTTACGCCTGGCTCGTAACAAACTTCAGAAGGATATAGATAGATTAGGATGTTGGGCCAGAAAATAGGGTATGAGATTTCAGCCAGTCAAATAAAATATTATGTAGATAACTAGGAAAAAACAAATAAAACTGAGGCTTCTTACACTTTAGAGGGTACGGTCCTCGAAAATGTAGATTCCATTAAATACCTAGGAGGAACAATCACACATGACTTGAGATGGAATACACATATCAGCAACATGTGTACTAAGGCAAATAGAACTCTTGGTTTCCTGAGACGAATTCTTTATCAATGTCCTCAGGATGTTAAAGAGGTAGCATATAGGGGACTAGTTCGCCCCATTTTGGAATATGGCAGCTGTGTTTGGTTATCCCCAAGGCATTGTTCTTCAACAAGAAATCGAAAAAGTTCAGAATAGGGCTGCTAGGTTTGTTACTAGCAATTAATGTTTTGAAACTGGGAGTATGACTGGAATACTGGAAAATCTAAAATGGGAGTCCCTCAAGAAAATGAGGAGAGACAGTAGACTGATTCTTTTGTACAAAGGTCTAAAGGGTGCTGCCAGCATTCCAACATGATTTTATCCCCCCAATTAGGCACAGTAGAAATCATCACTGACTTTTCAGACCCCCCTACAAGAACTGGCATTTACAAGGGCTCATTCTTCCCTCAAACAATCAGAGATTGGAATGTCCTTCCAGATTCGATCATTACCTCTGCTGAAGGAGCAGAGGATGGTGTGGCTAGGTTTATCTCTGGTGAGAGCTAGGGACTAACTTCCCATATCAAAGGTCCTGGTGAATGAATGTCATTAGATGTATCACCAGTAAAAATTCTGATTCTGATTCTGTGGCTATAAAAGCTGGCTTGTGCAAGCGTGTTTTATACCTATACCTGGTGACACACATTCCAAAAGATTATTATATAAAAATTCAGTAAGATAACTCCAGAAAATAGAATTTAAATTAATTTAAAAACTTTACATGTTTGAGTTTTAAAGTTAAATTTCATTTAAAAATCAAATTGATTATGAACATGTATATGCACTGCAGCCCTACATGTAAACATGGAGGATATCTCTTTCTCTCTGCATAATTATGTTTCCTGAATATTTTCAAATTAAAGTTTTTAAAACATTTTTAAAATTATGATTAATGAGATGTAAATGAGCAAAAACTTTAAATTTTGATAATTTTGTAAGTACATGTATTTGGAATATTTCAATAGGGTTTTCTCCATTAGATTCACCACACACTTTCTTTTCTTCTTAGCATAAATACAAGAAGTCAAATTAGGGGATGCTTTAAGGTGTGTTCAAATACTTAGGTAAAATACAGTACATATACATCATTAGGTAGTTAAATGGTCATTTTTTTTCACCATTGAGGATAAGTATGGTAAAAGAGATACAGTGACAGACTATTAGTCTGGCTCCAGTCTCCAGTGACTAAATATTTTTCTTATAATCCTGTTTGATAATCCACTAAAATACAACCAAAACAATATCATGACTACGAGCGATGTTCGAAATGAATTGCTTATTGTCCTCTAGCTCGATAATCACGTGGGGCACGATAAAAACCAATACATACCTGTATAGGGCTATTCAATATCTACACAATGGTGTATAAATGTACATGTTAGACTAAGTGTAAGACATAAAATTTGCCATTTGAATACTCGCAGTCATTGACCACTGCAGTAAAAATGGTTGGTAGAAGCGTCGACAAAAAAGATGAAATACGGGCTTTCATCAAAGCTCGCTCAAAACTTGGTTGTTCTTTGAAGAAACTGATAACTGAAATTTCTACTGCTTTTGGACCTTCTTGTGTGTCTTATGACACAGTTCGGCGGTGGAAAAAGAAATTTGAGTCTGGTGTAGAGTCCATCAAAAATGCACCGAAATCATGTAGGCCAATATCTGCATCTCGTAAAGAAATCGTTGCCAAAATAAAGGAAATCAATGAAGATGCCAGATTTACAGTTCGTGATATTGCACGGAAGGTAGGCATATCACTATCAACGGTTCACTTTATTTTGAAGAAGCATTTGAAAGTCAGAAAGATTTCTGCTAGATGGGTGCCACATCTGTTGACTGACGAGCAAAAAAGGTAACGGGTTAAAGTGGCCAAAAAGCTGCTTCAAATGTTTCCAAAATATGACAAAAAGCAGTTTGCCAATGTCGTCACAGGTGATGAAACCTGGGTCCATTATTTTGAGCCCGTCAGAAAGGTTAGCAATAAGATCTGGGCCACTAAACACAGCAAACGCCCAATAATTGCCAAACGTTCTTTGAGTACAAAGAAGGTTTTGTATGCTATCTTCTTTTCTGGTGAAGAAGTCGCAATAAAAGTGCCAATGAAAAAGGGCAAAAGCATCACCGGAAAGTAATACAAAGACGTAGTACTGAAGAAACTGAAAAAGTATTATCAGAAACGACGCCCTGCCACTGGTTTTAAACATGTCCGTCTTCTACATGACAATGCCCCAGCTCATACCTCCGCAATAGTTACGGCGTTTTTGAAGAAAGAAAAAGTAACTGTTTTGCCTCATCCCCCGTATTCCCCAGACCTTGCCCCATGTGATTTCTTTTTGTTTCCGAAATTGAAAGCATTCCTTGCTGGGCGGAAATACCAGTCCCGACAGGCACTTGGATCTGCCATTCATCAGTACCTTATTACTGTGCCCAAATCAGCGTACCGTGACACCTTCAAGAAGTGGATACATCGGCTGAAACTATGCATTTCTAGCCACGGGGAGTACTTCGAGGGCATGAAATGAGTACTTTTGGGCTAACTTGAAATTTGAAGTCTCCAGATAGAAATAAGCAATTCATTTCGAACATCCCTCGTATAAAGGCTGTCACTATTATCTGCTATAATTTTGCTTTTCACTTTAAGGGTAGTCACATGGTTTTAGGGGTAGTCACATGGTTTTAGATAAGATGCCTGTTTCTCTATCAAAATGTATCAGACTTTTTTCTATTTTTCTACAGAAACCTGTTTTGAGTTATTCAAATTGTCTCAATGAGGCCATTATAATGGGAATCACAGTAAATGTTTTCATGGAGAAATAAGAAAAATACATTCCTCTTATCTGGAGGTATGTCAGCATGTATTTTACATAACCTATAACACTCTCTGGGCTAATTCAGCAGACGACAATTTGGTAATATTTTTCTTATTTTTCCCAGAAAACAGGATTTAACATTATTTTGGTTTTATTTTAGTGGATTATTAAAATATTATAAGAAAAAAACAGTTAGTCACTGGAGACTGGAGCCAGTCTAACAGCGTATCTGTGGTAAATACAGTAAGGAAACTATAATTTTGATATTCTGATTATCTGCACTCTTATGTAGACCCTGACAGGAAATATAATTATGATAAATACAGGGAGTCTGATATCATGACTGTAAATTACTGCAATAACAGGTCATCCATCATCATTTAGGAGAGAGGCCAAGAAAAGGTGCCAAGGGAATAAACAGAAAAAATCAAGATGCATGTGCCCATCCTTGCAGTTTGGTCAGGATCATTGCACTGTCCAGTGTCCACCCTATATATTTTATAAAGTGTGTGGATTGTGTAGGCAAAGAGCAAAGACTCTGAGTAGACAGGGTGGAAGTACAGGCTGGTCTAGGTCCTAGCTGGTCAGAAATGCAATGAATTCTTTTCTTGGATGTACACAAAATTAGGCTGTGCCTAGTGAAATAGGGCTTTGGCATAGTGGACATGTACACATAGATTAGCTTGTACCATATCTACAAAATCTGTCAGCCAATTTTCTACAGTAGCCTTTGAAATTGTAAGTACCATAACAACTTTAATTATTGGAAAAAGTCCTGAGAAAAGTGTAGACTCAGATCAGATGCCATAGGACATGGCCTCTGATCTGAATCTCACTGTTTGCCCACATCAAGCAGTTTTTAGTCACATCAGCAGGTAGCTTAAAATGGAATTAGTGAAATTTAAGACAAATATGGTAAGGATTTCCAATATTTAGGGTAAATACAGTAGGTGGCTAAGATACGGTGATCCGATGATACAGAATGTGCAGGCTGGTTGGAGTGTTTGTGTTCTAGTATTCTATTGGCTTTGGTTGACCATCCATAAGCAGTGATCTCTGTCTGACATGCTGAATTTAACACATACCACACTATGGGCAGGTTCAGCAGACAACAAATCGTTAGGAGACAATTTGCATGAAATGTCAAATCTTTATTTCTGGGAAAAATAAGAAAAATATTTCAAAATGTCATCTGCTTAAATTTTTACCCAGTATGCTAAGTATTGAAATATTAGAAGCTCTGAGATAGAAGGTTGCATTTTAAAATTTTCTTTCTTTCCTTTCTTTTGTTGGAAGAATGGTTTGAATGTATTCAAACTGTCTCCAATGAAATGTCAAGCCCTATTTACTTGGGGAAAAAGAAAAAAAAAAAATATTCATCTGATGTCTGCTTAGTTTCCCTGGGGTATGCTAAATGTTGAAAGATTTATTCTTCAGCCACTGGCAAAATCTGATATAACAATTCATTTTAATCTTGTTTTATGACAGTTCATTCCCTAGTTGTTCAATTTATTCCCTTGTTCAATAAAGTCAGATTGTAACAATCAGCATTTTATTTACAATAGTCATCTCTCTCTCTCTCTCTCCTGCACACACACACACACACACACACACACACACACACACACACACACACACACACACACACACACACACACACACACACACACACACACACACACACACACACACACACACACACACACACATACACACACACACACACACACACATGCATGCAGACAAGTGCAACACACACACACATGCATGCACACATGCATGCACACACACACATATGTTTTGCCATTTTCCCAGAAAATAGTCTGTAATATTATTTTGAGTTCTTTGTTTGTTTGGGGTTTTTTTTCGCAATTTTTTGTACCTTAAGGATGATTCACATGAAAGTGCATCCTTTTGAGGATAACAAATCAATACATTTTATTAATAATTATAATTCACATCAAAATATACAACTAGTACAATTTCTAAAACTTTATTGAATTCATTTCCTTAACCCTTTCAGCCAGGCAGACCAAAACACAAACCTGTGCAAACAATGTAGATCCAGATGAAACAGCTCATAATGAGCCATCTCATTAGGATCTACACTGCTATTCAGTTTTTTTTATTTCAAATTAAATCCCTATTTTTAACCAAAATTAAGGAATGGAAGAGTCCATTTTAGAAACTTAGTGGTGAAAGGGTTAACTCTTAAAGCACCAATCACAGCTGCAGCAGATGACATTTTGAAATATGTTTTCATCACGATAACATACCTATATAATTTTGACCCCCTTAAACCCCACTTTTATATAGTAAAACTGAGGTTTACAGGGGTATACATTATTTTTCTTATTTCTGTTTAAAACATAGATTGTGGGTACTAGTTAGAACCGCCTCGCCGAGGCAGTTCTAACGAGTACCCACAATCTATGTTTTGAGCAGAAATATGAAAAATATTAGAGTTTTTTATCTGAAAAGTTTAGGTTTTTGGAGGTAAAATTGTCTATATATTTGAATAGGCGTGTTTTCGTAATGTTATTATTTTTCAGAGAAAATAAGGCTTGATAGCATCTGGGTGGCTGACTAGTTAGCACTCCGAACTTCAGATCATGAGTTCCAGTGTCTGAATCCCACTGGAGATGGAATTGAGCTCATTACTTTACAGCATTTCATTGTACAGAGCTTTTCACCCATCATCTCAATATGACTTAACCCTTGTCCTGCTGAACCTGGATATATCCTGCATTTGCAAACAGTGTAGATCCTGATCAGTTGGCTTCTGAAGAAGCCAACTGATCTTGATCTGCACTGTTTGCCATTAAGTATGTGAATTTCTATCAACAATCTGGATCAAGTAATTTGATGGCTGAAAATTAGAAATGGGCGTGGCATCTTAATTTATTCAGCATGACAAGGGTTAAATGTTGAAGAGGACAAAAACACCAAATCCTCATCCTCATTGATATGATTGAGTTGGTGTTTTACATCCCTTTCAACATTGTTCAAGTCATGTCGAGATGATATAAGGGTGATAGATAATGAAAGGCTCTTTGTAATGAAGCGCCTGACAGTCATGAGATGAATTCTGCCTCCAGCGGTATTTGAGCCTGTGACCTCATAACCTGAAGTCAGGAGTGCTAACCATTCAGCCACCCGGACACTTCATCCTCATGTAAATCGTCTGCCTAGCATATGATTCACATGATATGTCATGCCTTATTTTCTCTGAAAAGTAATAAAAAAATATTTCAAAATGTCATCTGCTATAATTTTGCTTTTCACTTTAAGGGTAGTCACATGGTTTTAAATAAGATGCCTGTTTCTTTATCAAAATGTATCAGACTTTTTTCTATTTTTCTACAGAAACATGTTTTGAGTTATTCAAATTGTCTCAATGAGGCAATTATAATGGGAATCACAGTAAATGTTTTCATGGAGAAATAAGAAAAATACACTCCTCTTATCTGGAGTATGTCAGCATGTATTTTACATAACCTGTAACACTCTCTGGGCTAATTCAGCAGACGATAATTTGATAATATTTTTCTTATTTTTTCCCAGAAAACAGGATTTAACATTTCATGCAATTGTCTCCATTGGAGACATGAAATTGAAAAATAATCTGCAGAAAATTTTACCCAGAGTGCTAAGCGATAAATATTATAAATGATTATAAACGATAAATAAAATAAATGATATTATTAAGTATATAAATCAGATTGAATGAATTTAACGCTTACAGCTCTCTGGGTTAAATTTTCAGCAGATGACATATTGAAATATTTTTATTATTTTTTCCAATGATAATACCAAATATTTCGAATTTTTGCAGCTTTGCCTTTAGAACAAAAAGAGTTTAATACAGTATATAAAAGAGTTGACCCTTTGGATCAGTGGTTAGAGTATTGGATTTTTATCTGGGCAGATCAGGTTCGAATCCCACGACAGGTGGGAAATTTTTCAGCTATGCTTCATTCCTTTGTTATGACTTGCATTTCGTAAGAACATAAATATTTCATCTTTATCTTGGTTTCAGAAATTCAGACATCATTGAGGTGTAGAGGGGTATTGCTTTTCAATTTCATAATTTTATAGAACTTCAGTGAATATTTCAAGCTTGAAATCTGTCTGAGATGTAGGCATCTGTGTCTCTACAACTTTTTTTTCCAAGAAAGTTTTAATGTAAACGCATATTTAACCCTTGTCCTGCTGAACCCGGATATGCCCTACCTTTGCAAACAGTGCAGATCCAGATCAGTTGGCTTCTGAAGAAGCCAACTGATCTGGATCTGCACTGTTTGACATTCAGTTTTTGAATTTGTATCAACAACCTGGATCAAGTAATCTGATTGGCTGAAAACTAGAAGTGGGTGTGGCATCTCAATTTATTCAGCATGACAAGGGTTAAAAAGTCATTGTGAAAACTTGATTTGAAAATACAAAACAATCATGTTTACATCTCCAGGATGCCTGAATTGATGTAGTTGATACTGATATTAGATCCTGGTCTAAAAGTTTGCTCATTACAAGCCCTCCCTCTGCCCCAGTATCCTATAGGTCACCCTCCCTCTGCCCCAGTATCCTATAGGTCACCCTCCCTCTGCCCCAGTATCCTATAGGTCACCCTCCCTCTGCCCCAGTATCCTATAGGTCACAACCTTAGAAATTTTTCACATTTTTATGGTAAAGTTGTTTAAGTTAAGTGTTTTGAAGATCTATGGCTCCCGAATGCCTGGATAGATTAAGTTGATACTTGGATTGATGTTAGATTCTGATCCAAGATTTTGTTCAGTACAAGCCTCAACAGTAACTTTGAGGTCAAGATCACATACATGGTCTGAATATGTGCATATGCTTCAGATTCAGATTTTTATCCCCTTTTCCCAATTTTTTTTTTTTTTTGCTCTATAGAGTATGCTGTGTGTACAAAATCCTCCTATGATTATTAACCCTTGTCCTGCTGAACCTGGATATACCCTGCCTTTGCAAACAGTGTAGATCCAGATCAGTTGGCTTCTGAAGAAGCCAACTGATCTGGATCTGCACTGTTTGCCATTTAGTATGTGAATTTATAGCAAAATTCCGGATCAAGTAATCCGATTGGCTGAAAATTAGAAGTGGGCGTGGCATCTTAATTAATTCAGCAGGACAAGGGTTAACAAATCGATTTGAAACATTGCAGATGCTTTGACCATCTGAAGACATGCATGTGATTTTGATATTTTCATCAGATTTCTTTCCCTGCCTTTTCTAGGTTTAGTCTTCTTTTTTAGCTAGTTGTGTTACTTAGTGAATTACCTCCTACAATATTTGACTGATCAGTTTGAAACTTTGTGGAGGTTATGGATTTGGTCTGAACTTTGCATGTGACTTTGTTATTTTCATCAAATTTCACTTTTTTTTTTCATGTTATTTCATTGTTTTGTGGGATGTTTGTGATACTTAGTATCTGAGGTTCTTACTTTGCATATGCAACTCCTCCAAGACTTTGACTGATCACTTGGAAACTTTGCAAATGCTTTGGACATGATCTGAAGATATGCTTGTGACTGGTATCTTTATCAGATTCTTGCCCACTTTTTTAGAGGTTTTGACTGTTAAGTACCAGTCTAAAGTTTTGTACAGTACAAGCCCCACCGATGCTAGATACCAGTCTAAAGTTTTTGCTAGATATCAGTCTAAAGTTTTGTTCAGTACAAGTCTTACTAATGCTAGATATTAATCTAAAGTTTTGTTCAATACAAGCCCCACTGATGCTAGATATCAGTCTAAAGTTTTGTTCAGTACAAGCCTTACTGATGCTAGATATCAGTCTAAAGTTTTGTTCAGTACAAGCCTTACTGATGCTAGATATCAGTCTAAAGTTTTGTTCAGTACAAGCCTTACTGATGCTAGATATCAGTCTAAAGTTTTGTTCAGTACAAGCCTTACTGATGCTAGATATCAGTCTAAAGTTTTGTTCAGTACAAGTCCCACTGATGCTAGATACCAGTCTAAAGTTTTGTACAGTACAAGCCCCACTGATGCTAGATACCAGTCTAAAGTTTTTGCTAGATATCAGTCTAAAGTTTTGTTCAGTACAAGTCTTACTGACGCTAGATATTAATCTAAAGTTTTGTTCAATACAAGCCCCACTGATGCTAGATATCAGTCTAAAGTTTTGTTCAGTACAAGCCTTACTGATGCTAGATATCAGTCTAAAGTTTTGTTCAATACAAGCCTTACTGATGCCAGATACCAGTCTAAAGTTTTGTTCAGTACAAGCCTTACTGATGCTAGATATCAGTCTAAAGTTTTGTTCAGTACAAGCCTTACTGATGCTAGATATCAGTCTAAAGTTTTGTTCAGTACAAGCCTTACTGATGCTAGATATCAGTCTAAAGTTTTGTTCAGTACAAGTCTTACTGATGCTAGATATCAGTCTAAAGTTTTGTTCAGTACAAGTCCCACTGATATTTTGTACTAGTCTAAAGTTTTGTTCAGTACGAGTCCCACTGATGTTAGGTACCAGTCTAAAGTTTTGTTCAGTACAAGCCTCACTTATGTTAGGTACCAGATGAAAGTTTTGTTCTGTACAAACCTCACTGATGTTAGATACCACTCTAAAGTCTTGTACAGTACAAGCCTTACTGATGTGAGGTACCAGTCTAAAGGTTAGTTCAGTACAAGCCCCACTGATGTTTTGTGCCAGTCTTAAGTCTTGTTCAGTACAAGCCCCACTGATGTTAGGTACCAGTCTAAAGTCTGTTCAGAACTGGATCCACTGATGCTAGATACCAGTGTAAAGTTTTGTTCACTACAACCCCATTGATGTTAGATGCCTACCTAAAATTTTGTTCAGTACAAGCCCCAGTGATATTTGATACCATTTTTTTTTTTTTTTTCAGTTTTAGCCTTACTGTTAACCTGTCTAAAGTTTTGTTTAGTACAAGCCCCACTGATGTTAGGTACCAGTCTAAAGTTGAGCTCCACTGATAACCAGTCTAAAGTTTTGTTCAGTACAAGCCCATTCTCCATCAGTGACTTTGACATCGAGATCATATACTTAAATCTTTTTTTCATAGTTTTAGGTATTTAGTTTTTAAAGATCAGTGTCTCCTGAGTTGACAGTTGACCTATTTTTGCCGGGAAACCCCCAAAAGGGTAATTGACAAACAGTGCAGACCCAAATCAGATACTGCAGAACACAGCATTTGATCAGGGTCCACTGTATGCATTAAATACGGGAATTTCTTTAAAACATAGTAATGATAAAAACTAATCAGACACCTTGCTAATGAAATAGCTGGGCCAAAGAGTTGTGAGAGAAGAGTCCACTCACTGTAAATAGGTTAAGGCATGTCTAGGTCTTCCCTGAAAATATATGGGTATAAGTAGGTTTTCTCATGAATCAGTTGTTTTATTCTTCCCATTATTTTAACTTTAGAAGCTGACATAGCTAATTGGCGGTGGGAGCTATTTAAATTAAGATGTATAATGCTATAAATGAATGACATAAAACAAATACTCATTGTAGTAGTCATAGTGAACTGACAGTTTCTGTGCCAGCCACTACAGAAGGTAATTAACACTTATCATGCTATGAGCAGATTCAGAAGACAACAAATTGATGAGGTTTTTCTTATTTTTCCCAGAAAATAAGACTTGATTTTTCATGCAAATTGTCTCTGAAGGAGACAATTTGCATGAAATATCAAATCCTATTTTCTGAGAAAAATATTTCAAAATGTTGTCTGTTGAAATTTCTATGCAACATGCTAAGTGTTAGGGTCTTATGTACTTGTTTGCAGCATTGTGTGCAATAGTGGTGCATCATGGGAAATTTGAACTTAGCATGCTGGGTAAAAAATTTAGCGGGCATTTCTAATATTTTTTCTCCAGAAATTATCATCGGATTTTTGATTAAAGTGCAGGTACAGGGGCAACATCCACATCAGTGGGCCCCCTTCCAGGTAGCTGGCTTGCTGCACACATGGCAGATCTCACACCAGATCTCCAGGTATATCTATCATGAGCTTTCTGCAGTCCCTCTCTGTCAGCTGCTTCCATGTCATCTAGGGCCTCCAAGGCCCATGCTTTCCATCAACCTGTATGTCAAAAGCTGTCTTGACTGCACCATTGGAGCGTTCCACATGTCCATACCAGTGGAGCCTTCTTTCTTCAGAATGCAGCCCAGATTTTCAATGCCAAGCCGTGCAAGTAGCTCATTGGATCTGGTGGTGACAATGTCTTGGGGCTTGACATTGCAGATCTGTCTGATCATTGCCCTGTCATTTTGCTGCAGACGTTGGAGGTTTGGCTTTGTCAATGGCCAAGTCTCACTGGCATGGAGCATTGCGCTCCGCACACAAGAACTGTACAAGTGGCCACGTGTCTTGAAAGAGAGGTGGCAGGAAGAGAGAACTGATAGCAGCTCCTTGAACTTCTTCCAGGTGGTTTTCACATGTGTTGTGGTTGAAAGTTCACAGCCGCTGGCTGCTGAGAGCATGTCTCCTAGGTAGCAAAAGGAAGCTACCACCTCCAGCTTGTCAGGTCTGACTTGGACTACCCTCTGTGGTCTGCCGTCCAAGGGGTGTGCAGTTCCCTGGGACAGTGTACATCTGTAATCAGGGTCCTTTGTCAAGTGCTTGAGCCCACTGCATTTCTTGTGCACCCAGTGCTTGCAACCGTTGTTGCCAGACGGCGCATAGAAACTTGCCTGAACTCTGCAGGAGGTCCAGACCTGTACCTGTACTACAGATCATGATCTTCCTCTTTCCTGCATTTACTCTCAGTCCTTTCTCCTCCATTGCTTCTCTCCATGTCAAGTGACTCCTGACACATTCCTTGAGTGATTCAGCGATGATAACAAGGTCATCGGCATAGAGGTCCTCCCAGGGGACCCCAGAGCGGAACTCGCTTGAGAAGGCTTCAATGATGAAAAGCAGCGGGCTGAGTACCCAGCCTTGGTGAACACTGACCTTGACTTCAAACTCTTCACTGTACCCTCACCAACATGGACACAGCTCCGCACATTATCATACACCCCCTGCACTAATCGCACAATCCACTCGTCCACACCAGGTTTTCTCAGCGCCCACCAGATGACCTTCTGAGGCACTCGGTCAAACGCCTTCCCCAGGTCCACAAAAGTCATGTAGACTCTCTTGTTGCAGCTGGATACTTCTCGTGAAGCTGCCCGACTACTAAGATCTGTTGTGCCTCTGACTGGGACAAAGCCAAACTGGGAATCGTCGATTGACACCGTCTGATGAGGCCATCCACAATCCTCTCACGGACTTTCATGACCTGCTCTGTCAGCTTGAGACTGCAGTAATTTCCCCTTTCCAATGCATTCCCCTTACCCTTGTAGAGGCAGACAATGAAACTGCTCTCATTTTAGAGGGTACCTTACCATCGCGAATGATTGCAGCTGTGAGGTCACGGATCATGGAGGCGCCCGTCACCGGCTGCTCGGTATCATCTCCACCACTATGCTGATGGGCCCTGTGCTTTGCCCACCATCTGAGAGATAGCCTTCTTAACCATATCAGTGGTGATATTGGGATGGGCAGGCTTTCCACTGGGGGTTCGTCAGACAGGTGGTCTGGGTCCCAGTCGAATTCAACATGAATAATAGCAGTCATTTTATAAATAGAGAATCCTACAGGAGTTGTCATTTCATATGAAATTTGTGAAATGAGCCTTTGGCGAGTTTCATAAAATTTTATATGAAATGACCAGGAGTGTAAGATTCTGTTTATCATATGAGTCTTTTAAATTGGATTTTTTCATTTTTATGTCCCCGGTAGCGAAGCGGGGACATATTGTTTTTGCCCTGTCTGTTTGTTGGTTTGATAGTTGGACAACTTTAACATTGGTCATAACTTTTGAATCGTTCGAGATAGAGCCTTTATATTTGGCATGTAGGTTCCTTGTGAAAAGGGCTTGCCACTCATACAAAAAACTTTGACCTCTGACCTTGACCTGTGACCTACTTTAAATAAAAACTGAACATTGGTCATAACTTTTGAACCATTTCAGACAGAGCCTTCATATTTGACATGTAGGTTTCTTGTGACAAGGGCTTTCCACTCAAACAAAAAATTTTGACCTGTGACCTTGACCTTGACCTGTAACCTACTTCAAAGAATAAATTGACCTTGGCCCAATAACTTTTGAACCATTTGAGACAGAGCCTTTATATTTGGCATGTAGGTTCCTTGTGACAAGGGCTTGCCACTTATACAAAAAACTTTGACCTCTGACCTTGACCTATGACCTACTTTAAAGAATAAATTGACCTTGGCCCAATAACTTTTGAACCATTTGAGATAGAGCTTTATATTTGGCATGTAGGTTTCTTGTGACAAGGGCTTTCCACTCATACAAAAAAATTGACCTCTGACCTTGACCTTGACCTGCAACCTACTTTAAAGAAAAAATAACTTTTGAACTGTTTCAGATAGAGCCTTTATATTTGCCATGTAGGTTCCTTGTGACAAGGGCTTCCCACTCATACAAAAACATTTGACCTCTGACCTTGACCTGTGACCTACTTTAAAGAAAAAATGACCTTGGCTCAATAACTTTTGAACCGTTTAAGATAACGCCTTTATATTTGGCATGTAGGTTCCTTGTGACAAGGGCTTCCCACGCATACAAAAAATTGACCTCTGACCTTGACCTGTGACCTACTTTAAAGAAATCATTATTAATGTTCATAACTTTTGAACTGTTTCAGATAGAGCCTTCATATTTGGCATGTAGGTTCCTTGTGACAAGGGTTTCCCACTCATACAAAAAATTTGACCTGTGACCTTGACCTGTGACCTACTTTAAAGAAAAAATTGACCTTGGCCCGGGGACATGTTCGTGCACAAACACATCTTGTTCAAGTGGAAATTATTTCAACAGAATATGCAAAGTTGTCACGGATGTTGTTATGACGTTACATGTATGCGCCAAAATGTTATGTAACATATGGTCATATGGATTTTTATCACATGACGTTATCCACTTAAAAACAGCGACGTCATATGATAAAATAGGATTTGACATTTCATGTTCTTGTATGCAACATTGTGTGCAATAGTGGTGTATCATGGAAGTTGAAGGTTGAGCATGCTGGGTAAAAAATTCATCAGACAATATTTTGTAATATTTCATCCTATTTTTTCCAGAAAATAGGATTTGGCATTTTATGCACTTGTATGCAGCATTGTGTGCAATAGTGGTGCATCATTGGAAGTTGAAGGCTTAGCATGCTGGCAAAAAAAAATTCAGCAGACATTCTAAATAGGATTTGGCATTTCATTTACTTGTATATGCAGCATTGTGCAATAGTGGTCAATGGAAGCTGTAAGCTTAGCATGCTGGGCCCAGTTGTTCAAAGCGTTGTTAGCTTAACGAGCTCGTTAAGGGTCATTTCGTTAACTGTTTTAGCGGATTCAATACACAATATTGATATTTTTTGCTGAAAAAATGTGAGTAGCTTTTGCACTGCAAAAGCTACTCACATTTTTTCAGCAAAACATTTCGGCATATTTGCGTATCACTTGATGTAAATTTTAACGAATCGTTAACTAACGACATCGTTAGCTTTGAACAACTGGGCCCAGACATTTTATTTTTTTTTCTTGTTTTACCAGAAAATAGGATTTGGCATTTGATAAAAATTGTTTCCAGAAATGTCAGACCATATTTTCTGATAAATAAGAAACAATTTCATTAATATGTTGTCTGCTGAGTTTGCCTAGATATAGTCAGGAAAGTACAAGCAAGAAATTAATGCTTAGCATCCTGGGTAACAAGAGTTGTCAGAAAACAATGCACTAGCTGGAAAGGACTGATCGGATAAGAAAAACAATCTTTTACTATTAAAGATTAAATGCAGAACTTAAACACAGCTGTAAATGACAGAGTATGACCTGACTTTGATGTTGGAAGAATGTCAAACTGACGGATGGGGTATATATATGCCATTGAAACTTCTTCCCTTAGGTTGGTGTGGACAAAATGTGAAAGCTATATCTTACATGCTGAGACCCTTAGGTTGGTGTGGACTAAATATGAAAGCTGTATCTTACATACTTCAGCAGTCGTGTACACTTTTCAAAACTTAAACACAGCTGTAAATGACAAAGCATGACCTGATCTTGACCTAGGCAGGTCAAACTGAAGCAGGGGTGTGTACTATTGAAAAGTTTTACCCTAAGGTAGGTATGGGCCAAATATTAAAACGATACCTTGAATACTTCAGCAGTTATGAACACTTTTCAAAACTAAATGCGGAACTCAAACATGGGTTTAAATGACAAAGTATGACCTGACCTTGACCTAGGCATAAGGTCAAACTGAGGAAGGGGTGTGTGCTATTGAAATTTCTTACCCTAAGGTTGTGTGGGCCAAATATTAAAGCAGTATCTTGAATACTTCAGCAGTTACAAATACTTTTCAAAACAAAAGAAGAACTCGAACATGGGTTTAAATGACAACGTATGATCTGACCTTGACTTAGGCAGTGTGAGCCAAATATTAAATCTGTATCTTGAATACTTCAGCAGTTATGTACACTTTTCAAAACTTAAACACAAAACTTAAACATGGGTATAAATGACAAAGTAATAACTGACCTCGACCAATATAAAGTGTCTAACTTGGGGATGGGAGTGTATGCTATTGAAAGGTCTTACCCTAAGGTAGGTGTATGCCAAATATGAAAGCAGTACCTTAAACAATTAAAAAACGCCGACACCACCGACTGGGTGACAACGTTAGCTCTTTGATTGTGTTGGGGTTTAACGACACGTCAACCCTTGTGGGTCATTTTGTGTCGTCTCCCAGAGAAAGGGAGAAAAGAGAAAGAAGAGATAGTAGAAGAGATGAAAGAGAGGAACAGGGAAGAAAGAGGAACAGGAATGAAAGGGAAGAAACAGAAGAAATAAAAACATTCCCCCTCTACCTTTACCTACTTCAACGATAGCAGGCCTTGCCCAACTGTAAGCCAATATCAGTTGGACGCCCCGGTGACACAAGATACATGACACCTTCGCACCACCCGACCACCCCCAACGTAAGCTCTCCAGGGACTAGTCCTGGTGAGCTAAAAATTCCAGCAGACAACATTTTGAAATAGTTTCTTATTTCTCCCATAACAGCTTGACATTTGCATGAAATATCAAACCTTATTTTCTGGAAAAATTTGTCATCTGCTGAGTTTGAAAAGTCATACTATAGTTTTTGGTAAAAATATTTTTAACCCTTAAAGCGCCAAGCAAAATTTGTAGCAGACGATATTCAAAAATTTTTTTTTTTTTATTTCAGAGAAAACAAGTCTTGACATTTCATGTTGCAGATGATTCACATGAAATGTTGACTTGTTTCCTCTGAAAAATAAAAAAAAAAAAATAAAATAAAAAAAAAATGGTTTTCTGCTACAGTTGTGACTGGCGCTTTCAGGTTAATTGTCATCTGCTGAGTTTGCCCAGATATTGTCAGGAACATACAAGCAAGAAATTAATAAAGAAACTTCCTGTTGTTTCTGCCACAAGAGTCAAAGGGAGGCAGCATCACCATTGTTCACTGGGAGCAGCGTGCAAATCAACAAAGTATTTTTGGCATTTAACCAATCAGATTCTTCTTCTAAGATTAACGCTTAGCATACTGGGTAAAAATTTCAGCATTTTCATTTTTTTTATCAGAATACCTGTGACATTTCAGGCAAATTGTCTCTGTAGGATGAATGAAATGCAAAGCCTATTTTCTGAAAAAAAAAAAAAAAAAAAAAAAAAAAAAAATCTAAATGTCAGCTGCTATTTTTTTTCTTGTTTTTTTTTTTTTTTTTTTCCCCCGTTTTAAAAACTAGTTCTGACATTTCATGTAAAATGTCTCCAATAGAGACAATTGCATGAAATGTCCAAGTCTATTTTCTGGAAAAAAATAAGAAAAAAAAAATCATAATTCTTTTGTCTGCTGAATTAGCCCAGAGAGTGGTAAAGGTTTTAATAAAGAGTACAAATGCATCAAAGACAAGAAAGGGACTTAGTATGAAAAGTTAGGGATGGTGTCTATTGTTAGGACTGGATATAAAAGACAAGAAAGCTGTAATTATGTACAAATGATAACCTCTTTATTGATCATTCTTTCAAGAGAACTTCATATAACATGGCTACCATATCTCTTCTGGATTAGCACAGTTGGTGACTGCTAGTGGGCTTATAAAATACAATGAGGCAGAATTGGGACAACCACTAATGCATGAAAAAGGCCCTTTTGCCCTACATAGGCAATGAAAGCCCAGATCAGACTGCACATCTGTGCAGTCTGATCAGGGCCTTCACTGCCCATAAGAATCAATGGCTATTATACTAATATACCGACAGACAAGGCCTTGAACAGCCTGCCCATCTGAGAAGGCAGATCTCTGTGTTCACTGCCTGTATATGGCATAAAGACCCATTTCCTCTGTAGAACAGCACAGTTC
This sequence comes from Anodontia alba, assembly GCA_964016985.1. Lineage (NCBI taxonomy): Eukaryota > Metazoa > Mollusca > Bivalvia > Lucinida > Lucinidae > Anodontia > Anodontia alba. Next base: position 146,081,637 of record OZ024821.1, read on the forward strand.
AGACCCAAGCTAACCTGTGCATTTGCACCTGCTGCTTTAAAATAGTATTTGCTGTTTGGCTACTGGAATACTGGGATTCACCATATTTCCATATTTACCCCAACTATTGGGACACTTTATCTCCTTACCATACTAATCCTTAAATTTAAAAAAAAATAAAAAAAATAATAAAATCATTTTACTTCCTGCTGATGCCTTTAAAGCATTGCTGAATGAATGGCAAACAGTGTAGACTCTGATCAGATGCCACATTCTGCAGCATCCGATCTTGAGCTACACTGTTTGCTCAGGCCTGTCTGTCCCAATACTTAGCGTTATCATAGCTCTTGATAAGGCGCTTTTTTCAACCAAAACGTATCTATAGTCTTCTTATTTCTCCATAAAAACATAGTTGTGGGTAATTATTAGAAGCGCCTTGTTGAGGCGCTTCTAATGAGTACACATAACATATGTTTTTGTTGAGAAATAAGAAAACCATGTACCTGATACCCACTCTTATCTAGATCTATGAGTTATTATAGTAGTAAAGCCAACATTAAAGAGTCTGACCAAATTGCCTGGATCTGCAGGTTTGGTCTGGAACTCTGATGTTCCTACCATAGTTAGTAATTTCTCAGTCTGCCCTGAGTGTTGTATGGTAATAGTCGGTGATCTCAAAATTCACATCAATGACAAAATGGAATAACTTTTGCATTTTGCATGTCAGAAAAACAGAATGCTATTAGTACATGTATATGCACAAAGTTTGTTATAAAAAAATGAAAATAAAATAAATAAAAAAATAAATAACTGTTCATAATTTTGTGGCATTTGAACAGATGTGAATATAGGGAAAAATCATAATAACTAAAACTAAAACACCAGGTGTTTCATAGGTCCAGAGAAGATGCTCATTTCAAAGCATAAAGTGGATATTTTTCTTATTTCACCATGAAAACTTATGTTGTGGATACTCATTAGAAGCGCCTCGACGAGGCGCTTCTAATGAGTACCCACAACATATGTTTTTGTGGATAAATAAGAAAACTTCTTACCCGATACCCCCTCTTATCTGCAGCTATGGTGTTTTGATGTACTGGCAAGACATAATCAAAAGGAGTGGAATAAACTCCATGCATTTCAAATGTATGCAAAATAATCTAATAATTCACCTTCCTGTCACTGTTGTGATCTTGGAGATTATCCAACGAAAAACCATAAAACCAGTATTACACATATTTTATTTATGGCAGTAGTCTTATAAAAGTATTTTGAAAGCAGTTCTGGTCACCAACTGTAGATGTTTTATCATATTAGACTTACAGACATGAAATCAAATATCTTTTATGTAGAACTTCAAGTCTTTATACAGAACTTAAGACAAATTTGTTTGAATGAATTTAGACAGTCTGGAAGTCTGAAAACAGCTAAAATTATGGGCAAAATCTCAATAAAATGTACCTTATGGAAATACAAACAGTGAAGCCACTAACAAGCATGTATATCAGGGTCTTCAATGGCCTTTTAGCACCCTCTGGGCAAAATCAGCAGACGACGAATTGATGGGTATATATTTTTTTTGTTATTCCTCCCAGAAAATTTGGCTTGCCATTTCATGCAAACTGTCTCCTTAGGAGACAATTTGCATGAAATGCCTATACCTATTAAAAAAAAAAAAAAAAATCAAAATGTTGTCTGCTAAATTTTTTACCCATCATCCTTAGCATTAAAATGGTAATTATGATGTGCGTTACTTGTCTGTGCTTTCACTGTATATATCAAAAGTTCAAAGTTTGCATATACCATAAATGCCCTTTTTTACATAATATCCCCATAATCTTATATTCAAGGTTCTATGTTTTCATTTGGTTAAGAAAGTACAAGCCAACTCCATTGCAGTACTGCTGTCAAGCTAGAGAGCCGTTGACAATGAGTATCCAACTGTTTTCTTTATTTTTCTCCATGAAAACATGTTGTGGGTACTCATTAGAATTGTAACCCCAAGAGACAATTCTAATGAGCATCCACAATATATACATTTTGTGAAGAAATCAGAAAAAAAAAAAATCCATTTTAGCCAATATAGAGCTAGGGTCATAGTCTTCACTGTTCACCAAAATCCCTTTAAGAACAGATAATGTGCAAGACAAGAAAAGGGACCATCTCCAAAGAAATGAGAAAGCCCTGATCAGTCTGCACAGATGTGCAGACTGATCAGAGCTTTCTCATTTCTTTGGTATCCATCTATTCTCTAAGTGTGAAATGAAGGCCATGATTAGACTGAACAAAGGCATAGGCTAATCTGGATCTTCATTGTCTAATATGACATACTGGTTCCCTTCCTTGCTTTGCATGTATTATGGAAAACAGTAAGAGGCATGACTAGACTGTGACATTGCAGGCTGCTATGGGTTATATGGCTCTAGTGTTTTTATCCCAACAAGCCTCATTCTGGTATACATTCAGCCACAGCAAGCAAAAGAGGGACTTTTTGCTTCATGCAGCCTAACCCATTGTAGACTGAATAGATTCCCCCCAAACTATATACTGGAAGAGTCCAATTTCAATTTTAGGTATGTTGGGCTATGTGATTTAGATATTCCTAGAGAAAGATAACTGAACTATTTGCAAACAGTGGAGACCCTGATCAGACGCTGCATTCTGCAGCGTCTGATCTGGGTCTACATTGTTTGCCAATTGCCCTTTTAGGGGTCTCCAGACTACAATGGATTAAATACTACAAAAATGAGGACAGAGAGTAATGAAGTTTTTAGGACAATATTTGAGACTCTCCAAATAGAAACTGACTTTCTGACTTTAACAGCCAGTGTGTACCCAGATCAGCCAACACATCAACAGTTTGACTGGTTTATCACTGAATCTTCCAAGATTCATAGCTCTAGGTAAGAGGGGTATCCATATAAAGATTCTTCTTATTTCTTGATGAAAATGTATGTTGGAGGTAATCATTAGAAGCACCTCAATGAGGCAATTTTAATGAGTACCCACAACACTTTTTTTTTTTATATCTGCTATAACCTTTACCAGTCTCTGGGCTAATTCAGCAGACGACAAACATATTTTTTTGTTTTTCCCAGAAAACAGGATTAGACATTTGATGCAAATTGTCTCCACTGAAGACAATTTGCAATTTGCACGAAATGTCAAGACCTGTTTTCAGGAAAAATATTTCAAAATGCTGTCTCTTGAAAATTTTACTCAGTGTGCAGAGCATTAAAAGAAAAAATGCCTTATCTAGAGATATGCATTAGACTAGTTCAGCAATGGACGCCTATGTTGAAGGCCATATAAAGCTGGGCCCAGTTGTTCAAAGCTGACTACGTCGTTAGTTAACGATTCGTTAAAATTTACATCGAGTGATACGCAAAAACGCTGAAATTTTTTGCTGAAAAAATGTGAGTAGCTTTTGCAGTGCAAAAGCTACTCACATTTTTTCAGCAAAAAATATCAGAATACTGTATAATGAAGCCGCTAAAACAGTTAACGAAATGACCCTTAACAAGCCCGTTAAGCTAACGACGCTTTGAACAACTGGGCCCAGGTTTCTATTTAGAGACTCTATTACTGTTGTCAAGATCATTTTTTTTTTGTTTTGTTTTTTAATTATGAACTTGCCCACAACAATGGTTTTCAAGATCTCCACACTGCTTGTCAACTTCTATCATAAATAAATTAAAAATTAATTATAAAATGGCATGTACGAGACTAGATAAGTTGGTGTTCATGAGCATAAACTGGTCCCCTGCCCCGTTAAACCAAGTTTTCTAATGTCAAAATTAGAAGCAGGCCATCCGTAATTGTTCAAACAATATTCTGGCAAAATGCCTTGCAACTGATGCTATCCTAAGCATGTTATAGAAAATGAATTCCACTTTCTTTTTAGTATTCCTATCATTCAGTGAGGACAATTATCACTTGAAGTATAGAATGCACTGACAACATATCTAATGCCATTCAAGCTAACATATTAAGATTTTCTATTGGACCTTATCAGTGATTGGTGTTTTTACTTGTGCAGAAAGACCTGCAGTTAAACATAGCTCCAGATAAGTCATTGTTTTACCAAGAGATTTGATATTTTTCTTAATTTTCCAAGAAAACATGTTGAGGTACACATTAGAGGTGCCTCTGTGAGAGGCATCTACTGAGTACCCACAACATGTTTTCCTGGAGAAATATGAAAAATATTTACCTAAAACCCCTTCTTAGCTGAAGCTATGGTTTAATCCCAAGCTATGGTTAAAATTCCAAGACTTTCTGCACAATTAAAAAAATCAATCATTAATAAGAAGACTGAAAATTTGGATATTTGATAGGTTGGACTTGGTTGAAGAGCGAAAGTGATTTTGTTGCTTCACATGTGCCTAAAGATCAAACAGGTAAGAGCACTATATAGAAGAAGAATTCCACTTTCTTTTGACCCCTCCTGAATTCACTGTGAGGATATCCTATTTTGTTTTAATTACTTCAACAAAAGCAGCATACCATAGTTACATTATGAATTTGGACAGACATGCCTAAGCAATCAGTTCAGTAAGACGGTATAAAGAACAGTTTGCTAATTTTGTACCAAAATGTACATTGTCACAGTCTAATCAGGGCCTTCCCTGTCTGCTAACAGAATCATCCGATACTACAGAATGTTTGAACGAAGAGCAAAGGCCTGGATGGCACTTTGGGCTTGTGCAGGATTCCTGAATCTGCGCATTTTGCAAATGTTCAAAGGAACTTTTTCACTTGACGCAGCTCAAATTATAGAAAATAATTGAACTCATCAGCTCCCTATGTTATAGATTACCTTTCAATGATAGATATTCAGTCTGTAGTAATTTCATTCTATGTACTTTTGTTTCTTTCTGAGAATATCAAAGGTTTAGTAAATACTATATTAATCCAACATATTCGGGCACCCTAACTCCCTCCGATATGGGTTCTAAAATAGTCCATTTTACTACCTGTTCAAGTGAACAAAAAAAAAAAAAGGCTGGATGATTGGCAAACAATTTAGAACTCTTATCAGATACCTGTTCTGCTGCAGCTGATCTGGATGTACAGTTTGCTCAGTCCTGTCTGTCCCAAAATTTAGCCTAAATATGGTACATATTTCCTAACAATGTAGTTTTTTTATAACGTGACATTACTTTGACATGTGAACAGCAAGGAGCTAACCCCAACACCTCTTTGATTCATTTAACCTGGCCAGGGCTTGCTTGTTTGACCCTTTGAAATTCATACAATTAAACATGCCTTAAAAGGCCATAAAAATCATTCCAGCAATTTAGTCTTTTAAGACAGGTGGCCTCTCAACAAAGGATCAGACAAGGAATATTCTGTTATGACCACATTTTTATAAGGTCTTTAATCTTTCACCCTTACACACCAACAGATACCTTTGCAAAAAGTGCAGACCCAGATGAGCCCTGTCATCAGGATCAACATTGTTTGCCATTTTGTCACCGATTTTTGACTGAAACCCTTATAGCAACAATGAATGTGTCCAAATTCAGAGATGGAAGAGTCCATATCAGAGACCTGTGGGTGAAAGGTTAAACAGAGATGGTCTCTTTGTTAACAAGCAGATCTTTATGGCAAGTTTGCAAGCAGCAAATGCCCTGGTGAGCACTTTGCAAATGCCATTTGTCAGAAACTTTGGTCTACCGAAACTTTTAAACATAATTAGACTGGAGATATGAACACTAATTGGCATTCACTGTTCACATATCATCATGTTTCTCACCATGTAGTTTTGTTTGTTAGCAAATTGTTACAGTCTCAAATAGTCTTCATATAAACTCTGTAGCAATTAATGATCTGCACTAAAAATAATAAATATAAAAAAAAAAATTTTTTCTTATTCCATCTATTCCATCTTGTTTTAACTTTTAGCATTCTATAAGCAATAAGTAGACAAAATTTTAACTCCACCCACTGAAGGGGTTCAGCCTATGACAAAACTTGTGTACTTTTTTTTAATCCCTCCCCCCACCCCACCCCCTGAGCAAAAAAAAACAAAAAAAAAAAACAGAAAAAAAACCCCCCAAAAACAGGGCCTAACATATTACATTACAACATTACATCTCCTTATGAGACCATTCATATGGAATATCAAAACCTGTTTTCTGGAAAAACATGAAAAATGCTTTCTGCTGCTGTTTTTATTCAGCATTCAAAGAATTAAATTTTTTTTTCCTCACTTGTCGGTCATCCGTTAATTGGCTGCATCAGTATAATGGCTAACAATGATAAATGTTCTGATAATTTTAACAATTTGTGTACCATAACCATTTAAATCACATAGGTTTTTTTTTTCTTTTCAACCTTTAAGATGCTGCAGAAAAATAAGCAAACTGAGCAATATTCTTTGTATTTTTTCCTGAAAACCATAGCTACAGATAAGAGGGGGTATCCACATAATATTTTTCTTATTTCTCAACGAAAACATATGTTGTGGGTACATATGGCGAGGCGCTTCTAATGAGTACCCACAACATATGTTTTTATTGAAAAATAAGAAAGATATCAGCAGTTTTCGGATGAAAAAAGTGCCTTATCTGTTGCTATGGAAAACGGGAATTGAGATTTCCTTTGTCTCTTCAAGTCCAATTTTCAGGCAAAAATAAAAAAGACAACATATTTCAAATGTTGTCTGCTAATATTTAAATGAAGCAGGTTAAAGGTCCATAATGAGGTGAACAATGAACAGAATGAAGTCCACATATATTTACATTTCGTACATTTACAAACACAATAGCTCCTCGTAAGACGGATATTCGACAAATACTTTTTTTCTCTCCATGAAAACATACATAGAGGGTACTCATCAGAATCGCCTCACCGAGGCAGTTCTAAAGAGTACCAACAACGTATGTTATTGTGGATAAATAAGAAAAATGTCGATCTTTTTTGGAATCTTTTAAGGAGTTACAAACAAATGGCTATGAACCACCTAAAAACCAAACAAGGATTGGGGACTTATAACAACCATCCAATGACATTATATACAAATTTCACTAGTACCCACAGATGAATTTTTAACTCATATAAAAAATAGCGAATTACATGTCCATCTAACAAACATCAAGAACATCAATGCTCCATGTCACATGGAGATGAAATGAAAGCTTTCTTACCTTTCCAGGGCCCAGCTGTTCCGAACATTGTTAGCTTAATGAACTGAGTTAAAGTAGTATTAAATAATGTAAATTAAAATTTTTATATACACTGACATTTTTTGATAAAAAAATGTGAGCAGTTTTAGCATAGCAAAATCTACCCGCATTTTTCATCATTCAAAAAATTCTGTGTATTTTTTTTTTTTTAATGTACAATATTCATCAAAGTCCACATAACTTTTTTAAGCTTACAATGCTCTAACAACTGAGCCAGGGTCCTAATTGTTATTTTGGAGAACAAAGTTTTGATACCTTTTTTCTTATTTCTTTATTTCCCCACATAAATAAATAGTGATCTAACTGCAACTATGATTTGAACAAAACAACATACATTTAAATGGAGAAATAAGAAATAAGACCTGCATCTTGTAAAAAAGAGGCCTTTGTAATACATATACATATACAGGGAAGGCTCAGATCAGTCTAGGCATCCACCCACTTTCCTTGGGGCCTTTCTCTTTTGTCTGGTTAATACAGAACTTACTGCCCTCATCAGACTCCACTGGTGTGCTGGCTGATTTATACCTCTAATATTCACACATATATTTTTCTTATTTATCCACAAAGACATGTTGTGGAGGCCTACTAATGAGTCCCCATAACCCGTTTTCATGGGGAACCAAAAAAATATGTATCTGTCTACTCCTCTTATCTGCAGTTCCAATGTTTATATAAACAGTAAAATTCTGCTATTAACCCACTGTATACATATTATTAGACTCTCCCATACTATTTATTGGAAAAGTCCAATTTCAATTTTCGGTACGTCTAGCTTTGAGATTTACATATTCCTAAAGAAAAATGGCTAAACTATTTGCAAACAGTGGAGACCCTGATCGCACCTTGCATTCAGCAGCATCTCATCTGGGTCTGCACTGTTTGCCAATTACCCTTTTACGCATCTCCCAACTACAATGGGTTAAGACCACACAAAATTAAGACCACTATTAAGACCAGCTTTTGTCAATCCCGTATGTTTTCCAAGCTTTCTGACAAAATGGCATATGCAAACAGTGTAGACCCTCTTTGCCATTCCACTAAATATTTCAAGAAACAAATGCATAAAAGCAAAAGTTTCGCCAAAAAGTATGAAATAAAGTATTTGAAATTTCAGAACATTTACTGTATTCTATATTCAATATTAACCCTTGTCCTGCTGAATACATTAAGATGCCACACTCACTTCTAATTTTCAGCATATCAGATTACTTGATCCAAGTTGTTCATGAAAATTCAAATACTTAATGACAAACGGTGTAGATCCAGATCAGTTGGCTTCTTCAGAAGCCAACTGATCTGGATCTACACTGTTTGTAAACGCAGGGTATATCCAGGTTCAGCAGGACAAGGGTTACGACCACCCTACTAACAGGACCACTTTTAAATAATCCCAAAAGTGGTCTTAACAGCGGAATTTTACTGTCCTTGTTCTACAGAATGACAAATAGTTATCTGACTACTCCGCTTACCAAGAGCCCTGATTCCTCATTAACCCATTTATGCCTCATGGATTCCACTAACCATTCAGTATTTAACCCTTATCCTGCTGAATAATTTAATTAGCCACACCCATTTCTGACTATCAGTCTATCAGATTACATCATATAATGTTTTCGTTCAAATTCACAAACTGAATGACAAACTGTGTAGATCCTGATCAGATGGCTTCTTCAGAAGCCACCTGATCTGGATCTACACTGTTTGCAAAAATAGGGGTTGTCGTGAACAGCAGGATAAGGGTTAAAGCGGTGGTTTTAAAATACTGTGTTTTCTGTGTTGTTTATTCACTATTCTAACACTCCTCGCCTATATAGCCAATGGTTAAACTCAGTGATATATTCCGTAACAAATCACTGGGTGGAAGAGCACGACGCAATCTGGCCCTCTTCTGACGTCATTTGTACATTTTGCTTACGTCAGTCTTCGTTTCTACGGCGTTAGACGTTGTAACGTCCTTTTTCTCGTATCAACAACGTAAAAAATGCATGTAAATAACAGCGTTACAGTCAAAACTGCTGGCGATGGCGGGAAGTTGTAAGAATCTGAAGGATACGATTACTTTTTCGTCGTTTTCAATGTGTTAAAATCAAAATAGACCAGCTCTCGTGTGTGATTTGTTGAGTAATAAATCACAGTTTGTCGGTCAGTTGTAAGCAGATAAATCACTCGCACTCCGCGCTCGTGATTTGATCTACTTTACAACTGAACTCCTAACAGTGATTTATCACTCAACAAATCACTGCTAGAGCTGATCTATTTCTTAAACAGTGCAGACCCTGATCTGATGTTGCATGTTGTTGTACCTGATTTGGGTTTAGACGATCTGATTTGGTCTCAGACTACTTGTTGATGAGTATTTGGTGATAATTCTAGGATTATTTTATTATTTCTCCATAAAAACACATGCTGTCAGAACTCATTAGATATGCTTTGCCCAGGTGCTTCTAATGAATACCCACAACATGTTTTCATGGTGAACTAGAAAACTATCCCAGAATCATTACAAATACTCTTTTGTAACCAGTCCTCTGTGTATGTATTTTTCAGACATATTTGGTGATAATTCTGGATAATTTTTCTTCCAAGTATTTCTCATTAAAAACTTATATTGTGTGTACACATCAGATATATGGTAGATGCCTCTCTGCATGGCACTTCTAATGCTTACCCACATCTTTTTTTTTTTTGTAAAATTTGCGAAAATGTAATCAAATACTCCTTTACAAGTCATCTGGGGTCTACACTGTAATTCCAATGCTCACTTTGTGGGACCTTCGGCATTAATGGGTTCAATAAATGACAACTATGAAAATCGGGTTCTGCACTGGATTTACAAATTGTACTGACTGCTGGAATTCAACAAATTGCTTTTTTCTAAATTTCTAAAACGGTTCAACAATAAATATAACTTTCACACAATGGCATCACGTCTGTTGTTTGTAATAAAATGTATAAAGAAGCAGAATCATACATTCTCCTTGTAGAACACCTTGCTTTAGTGTATGTACAAAACAGTTAACTTTAAAATAACCATACTCTGTTTTATTTTTACTTACAAAACGGCAATAAATATGAGCATTTATAAAATCAGCACAGATGTCAATATATTTACAGAAGCTGACAACATTAAGACCACTGAAGAACTGAGCACGCTCAATAACATTCTTGCAAATTTGAAGCATGAATTCTCATTCGGCATAACTCCAAATAAGGCGCTTTTTTTTTTTTTTTTCCAGTCAAAATGTTTTCATATTTTTCTTATTTCTCCATGAAAACATGATGTGCAACTCCACGAAAACATGATGTGCAACATACTAAAAGGGTCCTTATGCAGTTTGCTACCAACTATGGTCCAGATTAGCATGCGCATATGTGCAGTTGGATCCGAGCATTCTATGTTCGTTGAAAATATTCTAGTATCCACTGATTCTATAAGCAAACAACAAAGGCCCAGCTCAGCCCGTGCAGGCTGATCCAGGCCTGCACTGTCTGAAGATGGCATAAGGGCCATTTTCGTGCATTGTGCTTCATATACTTTGAGTACTCACCTGGGCACTTCTAACAAGCACCCCAAGTTTTGTTGAGAAGTAAGAAAAATATCATGATACCCCTCTTATCTGGAGCTATATGATTGGATGCTGTTACATACACAAATTCTAACTTGGTACTGTTATATATATAGCCAATGAGGTAAAGAAAGCCACGGGGCAACTGCAGAATCAGTCCAATATGATGGCCAACACACTTTTTTTCTTAACCCCTGTCCTGCTGAACCCGGATATACCCTGCCTTTGCAAACAATGTAGATCCAAATCAGTTGGCTTCTAAGAAGTAGATTCAGATCAGTTGGCTTCTAAGCAGTGGATCCAGATCAGTTGGCTTCTAAGAAGTAGATCCAGATCAGTTGGCTTCTAAGAAGCCAACTGATCTGGATGTGCACTGTTTGTCATTCAGTATGTGAATTTGTGTCAACAATCTGGATCAAGAAATCTGATCGGCTGAAAATATGAAAAGGGCATGGCATCTGAATTTATTCAGCAGGACAAGGGTAAACCCTTGTCATGCTGAATAAATTAAGATGCCACGCCCACTTCTAATTGTCAGCCAATCAGATTCCATGATCCAGATTGTTGATATAAATTCACATACTGAATGACAAATAGTGCACATCCAGATTAGTTGGCTTCTTCAGAAGCTAAATGATCTGGATCTACACTGTTTGCAAAGGCAGGGTATATCCAGGTTCAGCAGGACAAAGGTTAACAGTGGCTTTCTTTACCATAGGGGAATTTACAAAATTTCGGACAAAATTTGGTGTATAGGAAGTGAAAAAAGTATGGCTTATTTAATACAAGAGTTATTAAGGAAGTATTTGAGGTAATTTTGGAATAATTTTCTCTAGTTCTCCATAAAAGCATGTTGTGGGTACTGATTAGAAGTGCCTCCAGGAGGTGTTTCTAATGAGTACCCACAACATATGTTTTTTTATGAAGAAATAAATAAAATTAGCCGAGAATTATCATCAGCTACTCCTCCGTAACAACTCTTCTGTATATTTGCGGAGAATGGAAGAAAACAGTGTATACATTCATATATTCCTTTATTTCCAGCATATTCTTTTATTATTTAAAATATTTTAGGCAGTATTTCAAACCCATAATTTCTGAACATTCAAACACTGATCGAGCGACAATATAAAAACCCTTATCACTTATGCGTGCAGTGAAGACCAGAATAGACTGCACATTCACAGCCTGATCAGGGCCTTTGTTGCCCGCTTTCGAAATCTTTGGACATTGTAGAATATAATGATGTTATGAAAACCTTGATCACGCTGCACAGATGTGCAGGCTGAACTGGGTCTAAATCATAGCTACAGATAAGAGGGGGTATCCACATAATATCTTTCTTATTTCTCCACGAAAACATATGTTGTGGGTACTCATTAAAAGCGCCTCAGCGAGGCGCTTCCAATGAGTACCCACAACATATGTTTTCATGGAGAAATAAGAAAGATATCAGCATTTTTCAGATGAAAAAAAGCCTTTTCTGTTGCTATGCTCTAAATTGTTCTTCTCACAAAAACATAATGCCCTTTTTCTCTGGTGTTTTCTCTGGTGTTGCATCTAAGTTCCAGATAAGGCTTTTTTTTTTCAACCAAAAATAAGATATTTTTCTTATTTCTCCAGGAAAACATATGTGGTGGGTACTCATTAGAAGTACCTTGGTGAGGTGCTTCTAATAAGTACCCACAACATATGTTTTCCTTGAGAAATAATAAAAAAATACTTTGATACTCGTCTCAAATAGGGCTATGTTGAAACCCAAGGATTTTACCAAACTAATCTTTGATTCACATTAACCTACTTTGCAAATATGAGAAAAAGCAAGAAAATGTGATAACTGCATTATATTTGAGCAATTGCTGTGGCAACCCAGAAGACATATTATACCACTTTTTTTTTTACTTGTCTTGCCCTTCAATAGAAATGCAATGTAGGAAAAAAATTTAAAAAAAATGTTTGATACTAAATCAATTTCTGAAACATGATGATATCAGTCACTGGTTTCAAAAACTGAGCAACCTCCTATTGCAAACACTGCTTAATATATGGTATGGTGTCTTACTCACAGCTCCAGATAAGGTGCTTTTTTCATCTCCCACAAAGAACTGATATTTTTTCTTATTTCCCTGCAAAACATAAATGCTGAGGTGCTTCTAATGAGTGACCCCAACATATGTTTTCATGAAGAAATAAAAAAAAAAAAAAAAAAAATTACCTGTTACTCTATCTTACCTATAACTGATACTTCTTGCCATGAAAGTTACTGTAAATTACTTATGTATTTGAGAATGCATTTTCAGTTGTCCACCTTAACCCATTTATGCTGAATGGTCTTTTCTACCATCAATCTCTGGATAGGTCCATTTCCAATATAAGGGGTGTCTGGTTATTTTTTGTTACAACCATGTTTTACAGAAATTCCTGCATTGAATGCAAACAGTGTAGATTGATCAGATGCTGCATTCTGTGGCATCTAATCTGGGTCTACACTGTTTGCCAATGTCCCTTTTATGGGACGCTAGGCTTTAATGGGTTAATATGAGGCACATTCGTACTCAGCATGAACATGTACCGGACATATGCAATATCCAGTCTCATTGTTCATTTACAGCTCCAGAGACTTTTTCAACCAAAAAGTATTGCTACTTTTTCTTGTATCTCCATGACACATACCTTCTAGGTAATCATTAGAAGTGCCTTACTGAGATGCTTGACATGAGTACCCAAGTTTTTGTGGATTTTTTTTTTTTTTTTTTTTGGGGGGGGGGGGGGGGGGGGGGGGGGGGGGGGGGAGGGGGGGGGATATTTATCTGGATACCCCTCTTATCTGGATCTATAATGAAATGTGAAGAACTGAAAATAGTCCTATACACAAATAAATGCCCTTATGTATGTTTGCTATTAACCCCCCTTATGTATGTTTGCTATTAACCCTAGTCCTGCTGAACCAGGATATACCACCCTGCTTTGCAAACAGTGTAGATCCAGATCAGTTGGATCTGCACTGTTTGTCATTAAGTATGTGAATTTTTATCAACAACCTGGATCAAGTAATCTGACTGGCTGGAAATTAGAAGTGGGCATGGCATTTTAATTTATTCAGCATGTCAAGGGTTAAGACTCTTTTAAGATGAATATCTCCTGTGCAGACAATGAAAGCCCTGACCAGACTGCACCAATGCACTTGCTGGTTAGGACCTTCAACAGTTTGTGTATGCCAGACTTTCTTATGGCACAGTTCATTTATGAATGATTATCTTCATACAAAGATCAGAGTCCTTATTAAGGAAGATTTTTTGATCAAATTTCTCCACTTATCCCTGAAAACATGCGAGTACTCATAAGAAGTGCCTCGCCGAGTACCCGAACATGTAGTTTTAGGGAGAAATAAGAAAAGACTATCCCCGAATTTTCATCAAATACACCTCCTTATCAAGTCCTCTGAAAAAACTATATTAATGTTTGTAACATCTGGTTTATATGTATTTATATGTAAGATGTACGTCACTGTCTCATTTTGTGACATTTTGAGGTTAGATGTACACACACATAATTACGCTCATTTCTTCCAGTCTATCAACAGAGTTCTTCTAAGACGTCCTTACAACAATGAACTAAAACCATCTGTGCACTGTACAATAATGTGGTTCCATCAAAACAATATTTCACACGCACGCACACACACACTACATAAATACAGATTTCAGAATATTTGTTTACTCATTGAGGCTCCAGACAAATGAATTTGAGTTTTTGTAACCCTTAACCCTTAAAGCACCAATCACAACTGCAGCAGACAACACTTTTAATTTTTTCATTTATTTATTTTTTCTTTTAAGCAATGTCAAGACTTTTTTTCTATGAAGAAAACAAAAAAAAAAAAAGTTGTCTACTACAAGTTTTGCTTAGTGCTTCAAAAGTTAAGGAAAACTACATGTATTTGAATATCAACAGACAAGTTGTCAATATTTTTCTTATTTTTTCCCCTAAGAAAAACATAGCTCACTATTTCCCGTAAAACATGGAAGCCATATTTTCTCTGAAAGAAAGAATGAAAAAATTACCACAAGTATGTTGTCGGCTAATTTCATATTTAAAGTGCAATTTATATCTCCAAAACGGCAACCTGCCCAGAGCCCCGAACATTTTAATTCCATTTACTCATAATCATTTTTCTTTTTCTTATTAACACATTCATCATTAGTTACAGTCATAATCAACATGAATTAAACAGCCGTCTGTATCATCACAATAGTCAACAATGAAATCATATAATTTACTACATATATGTCTACTGTCATCGTATTTACAGATGAATGACTCGTAGCTCTCCATAAGAGGGGTACCTATATGAATATTTTCTTATTTCTCCCTGTAATACATTGTGAGTATTCATTAGAATTGCCACTGCAAGGGGCTTCTTATGAGTACCCACAATGTATGTTTTTGCGAAGAAATAAGAAAAATATCAAAACCTTTTTGTAGAAAAATGGCCCCTCTAACTGGAGCTATGAAATGAATGTTATATGTAATGTCTGTTTAATGTGTCCAAGACATCATGAGGTGAGTCCTTGTACATCATGTAGGACTGTCTGTCAGCATCATATACCAGCTGTTGCAAATAAATCTCCACCCCACCCCTGAGAGCTTTCTTTTTACTCACTTGATCTCACACTGCTTGTCAAGAAAGCATACGTAATCCTCAAAGCACCCATCAAGTGATAACTGCAGCAGACGACATTTTGATTTTTTTTTAGTTTTTTCAGAGAAGATAAGGCATGGCATGAAATTTTCTCTAAAAAAATAATAACTAAAAATTTCAAAACGTTGTCTGCTGTGAACATTTACCACTCCATGGGCACATTCAGCAGACGAAAAATTGATTACATATTTCTTTTTTACCCAGAATAGAGGCTTTTACATTTCAAGCAAATTATCTCCGAAGGAGACAATTTGCCTGAAATGTCAAAGCCTATTTTCTGGGAAAAATATGTCAAAATGTCTGTTGAAATTGTTACCCAGCACGCTAATTAAAGGTTAAGTTATTCCTCGTTTTCTGTTGGCTATGTCTTGATACCTTTACATCAGTTTCCATTTTAGATACTTCCTTGAAGGCGTCTCCTGATTCTTATATATTACTTATATATTGAAAGTTTTTGTATCGGACTACTGCATTTAACCCAACTATTCAGACAGACAGACCTCAGCAACCAGTGTAGACCCTGATCAGACACTGCAGAATATGGCATTAGATGCTATAGACTTCTGTGTCTCATAAGGTTCTATACTGTTTGGCACTTATCCGTTAGTTTTTAGAAGCATCAACAGGCAGTAAAATGGGATTTGTTGAATTTTTAGGACAAGTATGGTAAGGAGTTAAGCTGTCTAACTATTTAGGGTAAACACACTAATGCTTTTCTTCCTCACTAAAATCATGATAAAAGTCTGCAAAATATCAAGACTTGATGATCAATTAAGAATGTCAACTGCAGCATATTATATCTCTTCTTCTATTCTTCTTTTCAAAGCTTTCTTAGTTTGTCTAGTTTTAGAGATCTAGAGTTCATGCTTAGCATGGGGGTAAAAATTTTGGCAAACAACATTTTGAAATATTTTTCTCATTTTCCCCAGAAAACAGACATTGACATTCCATGTAAATTATCTCCCTAATTTGCATTGAGTGTCAAAGTCTATTGTCTGGGGAAAATGAAAAAATATCATCAATTTGTCGTCTGCTGAAATTTTTACTCAGCATACGTAGCCTTAAGCCGTTATGAGCAAACTTTAACATGGGAATGTAGAAATAGTGGAGAACAGAGGAAAACCGAAGCAACAGTATCTTTGCCACAGCACTGACATCTGACATTGGTCCTAGCGTACATCCTTCAAAATCTTCCCCTGGATTTGAGAATATTTACATGTTCACAGTGATAAGAGATTATTCCACATGGCCTCATTTTAGTTCCTTAACCAATGAAAATCAGAGTCAATGAAGGAGGCGTGGTCAATAATCATCATAGTCATCACGTTTTCGTTTCCTAGATGGTTCACTGTGCCTGGAAGCCTGAAATACACACAAAACAACTCATGTATGAAATGTAAATTCATCTATATCCCACAAAAACTGGGCCCAGTTGTTCAAAGCGTCGTTAGCTTAACGAGCTCGTTAAGGGTCATTTCGTTAACTGTTTTAGCGGATTCAATATACAATATTCTGATATTTTTTGCTGAAAAAATGTGTGTAGCTTTTGCACTGCAAAAGCTACTCACATTTTTTCAGCAAAAACTTTCAGCATATTTGCGTATCACTCGATGTAAATTTTAACGAATCGTTAACTAACGATGTCGTTAGCTTTGAACAACTGGGCCCAGATGAATAGTGAAGGCTTTGTGCTTCAAAGCAGTCGCAAATCGGGGCATTCTCTTTTCACCTATACACTCTAAAACAACAGGCTAAATGGCTTGCATCTTCTATGTTCACAGGCAGAAATAATGCCAACTAACCCCAGGCAAACCTCATCTACCATTTTAGTTATTCCTGAGCAAGTTTTAGCCCTTGAAGTGTTTACCACAACTGCAGCAGACAACATTTTGATTTTTTTTTTTTTTTCATTATTTTTTTCCAAGAAAACTCTAAGACTTGACATTTCATGTAAATCATTTTCTTTTAAGACTGTGAGCTATTTTTAGAGGAAAGAATTTGCTCCCATTCTCTTTAAAAATAACACCCCCTCCACGCCTTACAATCTTTAAAGGGAAAAGCAAGGCTCAAGAAAAATGTATATTAGATGAAGCTAATGAACTTTGACCATAATCAGATAAAAACTAAGTAAGTGGCCTTTAAAGTTTTCAAAAGTCTTTTCAAGGGCCTCACCATTTTGAATATTTAAATGAGGTTCTAAACATTTCAAAATATTAAATAAAATTTTCTTTCCGACAGAAAATAGTATAGATTTCAAGCAAAATCAATGTATGTCTACAGAAGAAGCAATATACACAAAAATATAGGTGAAAAAAATATCGCTGCAGATATTACTTATTTTGCTTTTGCATATTCAATTAACGTTTTGTGACATCATAAATTCTCATTTAATAATTAAAATGGATGCACAAATGGAATAACTTCTCAAATCTTTAAATCTCTACAACTTTCTTATTTTGCATCTGGTGGGCTGGGTGGCCTAGTGGTTAGTGCACTCTACTTTCAAGCGGGATATCGTGAGTTCGAATCCCGCTCTAGTCGTGACAATTTTCAGACCTTTAGTACGCCTAGCTCATGCTCGATGTGTCCTGGGTTGAGGGCGGCACTTGGTGACAGACAGTGGCACCAAGTGTGCATGGGTGATCCATGAAAGCAAGGCTGTACAAATACACGTACATAACAATCGCTGCTGCCTCTTTGTGCCTCAGGTTCCTGGTAGCATTGAAAATCTGCACAACAACAATTTTGCATCTGATATTTATCAAATTTGCATCAAAATGCATAAGTTGGCAAGCTCTTTTATTTCAGATACAGTCCTTTAAACATTGCATTTCCCTTTTAAAGAAGTACCCTACAAGAAGGGAAGCAAGTATTTTGCACCCATTCCCCTTTATCAGAAGTGCAGTATGACATTATGTAATTTCAGATTCCTATTGATTGACTTCTTTTCCTGACAACATTATTCAGAGTGACAGCTAAATGTTTCTGATTAAATATTTCATGATCTCTCAAATGTAATTACTTCCAAAATATCCTGGCCTACTTTCCTGACCATAAAATTTATATAATTAGTACTTTAAAATCAAATCTCCTTTCTCGAGTTGATGGGAAAATTTATCCAATTTTGTGGCTTCTCCAAGAAATTGCAAAGATATATGGCTACCATAGGCACCGCATGATGCAAAAACAAAGAAAAGGGCACTTAAGTCATATACCTTATTTGGGCAATGATGATGATGGTTTGGTGTTTTGTTTTAAATCCTTTTAACATTTTTTATGTCATGTCAAGATGATGGTAGAATGATAATGAAAGCTCTGTGCAATAAAGTGCCGTACAGTCATGAGCTGAATTCTGCTGGATCCATTACGAAAATAAGCCTGCTCACATATACTGAAAATTTTACCACCAAAAAATGAAAATTTTTAGACAAAAAATCTGATATTTTCCATATTTCTGCTCAAAACATAGATTGTGGGTACCATTACAACCGCCTCAGCGGGGCGTTAACGAGTATCCACAATCTAAGCTTTTGAGCAGAAATAAGAAAAATAATGTATACCCCTGTAAATCCAAGTTTTACTACATAAAAGTGGGGTTTAAGGGGGTTAACATTATATAGGCATGTTTTCGTGATGCGAACGAGGAACCTTGTGATCCAAAGTTGAGAGTTGTTGTGTTGAGATTTTACGGCCCAGTCAACCCAATGGGGTCATGTCGAGCGCGGTCAGTTTACCTAACCACACATTTACTGGGCAGGCTTAGTCCTCTAAGTGGTTAACCAGTATTGTGCACATTTTTTCACCAGAAACTGACAACTGCCCTTCTTGAATCAGCGGAAACCAAAGTTGAGAGCACTAACTACATGGCCACCCGGCAATGAAGGCCTAAATCAGCATTCGTGTTTGCACAGTCTAACCATGGCCTGCACTGCTCATTACAGAATCAATAAATACTGCAGAATATATTCAGGTGTACATATCTGGAGGTTGATCCAGGATTAAGCTGGTCACATAATTATATATGGTTCATTTTAACCCTTGTCCTGCTCAGCCCGGATACGCCCTGTCTTTGCAAACAGTGTAGATCCAAATCAGTTGGCTTCTGAACTGATCTGGATCTGCACTGTTTGTCATTCAGTATGTGAATTTGTATCAACAACGTGGATCAAGTAATCTGACTGGCTGTAAATTGGAAGTGGGCGTGGCATCTTAATTTATTCAGCATGACAAGGGTTAATCTAGCAAGGCTCAATGTTTTGGCTGTGAGTGAATGTAAACTGAACAAAGTTCAGTGTATAGGTAATTGATATGTATTTTTTTGTTTTGTTTTGTTTTTTTTGTTTAACTAATCATTGTCATGCTGAATAAATTCAGCTGCCACACCAACTTCTAACTGTCAACCAATCAGATTACTTGATCCAGGTTGTTGATACAAATTCACATAAGTAATGACAAACAGTGCAGATGCAGAAAGCAACTGATCTGGATCTACACTGTTTGCAAATGCAGCGCATATCAGGGTTCAGCAGGACCAGGGTTAAAATTGATAAAAGCAGACACATTTTATTGGTAGCTGGTACTATGGAAAAAAATGACAGTTTTCTTAATTTCCATGAGTCAGTTGTGGAGCCTCATCAGAATTACCTCACAGAGGCATGTTATCAAAAATAACTTTTTTTTTTTTTTTTTTTGCATATTGCAGTTCCTTAAAGAGGCAGTCACAATTACAGCAATGTCATTCTACTTTTTTTCTTTTCTTTTTTTTTCTCTCTTTTTTTTTTCCCCATATAAATAAAAACAAAACAAAAATTAATCTGCTACAAGTCTGAATGGCACTTTAAGGGTCATTAAATTACAACAAGTGAAAACCAATTAAGCCCTATTTGGCTTTTTTTCCCCAAAATGGAAATGATCTAAATCAAACACCATCTTATTTCCATGGAAAATACTTGTAATAAAATTAAAAGTAACATCTACTGGTAATAAAATTCCGCATGATAAAACAGTAAGGTAAATGGACACACTTGGTAGATTTTCTGCCATTTTTTTGTCAAGGGAGCTTACTTTTGTAAATTCCTGTTTGCTTTCCTGTACTCTTATCCCCTTCTGAAAAAAGGGTCTATTCTAAAAGGAAAGAATTTGCTCCCAGGGGGAGCAAATTCTTTCCTTTTAAAATAGACCAATTTTCAGAAGGCAAACAAATTTGACAAGAGTTGTCTCCCCTAAAAGTGTATCAACTCCCCTTAATTGAACCCAAGCCATGGACACTGAGAGCAATACAAATATTAAGGCTATATATGTTTGGGTTAGTAACAAAAATACAACCATTTAGGCTACACCTTGGTTAGTCACAAAAATAGATACATGCAAAACAAATAAAATAAAAAAAACAAAAAAAAAACAGTTTATGGACTCCTGCCGATCTTTAATCTTAGTACTATACATTAGATATTTTAGGAGTTTGAAATTTTTGAGAGTCTCAGTGTCTGCCTATTTAACATTTTAAACAAAATTCAGATAAAATGAAGGCTGATGTGAGATCATCTTATTGACAAGAAACCCTCTGGTTTATGGAATAAGTTAGAATGCTGTAAATATCTGGAATGTAAATATGTCTTCAAGCAAATCACATAAAGAATAAAATTTAAATTGGAATTCTAGACTTGTAATGACAGTTTGCGGCAGTATAATAACATACGTTTATATTGAAAGAATAGCTATAGATAGAAGTGAGAATCAGGAAAATATTTTCAAATTCCTCCAAGAAAACATGTTACGTGAAGCAGCTTCAAGACCTTGTGTAAGTTGTATATGTCACATGGAGACCTGGGCCCAGTTGTTCAAAGCGTCGTTAGCTTAACGAGCTCGTTAAGGGTCATTTCGTTAACTGTTTTAGTGGAGTCAATATACAATATTCTGATATTTTTTGCTGAAAAAATGTGAGTAGCTTTTGCACTGCAAAAGCTACTCACATTTTTTCAGCAAAAATTTTCAGCATATTTGAGTATCACTCGATGTAAATTTTAACGAATCGTTAACTAACGATGTCGTTAGTTTTGAACAACTGGGCCCTGAAATTCTTTTACCATATGTACCTTAAATTTTGGTTTTTGACTAACAATGGAGTTTTACAGCCAAGTCAACACTGTTCAGGTCATGTTGAGCCTAGTTAGTTAACCTACATACACTTTTCCTGGGCAAGCTTAGTAAAAAAAAATACTGGTATTTAATATATGTTGTGGGTACCATACTCATCAGAAGCGCCTCACGCTTCTGATGAGAACCCACAACATACATTTTCATGAATAAGAAAAAATATTTAACCCTTAAAGCGCCAAGAAAAACTGTATCTGAAAATGTCATCTGTTTATGTCGTCTGCTGAATATTCTTGCAGACTTTTCAAACCTATTTTTGCATATAGGCAAACAGTGTGGACCCTGATCAGACTGCTCCTAAAGGAGCAGTCTGATCTGGGTCCACACTGTTTGCAAAAATGACTTTTAAAATCGCAAGCAGATGACAAAGCAGACGACAATAGTTGTGATTGACGCTTTAAGGGTTAACTGATACTCCTTATCTGCAGCTGTGATGTAAACTATCTATGATATCAGGACAGCAAACTGTGTAGACTCTGATAAAACTATTACTTTAGGAGCAGTCTGATTTGGGACTAAACTGACTGTTCCTGTGTACAAGATAAATATGGTGTTCTGTTTTGGGCTTTTAGATGAGTCATTTCCTGAACATATCTTTTGGGAAAGAATTTTGTTACGTTGTATTTCATATCTGGAAGAATAATTTGAAGCCTTGCCTTTTGCAGATTAACACTTTGAACTCTGGGTAAAATTTTTAGCAGATGACATTTTGAAATATTTTTCTTTACCCCAGAAACCAAGATTTGACGTTTCATGCAAATTGTCTCCACTGGATTTGTCATCTGCTGAATAAGCCCAGACATTGAGCGGTAAAGGCTAAATGATGGACTCCATTTACCATACTAATTCAGAGAGACAGGCCTCAGCAAACAACATAGAACCAGATCAGATGCCACTGCTTACCACTCATCCAGTACAGTCGAACCTCGTTATCTCAAACTCGCTTATTTCGAATTACCGCTTATCTCGAAGAAAAAATCTGGTCCCTGTTTTAACATGAAACTATGACAACAGGTAACAAAATAATGTGGAAAAGAGGAGAAATTGCTCCTAAGGAGCAATTTCTCCTCTTTTCCACATTATTTTATATATATATTTCTAACTTCAGGAGTCAAATTACATATTCATTTGTTAAATGTGGTTGTTCAATTTATTGTTTTCCTCACTCTCTCAACTCTGATATGTCGAGGTACTGATATCTCGAAGTGTTTCAGTGAGTCCCTTGGAATTCGAGATAACGAGATTCGACTGTATTTTCAGACACATCAACAGGCAATTAAACAGGAGTTGCTCAAATCTTTACAAGTATGGTAAGGAGTTCACTTAAACCGCCAATCACAACAGCAGCAGACTTTAATTTTTTTTTTTTTTTTTTCAGAGAAAACAAGTCTTGACATTCTTATGCATAGCTACAGATAAGAGGGGGTATCCACATAATATTTTTTCTTATTTCTCGACGAAAACATATGTTGTGGGTACTCATTAGAAGCGCCTTGGCGAGGCGCTTCTAATGAGTACCCACAACATATGTTTTTATTGAGAAATAAGAAAGATGTCAGCAGTTTTCGGATGAAAAAAGTGCCTTATCTGTTGCTATGCTTATGGGAATTTTGTATGGGAGAAAAAGCTCTGAAAAATGACCAAGTTATTTTTCGATTTAAGCCTGAAAAATTCTCCCATACAAAATTCCATAAGGAATACCCATAGCGACACCCTATGTGGATATGAAAAAGTTTCCTGACAAAACCTCACATATATGAAAGTAATAGTATTTCTGAGTTTTGATTGGTTAAATGTTGGCCTGATCTGATTGGTTAAGAAAAGTAGGTGAGAAGTCCTGATAAAGAATTGTGGTTAATCTTACTCAGCAGTTCTATTGGGTAAGAAAAAAAAAAAAAAAAAAAAAAAAAACAAGTTAAAAATATGTACGCTATCTTTTTGTTTCTCAAAAAAAAAACATTTAAATAATAAAAAAAAAAAATAAGAAAAATATTTCAAAATGTCGTCTGCTGGAATTTTACCCAAAGTGTTAAGCATTAAGTTGTCTGAATATTTAGGGTAAATAGGGTATTCAAAGTTTCTAGGCAACAAGTTTGTGAAGACAAATCTAAAAGAGAATGTGATCCATGCATGTAAAAGAAAGAGGAGACCGCAAGATTAATCTTGTGCATATTCCAGCAAGAGAAAATATATCTTATTCACCAGGGATAGCATGTGAAATGACAAAATAATTGTTGCAGCTTTACTAATCAACTGTTAAGAATGTTCAGCTGAATCTTATTTGTAATCAAGTCCCCCCCCCCCCCTCTCCCCCCCGCCAACCAGAAAACAGACATCAATTTGCATGAAATGTCAAAGCCTATTTTTTTTTCCCCCTGAGAGAGGGTAAGATTAAATGCTATATTTTTCCTAACTATTCAGACAACTCTTTACCATACTTGTTCTGCAATTTAAGGGTCATTTTACTAACTGTTCATGTGTCTACTCATGAATTAGTGGCAAACAGAACAGACCCTGATCAGATGCCACATTCAGTGGTATCTGATCTGGGCCTACACACTGCTTAAGCTGTCTGGTAAATATGGTACAAGTGAACTGTATGGTACAAAGTAACCGTTAACCCTTAAAGCGCTAATCACAACTGCAGTAGACGACAATTTTTTTTATATTTTTTTATTATTTTTCAGAGAAAACGTCTTGAAATTTCATGTGAATCGTCTGCCAAGCAGATGATTCACATGGCAGACGATTCACAGGATATATCAAGACTTGTAATCTCTGAAAAATAATAAAAAATTTTTTTGAAAGGTGTCTGCTATAAAGTTTGCTTGGCGCTTTAAGGGTTAAAGCACCAATCACAATTGCAGCAGAAGACATTTTCATTTTTTTTTATTTTTTTTTCAGAGAAAATAAGACTTGACATTAGGCAGATGATTTAAATGAAATTTCATATCTTATTTACTCTGAAAAATACAAAAAAAATAAGAATATTGTCTGCAGCAGTTGTGATTAACACTTCAAGGGTTAACTGTAAATATATTTTGATTGATTGAAAAGTAACAATTATTTTGTCCTTTTGCATGATATACTCTTAGTTCTCACATAATAATGAAAAATTGTAGACCCTAGATTTATCCACACAGGGACAGACGAGTTTATAAAATCACATATTTACAGTGTCTCAGTCCTATAAAATATATCAAAGGTCTAGGAAAGGACATATTGAGATGATAACTTCTGTCATTTTTACATCAAAACATTTGTGGCAAATAATGAAATCAACATTACCAAATAAGTACGCACAAGATACGAGCCATAACATCAGGGCCCAGTTGTTCAAAATTAACGATGTCTTTAGTTAACGATTTGTTAAAATTTTAATTGAGTGATATGCAAATATGCTGAAATTTTTTGCTGAAAAAATGTGAGTAGCTTTTGCAGTGCAAAAGCTACTCACATTTTTTCAGCAAAAAATATCAGAATATTGTATATTGAATCCGCTAAAACAGTTAACGAAATGACCCTTAACAAGCTTGTTAAGCTAACAACGCTTTGAACAAATGGGCCCAGAAAAATATCTTCTGATATGACAATGAAGATTCAGATGTGCCTCATCCAGTGCAACTATGCAGTCTGATCAGAATCTTCATCAGGCGCATTTTGGATAGTCAAGTATGCAAAGTTTCTTCATCCAGACAAAGAACACTGATCGAACTGTGCTGATTTCAGTCTCCATTGGGTGCGCATATTAGAGAACATTTTTTTTTTTTTTTTTTTTCGAATTGCCACTTACTGTATTAACCCTAAGTATTGGGACAGACAGACCTGAGCAAACAGTATAGACCCAGATCAGACACTGCAGAGTGTGGCATCTAATCAGAGTCTACACTGTTTGCCACTCATCCAGCAACATTTATGCCACTTCAACAAGTAGTAAAATGGTCTTGTTCTAATTTTAGAACAGATATAATAATGAGATTTTATTTTTCTGAGAAAACAAGTCTTGACATTTCATGTGAATCATCTGCTTGGCAGTCGATTCACATGAAATGTCAAGACTTGTTTTCTCTGAAAAAAAAAGAAAAAGAAAAAATTGAATGTCGTCTGCTACAAATTTTGCTTGGCGCTTTAAGGGTTAAAGTGACCCAATATTTAGGGAAAAAAAAAAAAGATATATTTTGGTGCAAAATTATCCTAAATTATCACCTCAGTTATCATCTTATCTCAACCTTTAGCCTATTTCAATCATTTGTGGACAAGCATTTTAGATTCCTACGAAAAAAACAAACAAACAAAAGAAAACAAAAAATTTAAATATACCTTTATTTCATTACACACACAAAAAAAAATAAATAAAATAAATAAATAAAGAAAGAAAAAAAAGAGGGGGGAAAAATAAAGAGGGAGAGAGAACACTTATTCTTTAAATGTAGATACACTGCTGCCTAGTTTGTGTAAGTCACTACTGAACCAGACTATAATGTTGATACAGTCAATAAAATGTTTATGTAATTATTCAATATGGTATATTTCTTGCTGTCTCAAGTGGCATTCCCTGAAAGAAGACAACTACACTGGGATTAAAAAAAAAATTTTTGCTTATATACCGTATTTACCCCAAATATTGCAACACCTTCACTCCTCAACCCTAGTCCTGCTGAACCCAGATGTCCTGCCTTTGCAAACAGTGTAGATCCAGATCTGTTGGCTTCTTCAGAAGCCAACTGATCTGGATCTGCACTGTTTGCCATTAAGTATGCGGATTTATACCAACAATCTGGATCAAGTAATCTGATTGGCTGAAAATTAGAAATGGGCATGGCATCTTAATTTATTCAGCAGGACAAGGTTAACATACTTAGCCTAACATTTGAACACGTCAACTTTACTACATGTTTATGTGTCTAAAAACTGCTGGATGAGTGGCAAACAGTGTAGACCAATGCACCATCTGATCTGGGTTCACACTATTTGCTCAAGCCTATCTGCCCCAATACTTAGGGTAAATATGTTAAGTGAAGTTACTTATAAATCATATGGAGGTGGGAAATTATCTTGTTCTCCAGGGATAGGCTAATCTAATATTGTAGTGTCCAATCCCAGTTTTATATGCAATAAAATAACTCCATAATATTGTATCATTCCATTCAGCAAAAGCTATCTTCAGCCTAGGAATAAAACTGTCAGGAAACAGTAAGCGGGTTACTGCATTTACTATCTTCTAGCCCTCGAAGTGCCAAGCAAAGTTTGTAGCAGACAACATTCATATATGTTTTTAATATTTTTCAGAGAAAATAAATCTTTACATTTCATGTGAATTGTCTGCCAAGCAGATGATTCACATGTAATGTCAAGTCTTATTTTCTCTGAACAATAATAAAAAATTATATCAAAATTTTGTCTGCTGCAGTTGTGATTGACACTTTAAGGGTTAATGAATCAGAAGAAATCTGTTTGTTTGTCTGGGCCTCAGAGGTCTGGGCTGCAATTTAGTGACCCTGCCAACAATATTTCAGTCATGTCAAGCCAATTTTCCAGAGAAAGAATGAAAAAAAAAAAAAAAAAAAAAAAATATGTCCACAGGACACAGATGTCCCCACCTGAAAAACTTTAACACAAATTGCTAACACCATCTAGGACGCTGACAGAGACGAACGGACAGACAGACAGACAGAGTTAACAATAATTGTCCTTCCTACCATTCTTTAAATGGGGGGTGGGGGGTGCAGCATAAAAAAAGAATGGGATAGATGAGAGACAAAGGCCCTAGCTAAGGAAAGGACCCTCCTGCTAAAAGCCAATGATGCCAGGACCAACTCCTTTTAGCACGGATGCAGCACCCTACCGACTGCAAGAAATGTTTACAGTTTCTTGTTCCTAGTTCTGTTGATGAATTCTGTTGAATGGAATTGTTGAAATTTACAGAGTGAAGACAAATACAATTAAAAGCAGCACTTTCACTGGAATTTCCAACCTCCATTGAGAATAAACTATATGAAATAGCAGATAAATCCCAGTAAACTAGCAAACAGTTCTCTACAACCATACCTCCAGGTAAGAGGACTATCAAGATATTTTTTTTTCTTATTTCTTCACAAAAACATATGCTGTGGGTACTCATTAGAGGTGTCTCCTTGAGGCACTTCTAATGAGTACCACAACATAGGTTTTCATGGAGAAGGAAGTAAAATATCAGCACTTCCTGGTTATCTTGTCTGGAGCTATGGCTACCACTGGTGAAACTATACAAAAGACTGGCTATGAAAGTTCGTGCCCACAGAGTATGAGTAGACCATAATCATGACAAGTACAAATTCTGAGCCATCATTATGTATGAAGTGTATAAATTTGGACTATTTTAGACCAACTGTAATTAAATCTACCTGTAAAATAGGTTACATAACGAGGGTTGAGCGCAAGACTAGCGTAACTCAGATGGTTGTTTTTCCCCAAACCTAATCTCCTCACCATGAAGGCATTATGAAGATTACAACATTTCTTTCTGTAAACAATGAAAATTTAGGTGCCATTGCTCGTATGAGCAATGGCACCTAAATTTCCATTGTTTACAAAGGGGTCCAAGTTGCCCCTAAACAAGGGTTTCAAAAATATGTTTGAGTTACAATAGTCTTGCGCTCAACCCTCGATAAGGCTGAGCACTCTGGGTAAAATTTTCAGTAGATATTTTGAGCTATTTTTTTCTTTCTCTTGCCAGAAACCAGGATTTGACATTTCATGCAGACTTTGTCAAATAGAGATAATCTGCATGAAATGTCAAATCCTGTGTTCTGAGGGAAAAAAAAAGAAGAAAAATATCATCAATTTGTTGTCTGCTGAATTTGCCCAGAAAGTGGTGAACATTAATTTGGGCCAGTTCAGCTGTAATGAAGCTAATCGAAAGTTGCCAAAATTATTGTCACCATCAACTGAAACTGGTCTTAAATCAATTCCACCTAGCCTGGTACATTTCATTTCTATGAATTTGGTTCAAAAGCATATATTCTGAAGATGTCTTGAAGTGTGGACAAATAAATGGACGGATGACAGCAGAAAGTGATCCCTACAGCAGCCTAAGCTTGGCATGGATGAGATAACTCAAAACACAAAAAAAAAAAAAAAAAAAAAAAAAAAAAACACAAAAAAAAAAAAAAAAAAAAAAAAAAAAAAAGAAGGATAAAATAAAATAAAAAAAAAAAAAACAAGAAAAAAAAACAAAAAAAAACACAAACTATCCTGTCAGTAAAAGGATATAGTCTACCTACTCCAAACTCATGACCTATTTAGATATCTAAAGTAGGTCATAGTAAAAAATGGTCTTGACTGATAATTCCACCAGTGTTTGAGAGTATAACACACCCAGAGCCCAGTATAAATATTTAATACACACTTACATAATGCAGCCTAATATAATTAACCCCAACAGACCTTCAGCAGGAATTGGTTCAAAGAATACAGATACTGCTCATATTAGCTTACCATCTACAAAACTTGTTTGCAATGCAAGAAAGGGGAGCTTATGCCATATGTGAATAGAGAAGGCCAAGATCAGTTTCAGAAGAGTACGTTAAATATCCTAATAATTCGAACACTAAAGCATCTGACAAAATGACATATGCAAACAGTGTAGACCCTGATCAGACTGCTCCTGAAGGAGCAGTCTGATCATGGTCTACACTGTTTGCCATTCCACTAAATATTTAAAGAAACTGCTGCATAAAAAAGCAAAATTTAAGCCAAAAGAGTATGGAATTTAGTGTTCGAAATTTTAGGAAATTTACCGTACTTAAGTATTTGGTGATTATTCTGAGATATCTTTTTTTATTTCTCCATAAAAACTAAAATGCACCTCACCAAGACACTTGTAATGAGTACTCACAATATATGTTTTTCACTGAGGCAATTAATATAACAAATATCCAAGACATAATTATCTTCTATGAGGAAATAAGAATAAAACAAGGTCTTTCTTACATATCATTCTGCACATCAAGGATTCTTTACAAGAACAAATTCATTTTAATGGCAACATGAAATGAGGGTACATTGTATAATGCATGTTCTTTTTTTTTTCTTTCTCAAAAGTACTTTAAATTTTTTACACAACTGATCTGACTGGTGATGACAGCTCCAGGTCTACTTTCAACCTGGTACTCACTACAAGAAAGGGATTAACTTTAGAAATAGTTCCTGCTGAAGGTCTAATAGGGAAACGGTAATTAGAGCAACACAAAACACAGCCAAATAAATAAGCCACATCAGAGGAAAATATTTCTTCCAAACCTAGCATTAACCCTTACTTCTGTTATTGCTTAACCCTTATCCTGCTGAATAAATTAAGATGCCACGCCCACTTCTAATTTTCAGCCAATAAGATTAGTTGATCTAGATTATTGCTATAACTTTGCATATTTGATGGCAAACAGTGCAGATCCAGATCAGTTGGCTTATTCAGAAGCCAACTGATCTGGATCTACACTGTTTGCAAAATAGGGTATATCCGGGTTGAGCAGGACAAGGGTTAATACCTTCTCAAACAGTAGCTGCTGGATTCTAATATATATTATATATTTTCCTGTCTCTCTAGGAAAAGAGGACCGTATTTATCCTAAGTATTGGGATGCCTTACCTCCTTACCACACTTGTCCTAAAATGTGAAAAGTCCATTTTGCTATCTACTGATGTGTAAAAACTGCTGGCTGAGTGGCAAACAGTGCAGTTTGCTCAAGTGTATCTGTCCCAATACTTAGTGATAATGGCAGGCTTTGAATCTTGCCACAAACATCCTGCTGGGACAATTCGAATTCCAAAAAAAGTACATGTTTACAGCAAAAACTGTTAGCTTTTAGTTACTGCTAAAACTGGACATAATTAATCGTACTATTGTGTCTGTACCCGAGTCCAAATCTAAAATGTCCCCTATAAATTTTACCCTGAAGACATGCCCAAGCATCAGTATAGATTCAGCTGAAACTAGGAACTGTTTGATTATGATCTAAACTGACACCAACAGGCAGTCTAAGTGATCTGTTCAAAACTTAGAATAAGTATGGTAAGGAGTTAGAATATGTTAGTACAAAAACCACTGTCCCTTTGCTTTATTATCCAGTAAATTTCACATACCCTACAAAAAAATTCTAAAATGAGTGTCTCTGTTTAAAATGATTCATCTATTGCATTACTTTAATACTGACTGACAAATTAAATTATTGTTTTGAAACAGAAGCAGACAAGGCACTTTTTCAACCAAACCAAAAAGTATTGATTTTTTTTTTTCTTATTTCTCCCTGAAAACCTATGTTGTGGGTGCCCACAACATATGTTTTCATAGAGAAATAAGAAACCTATATGCCTGATACTCACTCTTTTGTAGAGCTATAAGTGTAAACAGAAAATCCCAAACGTGTGTCTTTGAATGTAGAAATGTAGACGCCAGTAATACTATAAACATGCTTTTAGAAAATTTGTTGTCAGGAAATGCTTTCTTTATAAATCAGTAAACATTCTTTATAAATCTATAGCGGGGCCGTTATCGGCCCGTCAGAGCAATGACGGGCCGATAATGGCCCGCTATTGATTTATAAAGAATACTTGCTGGGTAGTTATTGTATTTTGAAAAGTACAGGACAGAATGATTCAGCATATGCAAAAAATCAAAATGCATTTTTAACAGTGTGGGCAATAATTGCTTAGCTATGTTCATGATTTTACATCCTGTGGTAAGAAAATGCTGGAAGTGTGTTTTATTCTGAACTTATTATTTTGATACTGTAGGCAAAACAGGACAATTACACTTTTGGAATTTTGTTGTGAGGCAGTTTCAAACATATGCGTTTGGAGTGTGCCAGAAATAATATGCTGCCACAACAATAACAACAACAAAAAATTTCAACCTTGGTAGCAGCAAGGCATAAAAAATTAGTGGGACACATTAGTGATGGTGATGTTCTGTATTTTAATGACCTTTTCAATACTTTTTCAGTTGTATATAGCTGGTGATGCATATTTATGATACAATGATATAGCAGTTTTCATGAGTCACCCATGCTTATTTTACTGTCTGGCCTTAAGCAGTGCCCTATCACATGATTGCTTAACACAGGGCACATGACTTAACTTTACTAAATGATAAAAAAATAAAAATCTGAGCCTTCACAGTATTATGAAGACAGTCATTATTTGAATACAGTATGGCTCCTTGTATGCTGTTTACACATTTTATACAACAATTTACCCTTAAAGTCGCTTTTTAGTGCCAATCACAACTGCAGCAGATGACATTTTGAAATATATTTTTTTTTTAAATTTTTCAAAGAAAACAAGTCTTGATATTTCATGTAAATCGTCTGCCAAGCAGACGATTCACATGAAATATCAAGACTTGTTTTCTTTGAAAAATTAAAAAAATAAAAAATAAATGTTGTCTGCTACAAATTTTGCTTGGTGCTTTAAGGATTAAACTTAGCTTTCAAATAGCCTTTATATCTGTACTTATCCCCACATGCTAGGTGGTCTACTGGTTTATGCTTAGCTTGCAAACAGAAGGTGGTGGAGTATGATCCTCACAAGAATCATCTCAATGAAACCAAGACTCTGTTTTTTTATTCTTTAATGTGCTGTTAATTTCCAATGTCAACTTTTGCAGATTTTATTTTTTTATCATTTAGTAAAGTTAAGTCATGTGCCCTGTGTTAAGCAATCATGTGATAGGGCACTGCTTAAGGCCAGACAGTAAAATAAGCATGGGTGACTCATGAAAACTGCTATATCATTGTATCATAAATATGCATCACCAGCTATATACAACTGAAAAAGTATTGAAAAGGTCATTAAAATACAGAACATCACCATCACTAATGTGTCCCACTAATTTTTTATGCCTTGCTGCTACCAAGGTTGAAGTTTTTTGTTGTTGTTGTTGTGTTATTGTTGTGGTGTTAACAGTTAGACACTGTTCATATGGTGAAATCATGTACAGTATTCTTTTGGTGTAAGTCTACGTTATTTTCCAATAGGACTGATTTGCTTATACACTAAACACTATTTCAGCAGTTTCTGTGTAGTTTCTTTGACTGTGTGCTTACTAACATCATCCAAAGTTTTTGTATACCAAACAGACAAATCAGTGCATCACCAATACAAGGCAATGTGACATTCTGTTGGAATGGAGAAGAGGCCTCAAAGTCTCCTTATGATAGTTCTGTTAGTAAAAGCACACAAAATTTATTTCCTGTCATTTACTTAACCAGTAAAACTGGCTTTGCGAATGATATTCAAATGTTACAATCAATGTTACAATACTCAATTTCTCAAGATAAAAAATATCTGAAATTTTAGAATAAAATTTGTAGACAGACTTAAAAAACAGCATAATATACATGCAGTATCCAGTAGTAAGGGTTATGCAAAAAGTAAAAGAGATATTTTCCTCATCATGCAGCAACAATACTAAGAGTAAGACTGAGCAATTCACAAACATGACACATACTTCTGAAGGAGACCCCATGCTGTCCTCTGCTCTTTGTCATTGCTCTGTGGAGGAGAAATAAAATAACAAAATGTGCAAAAACTTCACAAGAAAAAGAGATTGCTCAGGGTTGTATCTTCTCAATAATATTTCTGCAGGCTCACACCAATATTGGTGTCATATTAGAACCTCTTTATTTGCATGTTTGTTTCACTTTTCCCACAAAGAGATCCCATATCTGAAAATCCATATTACCTTCAAGAAACAAATTCAGGCTCCTAAGGTAAGAAATGGCCAAAATGATGCCACAAAATAATATAAGTAACTACTTTTCTGGTGAAAAGTAATGTACATGTATATATGTAGCATCACAATTTATTTTCCTCTACTTAACTGGTAAGCCTTTTATTAATTTATAAACCCTGCCAAATACCTTTAACTGTCTCACCTAATCTAGGTGATTCAGAAGCAACCTACATAAATTAAATTCTCTGAAGTTCCAAACACAGATTATATATGTAATATATAAAATCTATTATACTATAGGTATTACTGTAATTCAAAGTCAAAATCCCCAGCTTAGTCCCGAACCTGTCTAAAATAGCTGCTTTACACAGCCATTATACATGCAACCCTGAAACTTCAATACATGTTATCTCATTTCAGAAACCATGTACTGAAGCTGTACAACACTAAATTCGTAGAGAACTCATACTGTTACTTTTACCTTTTCAATGATTACCTTGAATACCCTAAATATTCAGACACCACATGGAAATCTCCATCAATGCTAATGAAATCTTGTTATATCTGTAACAAGACAGAAATCTATTTACTCAACTCACAACTCTCAGTAAGATGCTTACTTCTCCACAAACTCGTATATTGTGAGTACTCAACGGAATCACCAGTGAGGCAACTCCTTTTATTTAGTTACGTCTGTTTGTTTGTGTTGAGGTGTTACTGCCCAGTCAAACCATTAAGGTCATGTTGAGCAGTCAGTTTACCTAGCCACACTTTTTCTCCTTGAAGTCTTAGTCCTCTAAGCGGTCAACTAGTACTTGTGCTCATTCTTTCACCAGAACGTGACAAATGCCAATCTTGAATCAGTAGAAGGGAGAGAATGACCATAGAAAATCTTTCATGATCAATCTCCACTAAAGAATGTAGCCTGACCCGGCGTGGATTGAACCTACGACTGCCTGATCTTCAGTCAGATGCACATCCGAATGAGCCACCAAGACCTGCATTATCAATGCACCACTTATTGATGATTATATTTCTAAAGACATGACAGAAGGGCTTTAGAGACAAGGGAATCAATTTATATCATGTAAGAAGACCAGTTTCACAGTATGAATTCTGCTCACAAATTGATGAAAGAAAGTTGCAAGATGACAAAGCAAAATAACACTTGACATAAATATACAACAATAGAAAACTCAGCTGGGTTACAGGAAACTAGATCATACTGTAACAGCAAAGATGTCGATCAACCACTGCTCTGGGCAAGATGATTTTATATTTCAACCAAAACTTATGATCTTTTTCTGGATATTACCATATTTACTGTATGTATTTGGACAGACAGGCCTGAGCAAACAGTGCTGACCCAGATGAGACACTGCAGAACATGTCACCTGATCAGGATCTACACTGTTTGCTACTCATCCAGCAATTTTTAGACACAACATCGGGCAGTAAATTGTACTTGTTATGGTAAGGAGTTGAGGTGTCCCAATACTTAGGGTAAATACAGTTCTCTTACCAAAAACTAAGCCAGAGATCACCTCAGAACTGAACTTTTCTCAAGCTTAAAATACATCATAACAATGACAGCTCTGACTAGGTGATGATGTGTTGGGTGATCATCATATTTTTTGTTTACATATGACTAAATCCAGGTTTACTAATATCCCAGCTCAGATATACAATGCAGTATACCCTAAATATTCAGACACCTTAACTTGTCCAAAAATTTGAACAAGTCTATAGGAAAGTTGTGGCATCTGACCAGATGCTTCATCTTGCAGTGTCTTACCCATCATGAAAACACACCTATATAATGTTGACCCCCTTAAACCCCACTTTTATATAGTAAAACTGGGGTTTACAGGGGTATACATTATTTTTCTTATTTCTGCTCAAAAACATAGATTGTGGGTACTCATTAGAACCACCTCATCAAGGCGGTTCTAATGAGTACCCACAATTTATGTTTTTGAGCAGAAATATGAAAAATATCTGATTTTTTACCTGAAAAATTTTCATTTTTTTGGTGGTAAAATTTTCAGTATATTTGAATAGGCTTGTTTTCGTAATGTCTATGTCTACACTGTCTGCTAGGGCCTGTCTGAATTCTTAGGTATACATGGTATACCATATTCAACCTTAAATCATAACTTGCTGTTACAATATTTCATTTGTTGAGAAAAATGTATTACATTTTCTCAAAAAAAAAAAATAAATAAATAAATAAAAAAATGGACAAGCACAAGAATATTAATAGGATGGCCAAGTATATCCCTCTTATTTAGATATGTTAACCCTTGTCATGCTGAACCCGGATGTACCCTGCCTTCGCAAACAGTGTAGATCCAGATCAGTTGGCTTCTGAAGAAGCCAACTGATCTGAATCTGCACTGTTTGCCATTAAGTATTTGAATTTATATCAACAATCTGGATCAAGTAATTTGATTGGCTGAAAATTAGAAGTGGGTGTGGCATCTTAATTTATTCAGCAGGACAAGGGTTAACTAGATCAGTTGGCCTTCATCTGCAAACAACAGTTTCTGTATTTAGTTCTGCTCTACTAGGTTTCAAGATATCAGAAATGTGCAGATATTAACCCACTGTAGTCTTGAGACCCCTAAAAGGGTTATCGGCAAAAAGTGCAGACCCAGATGAGATGCTGCAGAATGCGGCATCTGATCAGGGTCTCAACTATTTGCAAAAAAGATCCACTATTTTTCTCTACAAATATCTAAATATACCTAAAATCAAAATTAGATTCTTGCAATATATAGTGTAGGGGAGTTCATTCAGTCTAAAATGGGTTAAGATATTATATTATTAGGATGATTATGGTATAACA
Organism: Anodontia alba; assembly: GCA_964016985.1. Taxonomy (NCBI): domain Eukaryota; kingdom Metazoa; phylum Mollusca; class Bivalvia; order Lucinida; family Lucinidae; genus Anodontia; species Anodontia alba. The sequence goes on from OZ024821.1 coordinate 146,117,791, forward strand.
AAATTATATAAACATCAAGTGCAAAGAATCACTTATTAAATGTCCTAAAATCATTTGTTTTAACCCTTGTCCTGCTGAATAAACTAAGATGCCATGCCCATTTCTAATTTTCAGCCATTCAGACTACTTGGTCCAAATTGTCGATATATATTCACATACTTAATGGCAAATAGTGCAGATCCAGATCAGTTGGCTTCAGAAGCCAACTGATCTGGATCTACACTGTTTGCAAAGGCAAGATGTATCTGGGTTCAGCAGGACCAGGGTTAATCATTTCATCCCTGCGTTTCTGAAGTGAACTCTTCCATCTTTGAATTTGTAGAGTCTAAAATCAACTGAATGGAAAACAGTGTGCCACATTTACTCCTAAGTATTTGGACATCTGGGCCCAGTTGTTCAAAGCTAACGACGTCGTTAGTTAACGATTCGTTAAAATTTACATCGAGTGATACGCAAATATGCTGAAATTTTTGCTGTAAAAATATGAGTAGCTTTTGCAGTGCAAAAGCTACTCACATTTTTTCAGCAAAAAAAAATCAGAATATTGTATATTGAATCCGCTAAAACAGTTCACAAAATGACCCTTAACGAGCTTGTTAAGCTAACGATGCTTTGAACAACTGGGCCCTGAACTGCTTTACCATCAGAGAACTGGTTAAGGAGGAGTGTCTGATGATAATTTTCTCCAGTTTTTCATGAAAACATTATGTTGTAAGTGTTTGTAAGATGTTTTCTATGAGGCGATTTGTTGTATGTCTTTCCATGTGTCTTTTTGTTCTTGTGCTTTTCAGTCCTTTTAGTATTGCGATTACCTCGCTTGGGGAAGAGTGATTGTGTTAGGGTTTAACGACATGTCAACCGTTGTGGGTCATTTTGTGTCATCTCCCAGGGAAAGGGAGATAGAAGAGATTGTAGAAGAGATGAAAGAGAGGGACAGGTAAGAAAGACGAACAAGAATGAAAGTAAAGAAACAGAAGAAATAAAACATTCCCCCTCTACCCTTATCTGCTACAAGGGTAACAGGCCTTGCCCAATTGTAAGCCAATATCAGTTGGATGCCCTGGTGACGTAAGATACATGACACCTTCGCACCACCCGACCACCCTTGGGGAAGAGAGAGCTAATCTTAGTGCTTTTTGTATGTTTGTTCGGTTTGTGCTTGTTTAGATTTGTCGGTTTCCTCTTCCTCTTGGGGTCTGGGAAGGGCTGCGGTTTGTGATTGTGGCACTCCCTGGACTTTTCTCTTACCCTTTTTTCTATTGAATCCCTGAATTATCATCAAATACTCTTGCTTATTAAGTTCTCTTTTAGCATACTTGTCCTAAAATTTGAACAAGTTTAGTTTTACTATGTACTGATTAATCTGAACACTGCTGGATACTTAAGTGGCAAAGTGAAGACCCTGATCAAATGCCACATTCTACGGCATCTGATCTTAGTCCATACAGTTTGCTCAGGCCTATTTGTCCAAATGCATAGGGTTAAATATGGTAGAACCAGAAGAGACAGCTAGTTACAAGCCACAAGCTATCTCATCAGGATCTAGAATGTTTCCAACTGCATACCTTTTGGTCTGCAAGATGAATGGATTAAAGGTGTAAATGCATAAATTGTACAAACTTAATTTTTTTTTTTTTTTTTTTTCTTCTGTTCAGAATGTGTGAACCTATAATTACTAATAACAAGTCTCTGGCCTTGTTTACAAATTATATTATGACACTGTACAGAGGACTTGTTAAGGAGGACTACTTGGTGCTTATTGGGATAATTTTCCTTAGTTTTTTATAAAAAAAAACAACATGTTTTGAGTACACACAACATATGTTTTTATGGAAAAAAATGAAAATTTATCCCAGAATTATCATCAAATATTCCTTCTTTACAAGCCTGCAGCACTGTTTTTAATGAAAAAGTATTGATATTTTTTTCTTATTTCTCTGCATTAGACCATGGCTGTAGAATCCTAATTAGAATCTACAACATATGTTTAAGTATCCAAATAAGAAAAATGTTTATCTGTATCTTCCTCTTAAATAGAGCTATCAACAGAAGAGATGCAAAGAGTTCAACCCAAGTTAATTTATTTATATTTACATTTATATATGTGATAAAAAAAAAAAGACAAAAAACCCCCCCAAAAAAAACCAAAAAACACATATATCTATATGAAAAGAGTTAAGTATTTTTAAACAAAAATCAGAGAAAACTGTTTTTTCCTGAAAAAAAAAGTAGAATAATTAAGATAAAATGTTTCATGTTGATAGAAATGTATCCATATGACATGTTAACAGTGAAGGACCAGACCAGAGACTGGGTCAATAATAATAAAGCTCTGCAGAACAAAAAATGCACAGAATTAGAATAAGAATATTTTACTGGTGATATACATCAATAGACATTCATTCACCAGGGGTCATCCAGAAAAATACTTTTATTTTTTCATGAAAATATATCACAGGTACATACAGTTTATTGTGGTGCTCATTCGAAGCACCTTTCTAAGGTACCTCTAATGAGGACTACAACACACTTAACATTTTTGTTGAGAAATAAGAAACATGGAAAGTATTGATACTTTTGACTGAATTCTCATTCAGTGAAACATCAATCTGTGTGGGTCATTTTGTTTTCTTCTCCCAGAAGTGAGAGTAGAGCTAGTAGATGAGAGGAAAGAGAGAAACCAAGATCTTTTTGACTGGATTGGCTGATCTGAATATTCATTGTTCACATGTCACTGGAAATATTTTCTCAAGACAATGTCCGACTAACCCGTAGAATTAATGTGCGCAAAAGGGAAAAGCCAAATAAAAGCTACAATGTTAGTTAGCAATGCCAAAAATGCTAGATCATGCAAAATAGAAAAAGGCAGCTAAGGCAGCTAGTAGATAAAATGGACAAGAGGTGAAAAAATATCTAGAAAAATAACATGCCACAAATGAATAAAGAAAATCCCGCCCTAGTATATAAGAAAATGTAAAATTGTAAAAAGTTGAAAAATTTTATAAATATACTTGACTCACCACTCAAGGCGGGCATTTTATGGTGTTAAGGCGTGGGTCGTATCAAACTTAGGGTGAGTGGGCTTGTTGCAACCCCTTTAAAACAAACAGCATATCTTTAGTACAAATGGCAGACATGGAAAAACTAGGTGTGAAAATGGAAATATTCTTTAAGAAATATTTTATCAAATAACTTTACCAGCACATATTAGCAATTTTCAACACACAGCTCCGCCAAACTTTATAAATATTATAACATTTTGCATGCTGGGTAAAAATTTCAGCAGTTGACATTTTGAAATATTTTTCTCATTTTACCAGAGAATAGGCTTTGACGTTTATGCAAATTGTCCCCTAGGGACAATTTGCATGAAATGTTAAAGCCTATTTTCTGGGAAAAAAATAAGAAAAATATCAATTTGTCTTCTGTTGAATTTGTCCATAGCATGGTAAGTGATATAAGAGAAATTTCAAATTCTATGAGAAGAAATCCAAAACTAAATACTTCACAGCCAGCAACTTAAAGCAATTTGCACTGCCTGTTCCTATTTTATTTAGATAACAATAAATGCATAAGTAAAAAATATTTAGCTATTTTTGTTTATGCTGGCCATCACAAGGTGCCCATCTCCAGGTAAGGAGGGTGCAGGGAGAGTGATGGAAGTATTACTCTTTAATTGCCGTATCTACCCTAAGTATTGAGACAGGCAGGTCCAAGTGAACAGAGCAGACCAGATTAGATGCTGCAGAATGCTGTGTCTGATCATGGTCTAGACCATTTGCCACTCATCCAGCAGTTATTAGACAAATCAGCAGGTAATAAAATGGACTTGTTCAAATTTTAGGACTGATATGGTGAGGAGTTAACCCATTGTAGACTGAACAGACTCCCCCACACTATATATTGGAAGAGTCCAATTTCAATTTTAGGTACGTCTGGCTATGAGATTTACATATTCCTAAAGAAAAATGGCTAAACTATTTGCAAACAGTGAAGACCCAGATCAGACGCCGTGTTCTGTGGCATCTGATCTGGGTCTGCACTGTTTGCCAAATACCCTTTTAGGGGTCTCTTGACTACAATGGGTTAAGGCATCCCCAATACAGTAAGCTCAATGTTCAGAAACCTCAAAAAACCTTGTCATACTAATCCTAAAATTTGAACAAATCCATCTGACTACATGGTGATGTGACCAAAACTGCTGACTGACTGGTAGACAGTGCAGACACTGACCAACTTGAACAATCTGATCTGAACAGTTTTAGGATAAATATGACATACATATTAACTCTTATCCTGCTGAATAATTTAATTAGCCACACCCATTTCTGACTATCAGCCAATCAGATTATATTATAAACTGTTTTCGTTCAAAATCACAAACTGAATGACAAACAATGTACATCCTGATCAGATGGCTTCTTCAGAAGCCATCTGATCTGGATCTACACTGTTTGCAAAGGTAAGGGTTGTCGTGAACAGCAGGATAAGGTTTAATATTTCTTATTTCAGAGTTGTAGGTAATAACTGGAATCAAATCAGCAATGTGATTCAAATTAAAACCCACAATAAATGTAGGAATCCTTGTCATGGCTCACATAAACAAGGAAACAAACTGAAACAGAAACTGATATTTATGACTCAAGCTAAGTTATTGTTCTGGAGAAAATAGCTGATATTTTTTCTTAAAAAAAAAAAAAAACCCAAAAATACCCTACACTGTGGTTTTACCATATTTATCTTAAGTGATCAGAAAGACACAAAGCTATAGGTACAAGAGGAGTAACAGGCAAATATTTTGCTTATATTTCCACACACACAAAAAAAAATGCTTGTTGTATGTACTCATTAGAAGCTCCTCAACATGGTGCTTCAAATCAGTACCACAACATATGTCTTTCTGGAGAAATAAGAAAAATGTCAATAGTTTTTGGTTTAGGTTTGAAAAAAAGAAGTCCTTAGCAGGAGGTATGCAGACAGGTCAGCTGATTGATTGATTGAGTTGAGGTTTTACTGCCCAGTCAACCCATTTGGGTCATGTCGTGCCACACTTTTCCTGGGCAGGCTTAATCCTTTAAGCGGTTAACCAGTATTTGTGCTCATTCTTTTACCAGAAACTGACAACTGCCCTTCTTGAATCAGTGGAAGGAATGATGATGACCGTAGAAATATTTCATGTTCAATCTCTACAAAAGAATGTTGCCAGACCTGGTGGGAAGGGAACTGAATCCACGGCCTCCTGATCAACAGCCACACGGGAAAAAGACTGAGTCACCGAGGCCTGCCACAGACAGGTCGAACCAAACTGTGTAGAAACAGACGAGATGCCACAGAAAGCAGCATCTGATCAGGGTCTACCTGTTTGTCTGTCACCCAGTAGTTTTTGGAAACATCAACAGGCAGCAGAATTGACTTTTCAAACTTTAGAAGTATAGTAAGGAGTTAAGGGGTCCACAAGCTTAGGGTAAATATGACAGAATAAGAATTAATTTCCACTATCTGTGCCACAATGTGAGAAAATGTTACATTATGGCAAATGCGATCAGCAAAAACAAACACAGATTAGTCTGCACATCCATGCAGTCTGATCTGAGACTTTGCTATTCACAAGGGCGCAGTTGTTCAAAACTAACGATGTCGTTAGTTAACGTATCGTTAAAACTTTGATCATTAAATATGGCATATACGCTGATATTTTTGCTAAAAAAATGTGAGTAAAGCTACTCACATTTTTTCAACAAAAATACCTGTGAATTAGATATTGTACTTAGCAGTACAGTTAACATCTTGACCACTAACACGCATGTTAAGCTAACGATGCTTTGTAGCAGTACAATTAACATCTTGACCACTAACACGCACCTTAAGCTAACGATGCTTTGAAAAACTGGGCCTGTTTGGTAATCCACTAAAATAAAACCAAAATATCATTGCTATAAAGGCTGATCACAAGATTATAAGAATAAATATTTAGTCACTGGAGACTGGAGCCATTCTACTCCAGAGTGAGATGAGAGAGATTGCCAGATTATTATTTTCTTATTCGTCCATGAAAACACATGTTGTAGTACTCATTAGAAAAGCCTTACTGAGGTGCTTTTAATGAGTACCCACAACCTATATTTTGTAGAGAAATAAAAAAATTAAGGCATATTCCTAATCAAGGAAACTTGCAACAGTGCTGAACCACAAATAGCTGCTGGAATCTGACAGATGAAGACCAATTTTTTTTTTTTTTTTTTTTTTTTTTTTGAATTTTTCTTCTTTAGATTAGCACTAATTAGCACCAAAAACATCATTTGCGGAGAAACTGGGATGAAAATCTTTGCATACTGGGTAAATTAACAGATGGCATTTTGAAATATTTTCTCTTATTTTTCCTAGAAAACAGGATCTGACACCTCATGCAAATTGTCTCTTCAGGAGACAATTTGCATAAAGTGTCAGATCCTATTTCTGGGAAAAATAATAAAAATATAAACAGTTTGTCATCTGCTGAATTTGCCCATAGCATGGTAAGTGTTAATTTATTGACTTTGTTTTTGTTCCTTCTCAAGAATTTAGGATGATGATTTGGTGTTTTCTGTCCCTTTTAACATTATTCAATTCATACTGAGACAATGAAGGAGTGATAATGAAAGGCTCTGTGCAATGTAGCATGCTACAATCCTGTGCTGATTTTCTCCTTTAGTGGACTTCATATGCGAGACCTCGTGGTCTGAACCAGAAGCACAAATGGCTTGGCTAAGCAAATGCTTCACAAGAATTTAGGAAGCATGGAAGCATCTAGTGAATCTTCACAAAAATGGAACTTACTCTACCCATCTTAAAGTACAAAATGATTATAATTTGATATTCTGCACCTAGTTTTTGTACTGTCTTTTCTTACATATTAGATAAAGCAATAACATTACTCCAGATTTTTTAATCAAAATGCATTGCTATTTGCTATTTCTCCACAAAAATTATGTTACTGAGTATTCAGCAAATGCCAATTCTAATGAGTACACACAACGCACATGGTTTCACAGAGAAATAACAAAAATATTTACTGGTACCCTTCTTATCTGGACCAATGTAACACCAGTCTCAACATAAGCTGTTATTTCAGAGAAAAAAACATATACAATATGTTCATTTGGCAAAAAAGGGATGGGACAGCTCATTATAATTGTTTTGCAACATATGTTAACCCTTGTCATGCTGAATAAATTAAGTTGCCACGCCCACTTCTAACTGTCAGCAAATCAGATTCCTTCATCCAGATTGTTGATATAAATTCACATACTGAATGGCAAACAGTGCAGATCCAGATCAGTTGGTTTCTTCTTCAGAAGCCAACTGATCTGGACCTACACTGTTTGCAAAGACAAGGTATATCTGGGTTCAGCAGGACAAGGGTTAACATGGAGCTGTGTAATTAAATCTTTTGCTTATTTGGCACAAACAGCCTAAAAAAAAATCACATCACCTCAGACAAGGAAAGATATACGCAAAAGGATGTGTCAGAACAATGGCAGAATGGCACACCGTATAGACCCTGACCAGACAGACAGTCTCAGGTAATTGGATTCCCAAAGTACATTACAGAAATGAATTTCATTTTTATGAATTTTATTGATGTGCAGACACTGGCGAATCACTAACAAAGGACTTAATGTTAACCCTTGTTCTGAACCTGGATATGTCCTGTCTTTGCAAACAGTGTAGATCCAGATCAGTTGGCTTCTTCAGAAGCCAACTGATCTGGATCTGCACTGTTTGTCATTCAGTATGTGAATTTGTATCAACAACCTGGACCAAGTAATCTGATTGGCTGAAAATTGGAAGTGGGTGTGGCATCTTAATTTATTCAGCATGACAAGGGTTAAGTTTATGAATGATTCGTCAGCAATACACATCCATATAATCCACAAAAATAAATCATTTCTCATAATTTCAGCTTGATCATGTTTATGTCAAATATGCAAATTAAATTATGTTAAATATGCCAATGCAAATTAAATAGCTTACTATGCAGAGAACAGTTCCATGATTCCTGTTCCTGGACTTATTAAAGTATACTTATTAAGTATAAATGCATTGTTGAAACTGCTCTGGACCAATCAAATAGCATTAAATTCATTTTTGTTTGAATTATTGCTTCTTAAGCACATCCTTACAGTGTGCTTATTAAAGCATGTGCCCTTAAATGGTGAATACGAAAAAAAAGAGGTATCTGAAGGTCCTGCTTATTTTGAAGACTGGATTATAGCAACAATATCTGCTAACAAACTGGTGATATAAAAACTGTTAATAATCACTACAATAAATATTAACCACACCAAACCCAATACATTCTGTCAGAAATATATTTTACAGCTCAACACTTAGCACGCAAAGGACCAATTCAGCAGACGACATTTTGAAATATCTCCTTTTTTTTTTCCCCATAAAACAGATTTGACATTTCATGCAAATTGTCTCCTAACCTCAGGAGACAATTTGCAGGATATGTCAAATTCTGTTTTCCAGGAAAAATAAACAAGAGGCCATGCTAAGATGTATGCATGTGCTATGTATCACTGACTGTAGTACCAATAGTTACTGAGAAACTAACCTAAATGCAAAAATTTAACAAAGTCTGTGGACTGTGAAATATAGGTCAAGGTCAAATAAGGATGACTGCATTCAAAAAGCCATGCTAAGATGTATGCAAATGCCAAGTATTACTGCTGTAGGACCAATAGTTAGTGCAAAACTGACCTGAACAAAAAAACTTAATAAAGTCCCTGGATTGTAAAATATAGGTCATATGTGACCCAGTTCCAAACCTGACCTTGAAATCATCAAGACAAACATTTTGAGCAAGATTCAGATTCATAATAATTACTTAAAAATGTGACCTCTACAGTGTTAATTAGGTTTTTCTTTGATTTAGCCTGGTGACCTACTTTTTGACCCCAAGTGACCTAGTTTCAAATCTGACCTTGAAATCATCAAGACAAACATTCTGAGCAAGATTCAGGATGATTACTTAAAAAATGTGACCTCTAGTGTTAACAAGGTTTTTCTTTGCTTTACCCTGGTGACCTATTTTTTGACCCCAAGTGACCCACTTTCAAAATCAACCTAAAGAACATCAAGATAAACATTTTGAGCAAGATTCATGATGATTACTTAAAAAATGTGACCTCTAGCAAGTTAACAAGGTTTTCTTTCGATTTGGCCCAGTGACCTAGTTTTTGATCCCAAGTGACCCAGTTTCAAACGACCTAGAAATCAAGACAAACATCTTAATTTATTCAGCATGACAAGATTCATGATGATTACTTTAAAAATTTGACCTCTAGGTGTTAACAAGATTTTCCTTCGATTTGACCTGATGATCTAATTTTTGAGCCCAAGTAACCCAGTTTCAAACTTGACCTAGATTTCATCTGAGCAAGTTTCATGAAGATTGGTTCAAAACTGTGACCTCTAGAATGTTAGCAAACTAATTGTTGGTGACGGACTACGAGCACAGGGTGATCACAACAGCTCACCCTGAGCATTTGCTAAGGTGAGCCAAAAATATTTCAAAATGCCATTGGCTGAAATTTTTACCCAGCATGGTAAGCATTAAAGAATAATAAAAGCTTGAATTTTGTTATGGAAGCATCATAATTAAGTTGTTATTTTTTTTTTTGGTAATAATCTAACAAACATAAAAACAGGTAGAAATAAAAACATGCAAAGATGCGGAATAAGAGATGATTCTATGTCCGTAGCTCTAGACAAGACATCTATTTTTTCACAGCCAAAAAGTACTGATAGTTTTCTTATTTCTCCATAGAAATATATATATTAACCGTTAGAGTGCCAAGCAAAATTGTAGTAGACAAACTACTTTTTTTTTTTTTTCTTCAGAGAAAATTAGGTTTGACATTACATGTGAATTGTCTGCTTAGCAGACAATTCACATGTAATGTCAAGCCTTATTTTCTCTGAAAATCACAAAATATTTCAAAATGTCCGCTGCAGTTGTTTGTCTGGGTTTTATGTTGCTTTCAACAATCTTTCTGTCATGTGCAGCTTGATGTGGCAGGGACTTTTAGAGTTTTGCCTCCTTGACCTATCATGTGGGCGACAGATGACATGACATTCCACCCACCCACCCCGTCATATTATATTGACACCAGTTCTGATTCCTGGCTCTACTTTCTTAATGCTGAGCGCAAAGTGAAAGAGCAGCTAATACCATTTTTAAGGTTTTTGGAACGACTCTGCTGGGAACCGAACCTACAACCTCCCGGTCAAAGTGGACCATCTACTGATTCAGCCACTGGGCCAATCTGTTGCAGTTGTGGTTGGAACTTTATTGGTTAAGGATACTCATTGCAGCAGTCACATCAAGTCTATTCTTTGTTTGTGTTGAGGTTTTACGGCCCAGTCGATCCAATGGGGTCATTTGGAGCCTGGTCAGTTCATCTAGCCATACTTTTACTGGGCAGGCTTAGTCCCCTAAATAATGTAATTTACTTTCAATTGGAACTAATTATAGCTTACGGTTTATATTTTTCACCATATACTTAACTCTTTTCTGTCCTGTCAATCTTTAATATCATGCCCTATTTTTTTCTAAGAAAATGTTAAACATTCAGAATGTTTCCTGTCATAGTTACCTGGCATTGTTTTTTTTTTTTTTTTAACCAAAAAGTATTGAAATTTTCTGTAAAAAAGAGGTAATCCCAGTGAGTATCCACAACACATTTTCTCAGAGAAACAAAAAATACTGATCCAGATACCCCTCTTTACCCATTGTCTACTGAATAGACTCTCCCACACAATATATTGGAAGAGTCAAATTTCAATTTTAGATACCTCCGGCTATGAGATCTACATATTCCTAGAGAAAAATGGCTAAACTATTTGCAAACAGTGGAGACCCTGATTGGCATTTTCATAATTATTAGCAGAGAAAATTTCATGCTCAGCTGAGTTGAGTGGCAAACAGTGTAGACTCTGATCAGATGCAGAATTCAGCATTATCTGACCTGGTCTACACTGTTTGCTCAGGCCTGTCTATCCCAATTCTTAGGTTTATTGCGGTAATGTTTTTTGCTTTTTATGGGCGCAACGCATGTGATTTGCAAATAAAATTGAGTTGAAATGAGCTGAGTTGCATATGTCATAAATACCAATCTTTTCTCATGATTCGACTCATAGTTGATAAAAATTCAGTCAAATATGGATTTTTCTGAGTTTTCTGGAGATGTAACATGATACTGTTGTGGTAAAAAAATGTGGAAAAATGAAACCACATTGGAATAATCATTAACAATTTACGGTAAATGTCCTAAAATTTCGAACAAAATTAAATAATTTCAGTTCTTGCTGTTCGAAATTTTAGAAATTATGATTTGCTAAAAAATTTACTGTTCGAAATTTTGGGACAGATTCACTTACAGCCAAAATTGACCTGGCTATCGGACGCCCGAAACGACAAAAAAGGACCTACACGACGAAAGTGTTTTCTTATTTGCTATGTGTGATTGGTAAACTGAATGTGAAATTGTATGAACAAGTAAATACCACACTGATGATTGTTTTGAATTCCATCCGAATAATTCCATGTCGAATAGTGTTTCTCATAACAAAACAATTAATTATCCGGTACACTAATTAATCGCCAGATACGTTTGTTCGGCACTCCGGGAATGTGCCACTTTCTTAAACTAGGCTGGCTTAGTCCACTGTCTTCTTACGTAACAACCCTCTTCACTTTACCGCACTGAGATACACAAGCTGACCAAAAAATACTTCAAAAGGTTACCGCACGTTTGTTCTTGTTTGAGCCTCTACAGACACACAAAAGTCCCTTTCCTCAAAGGTGAAGTGTACCGAGCTTAAATGTGAAAAGCGCAGACTGATTACAATTTCCGCCGTTCTGAAGCGCAGTATTCACACTGCTTGCTGACATCTGAGGCTGACAATGCATTCTGTTGGCGATATGCGTAAACCCAGATCAGACTGCCCCGATACATAGACTGCGCGAATGCGCATGTTGATCCTGTCTATGCTGGTCTCAAATGTCATAAGGTCGTTTCTCTTGGAAAGGCCTCATACATAAACGAACAGTGCGGACAACCAGATCAGAATGCAGCCTGATCAAGATCAAAGATTTTAGCTCTACACCAAACTGAACTAGGTATGCCAAACCTGTGAACTGCCATTATCGTTTTTAGCAATATTTCTTTCGTTAAAAAAAAAAAAAAAGCTGTATTGGTAACGAAACTTATTGCAAGAATTATCTGTCATCAATATTAATCCTTTCAGGCGAAAATGTCCCTTTGTGTATATGTGTAAGTCAGATCAGAATGCGGGACGCAGTCTAGTGCAGGATGATGTCCACTTAATTCGCTGAATAGGTCATTGGTATATAACACTGTAATACATGAGTTGCAGTCTCCAGCAAGTGCACAGACTGATCACATTTGTAACAAATGATAAGGTTCGTTTTGGCTTGTTGGACCTATCAGCTCTGTTGGGACCATTACCTGTTCAAATAGGATGCACTGAGCATATCATGACAATCACGCGATCAGACGGGAAATATTTTGCTGGAGGCGAATGTTAATCCCCACGACGAAAACGTTTTCGGCGTGCTTAATGAAACCTTTGGCACGCTAAACTTAAATATTAGCGGCAGTTATTATCGAAGGACACAGTGTACGGACGAGCAGGAACGACCCAGATCAGAATGCGTGGATGCATTTGCTAATTTACAATTTCGCGTGTAGCGCTTTCTTACTATGGCATGCGCGTCACGCTTTGCAGAAATGATCAGATCAACTTTGGAATTCTGGTTTAGTGGTCACACGACTTACTGAAATACCGGAATACTACCTGAATACCCGTGAAAAATACAGGAATTCCTGTGAAGACACCAATACTGGCTTTAATTAAGAAACGAATATACTCGGAGGACAATCTTGAAAAGCCCCCAAATTAGTTCCATTCCCTTGTTCTCTGCGGCGTCTGATCTGGATCTACGCTGTTTGCATTTAGGTTTTTTTTAAATTTTTTAATACGTGCCAGTTTTGTATGCATTCCTGACTGAGAAAAGGCTCTATAAAATAAGTTTGTTTTTCTCCCGAAGAGGTTTCCCGCCACGATTTCATGTGACGTATCGCTACGAGCACGTGGTTTCTTAATGCGGGGCAAGAGAAATGTTCTCAGGAAATGTTGCTTTGTGACTGTTCAGTTTCTGGGGATTTTAATAATTATGATGTTCTCAATATATACATAATGTAAAAGAATTACAGTACTTATATTTATTTACATCCTGGTAAACGCGAAGTAAGGTCCTCATGCACTCTTTAGGTTTTACTCTTTAAAGGGAGCTAATTACATACGCCTTGATGAATTTTACGAGTCGGACCCAGCATTTTTTTTATGAATCAGGGGCGGATCCAGGATGATTTCTGAAGGGATTCGATTTGATCGAATTTCCGTACTTACTCCACATATCCGGACAGACAGGCCTGAGCAAACAGTGTAGACCCAGATCCGACGCCGCAGAACGCATGTAAAACCTTCACTGAAACGGTGATGTATTTAACCAAAGTTTTGGAATCTCTCCAAGAACTGGAGTTTACATGCCTGTTTGTTACCACAAACGGCAAAATCTGACTGCCCTTGTATCGGAAGATGATCGGAGTCTTCACTGGTCGCACGTCTTATTGTCCTAAAAGTGTTTTCCGAATTTCTGTGTTCCCTGTACCCACTAACTAGTTTCATTCCCTCTTTCTCTGCGGCATCTGATCTAAGTCTACAGTTTGCATAGGCCTATCTGTATCAATACTTAGGTTCTATTTTAATACCTACCAATTTCATATCCATTTCTGACGAAAACATGCTCTATAATTTAACGAACATAAGTGTGTGTTTTCCCTCTTAGCGGATTCCGCCACGATTTCATCTGATGTTACCGTTACGAGCACGCAAGCGGTTTCTACATGCGGAACAAGGGAATGTGACTGCATTTTCTGAATTTTCACATATATTAAAAATATTCATCATGTCAGCCACAAGGTAACAACAGTTCTAGATCACCTGCGCATAATCTAACCCTTATCACGCGGATATGACTGTCACGGGGAAATAGCTAACATTGTGATGGGAGTCTTTTTTTTTTTTTTTTTTTTTCTTGTAAATTTTCAGTCAGTATCTCCTGGCTTTGTATAAAATCAAAATATGGTTCCCATGCCATTTATGTTCATAAAACTCGTTGTGACACTGCTCTGTGCATTTATGTTTTGCGGTGGTTTTCAACACCGCTACTTTAATTTCCAGTTCCGTAGCGGAAAAAAAAGTTACCGAAATTAGAATGTGCCGATAAAAAAATACTTGAAGCAAGCTGTGTTCGAAATTTTAGAAATCCTCTTTTTGCAAAACTGCTACTGTTCGAGATTTTAGGACATTTCCAGAAATTATTTTGGGCAAAAATATTAGGTGTTCGAAATTTTAGGGTGTTCGAAATTTTAGGACATTTACCGTATGTATACATTTTTTAACTGCTGGAATTAAATAACAGCAAGTGATGTTTTTAAAACATTTTTTTCTTAGAAAAAAAGATGTGATTTTGCAAGCAAATCATCTTAATGAGACAATTCACATGCAATGTCAAACCCTTTTTTCCGCAAAGAAAAAAAAAAATCAATGTGTTGTCTGATGATTTTGCCCAAAGACAGCTGAAAGCTAAATACAAATATCTTTATCTTAGTGCACTGTAGTTCAGTACACTATCCAACAGGTAAATTTAAACCACGATTGGCAAAAATTCAAGTTTCTAGAGAAGGTACTCAAATTTTTTATAAGTTCAGAAAAGAGACAAGAAAATGTATCTGACTTTCATAATTTGCCATGTATTTGGACAGACAAGCTGAAGAAACAGTGTAGTCTCTGATCAGACTTCACTGAATGTAGCATCTGATCAAGGCCTACATTGTTTGTCACTCAAACTTTAGGACAAGAATGGTAGGAGTCATGCTCCTAATAGTTCAGGTTAATAGGGTAATATATAAAGTTCCAATGGGATCAAAAGAACAAAAGAAATAAGAAGTATTGAGAGGCAATAATGCAGTTTATAACTGTAACTCTGGTTAAATATTTGTCTTATTTGTCCATTAAAAAACCAAACAACATGTCATTAGAATTATCTGAATGAGTACCCACAATATGTCTTCATGGAGAAATATGATCAGTAAGCATACAGCATTTTGGTGTTGAAAAAAGAAAGCCATTTCTAGCAATATAAAACCCCATTTATTTGGACACAGAGGCCTGAGCAAACAGTGTAGATCCAGTTTGATCCTAGAAGTTTATTTAAACAAGAAAAATGCCTAACAGCATTATGGACGGGTTTTTCAAAAGGTTAACCAAAAGGTCAACCTCGGACGACGCCTGACGCCCGCCCACCCGACGCTCGCCCGCCTAACATCGCTATTTTAAAGGACATATTTAAAAAAAAAAAAACCCGTCCAAAAAAATGGATCTCAAAGCAGGAGTGTCTTCACAAGAAATTGAAGCTCTCGAGTCTGATCTGTTCCTTTGGATAGATTTACAACAGCACATTGATAATGACAGTTTCACCGAGATCATTTTGAACCTTAGGATCCTGGCAGTCTGATCAGTCAATCAACACAGCTACTCAACAATCTTTGAATTCATTTATTCATTTGACAATCACAGGCACTTAACAGCCTCTGGCTTTTAGTTTACCTGCACAGGTCTCAACAATCTATAGCTCCTGAGAGTTGGAAGTTTGATAAGTAAAGCAACACAAGTGTTCATAAGCCTATGGATTCTGGTTATCTGTTTAGTCAGTCAACACAGGTATTCAACAATCTTTGCATCATGGCAGTTTAACAAGTTAACCAGGGCCCAGTTGTTCAAAGTATTGTTAGCTTAAGGAGCTAGTTAATGGTCAAATTGTTAAATGTTCTAGTAAGTACTGTATCTAATTCACCGGTATTTTTGCTAAAAAAATGTGAGTAGCTTTTGCAAATGCAAAAGCTACTCACATTTTTTCAGCAAAAATATTAGCATATATGCCATATTTAATGATCAAAGTTTTAAGATATAATAAGTAACAATAGTGTTAATTTTGAACAACTGGGCCCAGCACAGGTACTCAACAACAAATGGATTCTGGCAATCTGATCAGTTAATCAGCACAGTAATTCCACATGCTCTGGATTTAGCAGACCAGCACAGGTATTCAACAACCCATGAATCCTGGCAGTTTGATCAGTTTGTTTGTTGTGTTTGTGTTGATGTTTTACAGCCCAGTCAACCCAATGGGGTCAGGTTACCTAACCAGGTTACCTAACCACACTTTTACTGGACAGGCTTTGTCCTCTAAGCCGTTAACAAGTATTGTGCACATTCTTTTGCCGGAAACTGACAACTGCCTTTCTTGAATCAGCGAAAGGGAGAGAATGACTGTAGAAAATATTTCATGATCAATCTCCATGAAAGAATGTTGACGACCCAGTGAGGGTCGAACCCACAACCTCCTGATCACCAGTCGGATGCACATCCAACTGAGCCACCGAGGCCGGCAGTTTGATCAGTCAAACAGTGCAGGTACTCAATTGGCTATAGTATAAGTTAAGCAGCACAGGTACTCAACAAGCTTAAGCTACTGATCCAGAGTCTGATCCGGTAATTAGCACAGGTACTTTAAACCCAACGTTGTTGTCCCTTACTGAGAACCACAACATACATTTTCATGGAGAAATAAGAAATATATTTATCAAGATACTGCTCTTACTTCGGTATAAAGAATAACAGAGTATGTTAAGTGAATTACAGAGTATATCAAGTGAATTACAGAGTATATTAAGTGAATTACAGAGTATATAAACTTGTTAGAAAGGATAAGCACTGGTATATGAAGGAAAGAAAAACTATATCGATGTTTAAGCTGATCTAAATCTGCACTGTTCATGTATGATACAGTCTTAGCTCCAAATAAGATGATAATATTTTTCTCATTTTGCCCTGAAAAAATGTTGTGGGTACTCATTAGAAGTGCCTCAGAGAGGCGCTTCTAATGAGTGCTCACATGTTTTCATGGTGAAACAAGAAAGATATCAAAACATTTTGGTTGAAAAAAGTGCCTTATCTGTAGCTATGACTGTGAATGCTTTCTCAGTTCTAAGTCAAATGTGTCTCTGTCTCACTCAGATGTATTGTAAAAAATCAACTAAAAATTACAATAAATGCTAGTTTCTATAATATGCTGAACTTGATTGCTGTTAAAGAACAGTAGAGAATGGTTATACCTCCCAGTGAAATAACACTTGATACAGAAATATTTGCTTCCTCATTCCCCTTCTACCTTTGGGGGTGGGGGTGGGGGGGTACTATTAAAAAAAAATTTGTTCCTTCTGGGATTTTTTTTCTTCTTTAAGAGTAGCCCCAGTATTCTTAAGGTTTCAAATAAAAGGAAGCCAACTTCCTGTGTACAAGTTGTGTCCCTTTGCGAAATGGTAATAAAATCTTTCTGATGGTATCTGTTCAAAAGAACAGTATTTTACTTTAATTCTTTATTCTCACTGGAAAGAGCAAAACCGAATGTCTTAGAAAAAGCTGGCAAAAACCATTACATCTTTTGTGTGCAGCCAGCCTCCTGCAGCTTGCTTAAGTTTATAAAATGTTTTGGATGCATGTTGTCTTTTTTAACTCTTACATCCCCTGAGTTTCTGAAGTGGACTCGTCCATCTATGAATCTGGTAAGAACCATTGAAACAAACAGAGATCTAAGTCCGAAATCAATCAAAACAGAATGGCAAACTGTGTAGATCCTGATGAGACGGCTCATTCTGAGCCGTCTCATCAGGATCTACACTGTTTGCAAAACAAACGTTTCGGTCTGCAGGGCTGAAAGGGTTAGGTCTATATAAAGCAAGTTCAGCACATTTAAAGACTAAAATGACAAAAATCTAGGACAGGAAAACCAAACTGATATCTCTATGCCAGAATCTAAACTAGCCAACACAACTGTGTAGCTTGTTAAGCATCTTTCCAGGACATTTCATAGCTTGAGAGGGGTATTCAGAGAATATTTTTCTTATTTCTCCGCAAAAACATATGCTTTGGTACTCTCTAGAAATATCTTGGTGAGGTACTTCTGAGTACCCACAGCACATGTTCATGCAGAAATATGAAAAATGTCAGTATTTTCTGCCTTTTATGGGCATTTCTTTTTGAACTATGATGTGATGTGCAAATAAATAGAGTTGTATGGAGAAAAATACACATACACAGTTATAGTCTTTGCCTCTTTGTTACTTTGTTGTTATAACAGATGTAGGGATCTATGAAAGATAACAGCTTAACAGATACATCTGGAAGACAGTTTACTCAAGGGGAAGATCATCTTAGTTTTCCCAAAGAAAAATCTCAAACAACTGCAGCAGACGACACTTTTAAATTTATTTATTGTTTTTTTTTTCTTCCGTTTTTCATAGAAACTAAGTTTTGACAATTCAAGACTTATTTTCTATGTAAAATTCTTTTATTTACACATCGTCTGCTACATAGTTTGCTTCGCGATTTAAGAGTTATGAAGGAAAGTAAGACCTTTATTATCTGAAGCACAGACATATCAAAGTGTTAGTGAGTAAAAAATTGACAAAAAAGGCATTTTACAATGTGAAAATACTCCTAGAAAGAAATAATAATAAAAAATAATAAGAAGACACAAAATTATTAGAAAATCACTTCCTTAAGAGCAAATATAAATCTCACCTTGCTGCATAGGATATCCCATCATTCCTTGCTGACCATTGAACTGAGCACCTCCTCCACCACCACCGCCACCCCCTTGCATCTGCATACCCCACCCACCTTGCACTGGCATGCTCATACTTCTGAAATATGAAACATCCACGTGGATAAGAATTCTGTTCTATTAGTTCTAGACAAAAAGGGGGAGAATGACTGTAGAAATTATTTCATGACCAATCCCTATGAAAGGTATAATCTACCGATGGAATTGTAGTCAGACTTGTTATCATCTGTGCTATGGAGTCCAGCTAAATTTGTTTGAAGGTCCTTTGCATTACGAAAACAGGCCTGTTCAAATATAGTCAAAATTTTACCACCAAACAATGAAATTTTTCCGAAAAAAAAAAAAAAAAAATTTGATATTTTCCATATTTCTGCTCAAAACATACATTGTGGGTACTCTAATGAGTACCCACAATCTACGTTTTTGAGCAGAAATAACAAAAATAACGTATACCCCAGTAAACCCCAGTTTTACTATATAAAAGTGGGGTTTAAGGGGGTCAAAATTATATAGGTATGTTTTTGTGATGGTAACAGACGATTACCTGCAGACAGAGAACTCCAATGACCTAAAATGTGAAAGTTCTGTCTCAATCTCCATAAAACAGCAAACAAAATTTGCTGCCATTTAATTGTGTTTGTTTTATTTTACAACTTTAATGGAAAATAAATTTAAATAATCAATGTCAGACAGACTGTAAAAGGAGCATGTTTCATTTTAACGACTAGGTCATTATTGAATCATTAAACCTTAAAGGGCAAACCACAACAGCAGGGGACATTCCAAATTTTCTTTTAATGAGTTTTCCGAGAAAATAAGGTTTGACATTTCATGTGAAACTAGCAGATGATTCACATAAAATATCAAGCCTTATTTTCTTTGAAAAACAAACAAACAGTATTTAGAATATTGTTAGCTAAATTCTTAAATAGTTAAGAACATGACATTCGTTGGTAAACCAACATTCCGCATAATTATGATGTTCTACACTCAAAAAGAAGCCATTACACCACATGTAAACAGTGAAGGCCCAGATCAAGCTGTGCTAATACAGTCTGATCAGGATCTTCTTTACTGATATATTCAGCAGTATCCCAATGATTCTGTCAACAGTGATTGTGTTGAGGTTTTATGGGCCAGTCAACCCTATGGGGTCATGTCGAGCATGGTCAGCTTACCTACTGGTACCACTTTCACTGGGTAGGCTTAGTCCTCTAAACGGTTAACCAGTTTTGTGCACATTCTTTTGCCAGAAACTGACAACTGTCCTTATTGAATGAGCCGAAAGGACAGAATGATCAAACTCTAAGAAAGAATGTTGCCGGACCCGGTGGGGATCAAACCCTCAACCTTTACCATAAATATTAAGACATTTACGCCTTACCATTAATATTCTAAAATTTGAAAAATTCCCTTAACTACCTTTTGATGAGTCTGTTGGAAGAGTAATAAACAGAGTGGACCCTAATCACATGCTGTATTCTGATCTGGGGCAACAATGATTGCTCAGGCAAACAACAATGTCTGTCCGAATATTACGGTACAATTTGAAGAATTTCGCCCCGGATAATCAGCGAGAGCTTCATCTACTGACTAGGCACTTCATTTAGGTGTTTGAACTGTCAGAAAATTTGAATTATTTGAAAATTTAAGATAATCAAAGACAACATACCCATACTGATAACCGTATCCTTGGTTCCCATAGCCCGCTGCTCCTCCTTGCATGTAGTATCCACCCTGTGGTCCGTAGCCAGGATAATTGTAACCACCCATATTATAGAATTGACTACCGTTAGCGTAAGAATTAGCTCCCATACCGTTAGTATATGGCTGTTGCTGTTGTTGAGGCTGCAATAAGATAATAGTCAGTCAAGGAAGAGCACTCATCCAATTCTGAGACTCAGTCACATATCTTGAGAGGAAGTAAGCAGTCAGAAAATAATTTTTGTCTACGTTGAGTTTTAACCCATTGAACACTGAATGAACTCCCCCACACTATAAATTGGAAGATTCTAATTTCGATTTCGGGTATGTCAGGCTATGTGATTCTGCACTGTTTGCCAAATACCCTTTTAGGGGTCTCCAGACTACAATGGGTTAATGTTACTATCAAAATTGTTGTTGTTTGTTTGTTTAAGTTGAAGTTATATGGCCCAGTTAACACTGTTCAGGTCATGTTGAGCTGGTCTGTTAACCTACTCACACTTTTCCTGTTTTCTCTGAAAAATCAAGTCTTGACATATTATGCTGGTCTGTTAACCTACTCACACTTTTCCTGTTTTCTCTGAAAAATCAAGTCTTGACATTTCATGTGAATCATCTGCTTAGCAGACGATTCACATGAAATGTCAAGACTGTTTTCTCTGAAAAATAGAAAAAAACTTTTTTTTTTAAATTGTCATCTGCTACAAATTTTGCTTGACGCTTTAAGGGTTAAAAGGAAAGACTTTGCCCCCTTTAGGTAATACTTAGGTATATATTGTATACCGATGTCTTTGTATAGCCAGCACATGGTACCTCTGAACTTCCCATATAGAAACTTACCGACTGGTTTCCTGCTATCATCTGTGGTGTGGAGGACTGTGACTGGCCGGGGTCATTGGATTCTTTACCCCATGAGCATTTCACTTGTTGTTCATTGACTACCTGCCCATGTACACCACATATAGCCTGTGCTGCATTCTCTTTGTTGCCAAATCTGAAACATATCCATAGAAATGGAACAATGATCAAATAAATATCATCTTAGAAGTTTTATCAATGATATATTATATTTACCCTAAATATTTTGACAAGTCTGAGAAAACAGTGTGGACCAAACTAAACTGCAGACAACATTTTGAAAATTTTCTTAATTTCCCAGAAAAAAATTATTGGACACCTCATGCATATGGTCTCCAAGGCTATCTGGGAGACAACTGCATGAAATGTCAAATCTTTTTTTCTGGTAAAAATAAGAACAAAAACATCTTTTTTTTTTTGTTTGTTTTGCCAGAAAAATCATATTGTCTGGGAAAAATATGAAAAGTATCATCAACTTGTAATCTGCTGAATTTACCCAGAGTGTGCTAAGTGTTAAAAATTTGCTGATTATCTGGGCCCAGTTGTTCAAAATGTTGTTAGCTTAACGAGCTCGTTGGCTCGTTAAGGGTCATTTTGTCAACTGTTTTAGCGGATTCAATATACAATATTCTTATATTTTTTACTGAAAAAATTTTGCTGCTCACATTTTTTCAGCAAAAAATTTCAGCATATTTGCGCATCACTCAATGTATGAATCGTTACCTTTGAACAACTGGGCCCTGGCTATTAGGTAGACTGCATGGAATACCGTATATACCATAAGTATTAGGTGTTTGCCACTCATCTAGCAACATCGGGTAGTAAATTGTATTTGTTCAAATTTTAGGACAAGTGTGATAAGAAGCTGAGGTGTCGGAACACTTAAGGTAAATTTGGTATTGTATTTTAGACTGTCTGGCTAAGATACTAAAAACATGACATGGCCACAGACTGTTTAAAGTGACTGGATAGAACTGAAACTTTCATCGCTAGTTCTGCAAAGGGAGACAATTTGTAGACAGAAAGTTGCCTCCCTAGTAATTGAAGGGAGCAATTTTTTTTCTTTTGAGGGTAGCCCCAATGAGAAAGGAGGCAAACACTTCCATGTCAGAGTTATTTCCCTTGGAACTGTGTCTATCTCCCTTTAAGCACATCTGACACTGCATATGACTCATATGCAATGTCAGACGTGCTTAAAGGGAGATGTATTATGACATTACAAATGACACGCAATGACATAAAAGGGCCCTTATGCCATATGTAGCTAATGAAGGCCCAGACAAGCCTGTTCATTTGCACAGTCTATCTTGATCAGAATCTCCATTGGCAGCTAAAAGAATCAATGAATACTGCAGAACATATCGACAGAACTCATCAGATGTGTAGGATATCTCAAGGCCTTTGCTCTTTGTATATGGCATAAGGGCTTTATTCCCATGTTGCACACTGTATGTCTTTCCACCCTATTTTCTGGGCAATTATCTATGATCATCTATATCTTCTAACAGAAAACTACCGCCATTATCCGAATAAATGTCACATCAGAAATAAACTGCAATTTCCACTGGAGGCCTATAAATTCTCTTTAACACTTACAGTGTTATGAGGAAATTCTGCAGAGGACAGACTGATGATATTTTTCTTATTTTTCCTAGAAAATAGGATCTGACACATCATGCAAATTGTCTCCTTGGGAGACAATTTGCATGAAGTGTCAAATCCTATTTTTAAAGAAAAGTCAGAAAAAAATATTTCAAAATGTCATCTCCTGAAATTTTTACCCAGCAAGCAATGTGTTAATTATATAAAGGAAACATTCAGATCATAAAAGACTTCCATGTAGGCATAAAACTGGAATCAATTCTATCATTATTGTGTCAATTTACCAGGGAAAATTTTTATTATATTGTGGCGGACACTAGGAGACACAATATAGGCTTTTTGTTTATTAACCTTTAGCCTGCTGTGTCTGTAAAATAGCAGCGGTGGTTTGAATTCTTTCCCCGCTAGTGGCGACTTTTGTCAGCTGCTGATAGCCTTTGCAAACAGTTTGGACCTAGATCAGGCCCGACAAAATGCTGGGCGTGATCTGGATCCAAACTGTTTGACACTCTGATGGTATTCCTAAAAGATTTTTTTGAAATAGTTAATTTTAAAAAAAATCCTCAGATGACAAAAAAGCATGCAAAATAATCCAGCATGCAAAGAGTTAAAGTATCTAATCTACCATAATTACCATAAATATCATGTATCTAGTGGACTATTCTAACCACAACTCTTTGGACTGGTCTACTTCCAACAATGTGGTGTCTGGTTAGTTTTTATTATTACTATTCTATAGAAACTCCTGTAGTTAATGCAAACAGTGCAGACCCTGCTCTTAGGCATCTGATCTGGGTCTGCATTGTTTGTTTTTGGAGGTTTTCCAGGGCATTAAAAACTGCAGCAGACAAAATTTTAAAATATTTTTTTTTTCCTGAGAAAAGCAGCAATGCATATGAAATGTCATGCCTATTTACTGAGAAAAATTAGACAATTCACATGAAATGTCAGGCTTTATTTTCACAGAAAACTAAGAGAAAAATATTTTACGATGTCAAGCCGCTGCTGTTGTGACTTGTGCAAAATAAGCTCTCCTTATTTATCCTAAAATCTGATGATGATGATGATGATGATGATGATGATGATGATGATGGTGATGATGATGATATGGTGTTTAACATCCATTTCAACAGTATTGAAGTCACATCGAGATGTTGAAGAGGTTATTATGAAAGGCTCAGTGCAATGAAGTGCCTTAGTCATAAGCTGAATTCCGCCTCTGGCGGGACTTGAACCCAGGATGGGAGAGAGCGTTGACTGATCAGCCATGTGGACGCTTTGTCCTAAAATCGGAACAACTCGCTACGCTACATGTACTTGGTGAGGTGACTAAAAACTGTGCTTGCAGACTATATTCAAACTGCATTTTCAGACCATTTCATTTCAGTATTACAAAGAATACCAATCTATTTTAGACATTGTTTGATTTGCAAGATTTTGTTATCACAAGCATCTGCAATCTCCACATGGAATTTTTAGTATCTTAAGATTTTATGTACCAATGTTTTTAGAAACAACAAAACCTCATTAACCGTTACCACTCATTGGGAAAATTCAGCAGACCGCAAACTGATGATATTTTTCTTATTTTTCCCAGAAAATAGGCTTTGACATTTCATGCAAATTGTCTCCTT
The DNA here is from genome assembly GCA_964016985.1 of Anodontia alba. Taxonomy (NCBI): domain Eukaryota; kingdom Metazoa; phylum Mollusca; class Bivalvia; order Lucinida; family Lucinidae; genus Anodontia; species Anodontia alba. The sequence goes on from OZ024821.1 coordinate 146,142,412, forward strand.
AATTTGCATGAAATGTCAAAACCTATTTTCTGGGAAAAATAAGAAAAATACTTTGAACTGTCGTCTGCTGAAACTTTTTCCTAGCATGCTCAGCATTAACAAATGGCATCCATGCACAGGATCACGCTTACCTAATAAATGCATATCCTTTATCTTTAAATACTCGTATTTCTTGTATAGAACCATATGACGAGAATGTTTTTCGAATGAGATCCTCTGTAAGACCTTGAGCTATACCTCCGCAGTAAACTGTACAATTTGTGGGACTTGACTGGCTCATAACTTCATCGTAATTCAAAGCTTTTATATCTATCAAAAGATAACAGCATATCTCCAGATAAGGTGATTCATTATATTTGATTTGGTGTTTCATGGCCTAGTCATAAATGTTAATGTCAAGCAAGTTAACCTGTCCACTTTTTTCCTGGATAGGCTCCTCTAAGCGCCAGTAACTGACAACTGCCCTTCTTGAATCAGCGGAAGGGAGAGAATGACCATAGAAATCATTATACAATCAATCTCCTTGCAAGTTACACGGCTTAGCAGGGTTTCAAGCCTGCACTCCTGGATCTGCAGTTAGACGCCATACAGACTCCACTGTGAAGCCTGGCCAAGATATGGTAACCGAGAAGACAATTCGCATTTGTTTCTTTTTGTTTCTTGTTGTTTTTTTTTTTTGTACTGAAAGATGTTGTGGGTACTCATTACAATCCCCTTGACAATGAGCAGATATGTTGTGTTTTGACACAAAAATAACAACACAGACACATACCCACAATAAATGTTTTTGTGGAGAAATAAAAAAAAAATGTTTTCCTGATACCCTTTGATCAAGAGACCTGACTGATCTTGTTTATTTCTTCCTGTCACATCTTCTGTCTTTCTTTAAGTAAACATGACAACAAAGCCATGAAAATGTAAGACATGTGTCTGAAATATTTTAAAAATCTGGACAGGAAAACAATAACAGAATATTTTACTTATACACTAATATTGGGAAGTGGTTAAAGTTTGCTATTGCATGTACATTGCTTAAGTCAGATAATTAATGCTTAGTTCCCAAATGTATTTCGGGAAACCTTTCCCTGACTGAAATAAGAAAAACAAGTTTCAAAAGAATCAGATAAAAAATGTTGACTTAATTGCATAAACCAGAAAAGTTAACGGACTGATGAACAGATGCACGGGAACAATGCCATGACATGAGCTCTTCTGGCCTTTGGACAGTAGAGCTAAAAATCAGCTTAGCCATTACTTACTTTCTTTTGTCGCAGGGGCGGGCGGTTTCCGCGTTGCCCAGTTGGTTCTGATTGGTCTACTTCCAAGCCACTGTCCATTCATGTTGGTGATGGCTGTTTCTGCATCCTGGGAAGAGACAGAAAAATATGTTAACCTTTAGCAAACTTTTGGCAACATCTCTTTGCAACCCTGAGAAGAAAGATTGCGATTTGGTTACTCTAAAATTCATCTTTTTTGCGAGTCATTTAGTGTCACTTTCCAAAAGGAAGAAAAGGGAGAGACAACTAGTACTGGTAAATGAGAGAAAAAAGAGATAGTGGATGGCAGAATAACTGAATGATAGTGCAGAAACAAAAGAAATACTAACTTCCTGCCTTACCCAACGCTGCAATCCTTACCACCACACTACCACCCATAATCTTACCGTATTTACCCTAAGTATTCGGACACTTCAACTCCTTATCATACTTGTTCTAAAATTTGAACCAGTACAATTACTACCCGATGTTCTGTCTAAGAATTGCTGTATGACTGGCAAACAGTGTAGATCCTGATGAGATGCCACCCTCTGCCACATGTCATCTGGGTCTACAGTTTGCTCTGGCCTGTCCGCAGGAATACATACGGTAAATATGGTAATCTCAACTTCTAATTTTCAGCTGATAAGATTGCTTGATCTGGGTTGTTGTTACAAATTCATTTGCTTAATGACAAAGAGTGCAGATCCAGCTCAGTTGGCTTCTTCAGAAGCCAACTGATCTGGCTCTACACTGTTTGCAACTGCAGGGCATTTACGTGTTCAGCAGGACCAAGGTTAATATGAATGGTTCTGTGAATGTTGCTCTAAAATCAAAATTTAAAGCTGCCTCATGCAATTAACTGCATTATCCTGAGAAACCTGCATTGAATGATTTTGTTTTAACAAATCAAATCTAAATGAACAAGCTTTGTTAACAAGTTCTAGATTCACTGTAATAAACCAGTTCCATCTCCAGAAGAATACAGGAAGTCTCTTTATAACCCTACCGTTTCACTCAATGAGTTAGGGAGCCTCCATGTTGGTGCTAGTAAAATCAATTTAATCACTCTGGAAGAGTGGCAAACAGCACAGTTCTAGATAAAAGTGAGGTACACAGCAACCTCTTTTGTGCACATTCTTTCATCAGGAACTGACACTTGCCCTTCTTGAATCAGCAGAAGGGAGAGAATGATCATAGAAAATATGATCAATCTTAACAAAAGAATGTTGCAGACCTGGCAGGGATCAAACCCCTAACCTCCTGATCTCCAGTCTGACATGCATCCAATTAAGCCACAGAGGTCGGCAAAGCAACGTCTTTATTACATGATTGAATAGAGCACAGCCCTTTTGTATCACAATGTCATTTTTCTACATAATCTATACATTTTTGTTTGGATACAACACAGTTGTTTAGCTAACATGGTTTTGGATTTGAATCCCATCAATAGTGTCATAAAGAGCTTGTGGTATATCAGTTTTTTTTTTCTCATTTCTCGACAAAACCATATATTGTGGGTACTGAATAGTAGCGCCTCATTCTAAAGAGTACCCATGTTTTTGTGGAGAAATAAGAACAATATCAACACTCTTTTGGTGGAAAAAAAGCTCCTTATCTAAGGCTATCTATAGACCCAGATCAGATGACAATTTGGGCCGGGTTGTTCAAAGCGTCGTTAGCTTAACGAGCTCATTAAGGGCCATTTCGTTAACTATTTTAGCAGATTCAATGTACAATTTTCTGAAATTTTTTGCTGAAAAAATGTGAGTAGCTTTTGCACTCACATTTTTTCAGCAAAAAATTTCAGCATATTTGAGTATCACTCGATGTAAATTTTAACGAATCGTTAACTAACGACGTCGTTAGCTTTGAACAACTGGGCCCTGGTGTCTTTCTCCATTATTTAAATCATATAGAGATGAGAGACCCTCATCAGACCCTGCCTTCTACAACATCTGATCAGCGTCTACACTGTTTGCCCTGACCTTTTTAAATACATGTACATGTATTACTGCAATTTATTTTCTAGATATGGACACCTGTCACCATGCCCAAGCATATCTAAACATTCTGTCACCAAACAATTTATTTTTTTAAACCTAAAGGCAAAATGGCACCTGTTACCATCTTGTTTCACTGCCACAAAGCATTCTATCACCTAATCAGTTATTTGTCTTACCCAAGCTGGTTAGAATCTATTCAATATTTTCATGTTCAGCACCGAAGAACTTGATGAACTTAGGTTTGCGATTCTTATTTTCATTCACATTGTTAACAATCAAATGTTTATGTTTAGATGACTCAGCTGTCTTTCCTTATTTCATTAGGACTGACATTATCACCAATACCCTGGTCCTGCTGAACAGTGATATGCCCTGGTTTTGCAAATAGTGTAGCTCCTGATCAGCTGGTTTCTGAAGAAGCCAACTGATCTGGATTTGAACTTTTTGTCATTCGGTATGTGAATTTGTATCAACAACCTAGATCAAGTAACCTGATTGGCTGACAATTAGAAGTGGGCAGGGATTCTTAACCCTTGTCCTGATGAACCCGGTTACACTCTGTCTTTGCAAACAGTGTAGATCCAGATCAGTTGGCTTCTGAAGCCAAATGATCTGGATCTGCACTGTTTACCACTGTGAAGTTTTAATTTATTCTGCATGGCAAGGGTTAAGACTGAACAGTTGAAACTGTCAGCATTATTTGCTCTAAGTAGTCAGACAGCTAGGCCAAAGCAAAAAACATTGCAGACCCAGATCAGATGCTGCAGAAATTGAAAATGCAAATCTCATCTTGGTCTACACTGTTTGCCACTCATTCAGCACAATCTTTAGACACATAAACAGGTTGTGAAATGGACGCTCAAATTTTAGGACCAGCTAGGAGCACTCCAGTCTCAGTCTCATTCAAAACTGAAAAAAAAAAAGAATGGCTCATCTGGATCTACACTGTTTGCAAATGTATATGTCTTGACCTACAGGGATAAAAGGGCTAATTTCATTTAATACCCCATTGCAATTTCATAATGAGAGGCATTATTTTGATAACAAGATTAAGACTTCACAAAATGACACAAACAGATTTTATGTGATGTAATATACTTGCTGTAGAGCTCCAGATAAAATAACAAGAGACCCATAGGCCATGATTTGCTCACCTGATAAAAACAGCTATTGCATATATGCAAATGCCTCGCAATTTCTTCCAGTACTGCCACAGCAACTAAGACACAAATTTGACTATACCGTAAAAAGCTCAAAGGTCATCCTAGTATCATCATTTGAAGAAACTTAGTAAATTTTGAGTCCCCAATGTTCCCAAGATTCAGCCTCACAGCTTTCTTAGTTATGGAGAAGATTTTTACGTGTTTTACCATATATGGGCATGCCAGCCATCCTGTTCAGTGGCACAAAACCATTTCAACAAATTGTCAACATCCTTTCACTAGAAGACCCCATGTGAAACCAGGTGAAAATTGTTCAAGTTTTACTTCTTTAATCACATGTTTTAAGTTTCAGCCATTAGTCTTTAATACATACTGAGAAAATGATTATCCAACATTTTCTCCCTACAAATAATTATCCAACATTTTCCTCCTACAAATGTAGGGAGGGGGCACAAATCTGACCTCGCCCTAAAAAGGTCAAAGGCCAACTTATGACCATTATTTGTACAAACTTGGTAGACCTTGAGTCCCCGATGCTATATAACAAGATTCAGCCTCAAAGCTTTCTTGGTTCTGAAAAGATTTTTAAGACTTTTACCATTTTGTTTGATTTGGGCTTAATGTCGCTTTCAGTCATATCACAGCAGTGTCTGGATGAGGCAGGGAGCACAATGCTCACTTTTAGAGTGCTGCCTCACTGAAATATCATGCCCCAGACACTTTTACATGGTATTCCACCCAGTCACATTATACTGATATTATACTGACACTGAGCTAACCAGTTTTAGCTCTACTTTCTTAATGCTGAGCGCCAAGCGAAATAGCAGCTAGTACCTGTGTAACCAATTTTAGTCTTTGGTATGACCCGGCCGGGGATCGAACCAGCAACCTCCAGGTCACAAAGCAGATGCTCTAACACTGAGCCACTGTACGGGTTGTTTTTACCATATATAAGCATGGTGGCCATCTTGTTTATTGGCATGGAACTATTCGAACAAACCACCATCATTTGAACAAACTTGGTAGACCTTGAATCCCCTGATTCTATGTACCAAGATTCTGCCTCTAAGCTTTCTTGGTTCTGGAGAAGATTTTTACCATATATGGGCATGGTGGCCATCTTGATTAACGGAACGTGACCATTTGAACAAATTTCAATCTCCCATCAACAGAAGGTTCCACATTAACCTTGAAGAAAATTGGCCCAGGGGTTTCAGAGGAGAAGTTGTCTCCTACAATTTTGCTTTGCACTTCAATGGTTAATAAAAACTATTTTTTATCTCAGCAAAAAAACCCATAAATACATAAAGCCAGAGAGCACTTATTGGGGAGTGTGAATTAACTAGAAAATCTATGGTATTAGAGGAACATTGAATCCGAAGCAATTTGTTGCTGGTATTCCATGGTCTGGTGTTGAATTTCACTCCTGAGATTCAATCTCCTGATATTAATTCCAGATAACACTGAAACAATTTCAAGTGTTTCAACATATCATGTTTATTCTCTTTTATTAAATATTGAAAATCCAACGCTGTATTCCAGTTGGAGCCATATCGACCAAAAAGGGCAAATTAGAGGGGCATCCAGATAAGTATTCTTCTTACTTCACCAAGAAAACATGTTGTTGTGGAGTAATAAGAAAAATTCAGGGCCCAGTTGTTCAAAACTAACGACATCGTTAGTTAACGATTCATTAAAATTTACGCAAATATGCTGAAAATTTTTGCTGAAAAAATGTGAGTAGCTTTTGCAGTGCAAAAGCTACTCACATTTTTTCAGCAAAAAATATCAGAATATTGTATATTGACTCCACTAAACCAGTTAACGAAATGACCCTTAACGAGCTTGTTAAACTAACGACGCTTTGAACAACTGGGCCCAGTAGTTTTTTTTTAAACCCTTGCCATGCTGAACAAATCAAGGTGCCCTGTCCACTTCTAATTTTCAGCCTATCAGATTAATTCATCCAGGCTGACACAAATTCTTACTTTAAATGACAATTCATCCAGGCTGACACAAATTCTTACTTTAAATGACACACAGTGAAGGTCCAGATCAGCTGGCTTCTACAGAAGCCAACTGATCTAGATCTACACTGTTTACAAAGACAGGGCATATCAGGGTTCAGCGGGACAAGGGTTAATACGGAATACTGCCTTATCTGAAGTTATGCCTGGGCTTTCGTTTATGTGAGGTCAAACTTTTTGAACAAGTTTATTTGACTACAAAATCTTGAGGCAGAAAGAAAACTTTGTACACCCTGATCAAAGATTTTTTGAGCAGTTTGATCTGCATCCTGACTGAATGAGCTGAGGTTTTAGTCCAGTCAACCCATTAGGGTCATGTCGAGTGCAATCAGTTTACCTAACCACACTTTTCCTGGACAGGGTTAGTCCTCTAAGCAGTTAACCAGTGTTGTGCACATTCTTTTGCCTGAAACTGATACCTACCTGTCCTTCTTGAATCAGTGGAAGGGAGAGAATGACTGTAGAAAATATTTCATGATCAATCTCCACAAAAGAATGTTGCCAGACCTGGTGGGGATCGAACCCATGACCTCCTGATCACCAGTCAGACGTGCATTCCATCTGGGCACACCCTGTTTGTTAAGGGCTGTCTCTTCTAATACTTGGGTTAGTACAGTACATGTATGCATTATTACCCAGGGCCCAGTTGTTCAAAGCATTGTTAGCTTAACAAGCTCATTTGTGGTCAAAATGTTAACGGTTCTAGTAAGTATAATATCTAATTCACAGGTATTTTTGCTGAAAAAATGTGAGTAGCTGTTGCAAAGCTACTCACATTTTTCAGCAAAAATATTAGCGTATATGCCATATTTTATGATCAAAGTTTTAACGAAATGTTAACTAACGACATTGTTAGTTTTTAAAAACTGGGCCCAGATTATTAAGACACAATGACTGCTTTCTCTGCTTGTTTTAAAACAGCAGCTTCTCATACAACTGGCATCCATGAAAATGAACAAAATAAAAAAAAATATCTGGGGCATATGCAAACTGTTCATGCACAAACCAGATTGGATGAGTATGGTCAGATCAAGGTGTGCACTGTTTGCCATTACATCACATCACCGGCTACCATATTTTTCTAACTATTCTGACGGAGAGGCCAGAGTAAACAGTTTAGACTCAGATGAAACTGAGTTTGATCAGGGTCTACACTGCTTGCAATTCTGGCAAACCATTTTGGACAGATCATGGTTTACTAAAATAGACTTGTTGAATAAGATTAGAATAAGTTTGATGATCTAAATATTTAGAACAAACCGGTAGTCAGATGAACAGAATAGTTTGGTAAAGTGTTCTGATCTGACAGTGAGAGATTTGCATGAGTATGTTGCTTCATTGCACAGAGCCTTTCATTATCGCCCCTTCATTATCTTGATATGACAACCCATTTTAGGCTCAATAAACTTCCCCAACACATATATTGGAAGAGTCAAATTTCAATTTTAGGTATGTCAGGCTATGTGATTTAGATATTCCTGGAGAAAAACAGCTAAAATATTTGCAAACAGTGGAGATCCCCATCAGATTCTGTGGCATCTGATCTGGATCTGCACTGTTTGACAATTACCATTTTGGGTATCTCCAGATTAAAATGGGTTAAAGAATGCTGAAAGTCAACCATAATCATTACAAGTATTAGCTTTCATAAAAAGCTTTGTCTACCCTTATCACACAATGTGTGCTAAGCGTAGACCAAGCAAGCTTTTTGTGAAAGCTATTACTTGGTTATAATAACATTATACAGTCCATGGAAAATAGTATTGGACCAGTCCATGACCTTTCGTAATGTGCTTCCGGAGCAGTGACACTCTAAGATGCCAATGGGTGTAGACAATTATCATTTGCATGTATGGCAAGGTACTGATTGTTTTTCATGGCTCACATATGTAGCTTGCGTGTGGACATCAGACTTTATGTCTGGCAGAGAAACTGACAGTAAATATTTCGATTTATCTAATAATTGATGATTATAATGGTTAGTGGAGGATGCTGGGAATATGTCGCAGAATGATATTCCAAGTTGATCGGTAGAGAGGAGATTATAGACCCGGTAATGCTTTGCTGACAGTAGAAATAATTAAGCTGGGATTTCATACCAACCTGTGATTGGAATCCTTCTGCTTTTGCCCATAAAAAGCTGGTAAATTTCTAGAAGATTAATGATGTAGAGAGAACTCTAATTTTCATGCCAGTGCGGAAAGTGATTTACCACAGAACTGACAAAAATGGCCTGTTGTGTTTTTATTGAGTTAATGTTTTAGGACATTAGGCTTGGATAGTAGAACTCCAGGTCAGAATAACACATCTGAGTCACCTCATTAGAAAATTAGACTTTGGGACAAATGAGCCACTGTGTCAAAAAGCCTTCAGACATGTGCGTATCTTCACTAGAGGCATTTTGGAAAGCCAAGGATGCAAAGTTTCTTCATGTGGAAAATGAAGACTGATCAGACTGCGGGGATGCAAAGACTGATTTGAGTAACAGAAATATGTTTGTCCATGTTGCAGTTCATATAAAAACATAAGAAGCCCAAATCAGACAGCTTGCAACTCCTGGTAAGATGATGGGGTGAGAATTTAACACTTTGCATGCTGGGTTAAAATTTCAGCAGACGACATTTTGAAATATTTTTCTGATTTTTACCTAGAAAATATGATCCTAAGAAGACAATTTGCATGAAGTGTCATATCATATTTTTTAGGTAAAATAAGAAAATATCATCGTTTGTCATCTGCTGACTTTGCCCATGGCAATGTTAGGATAATTTTTGTTGCCTATGTGAGGGAATTCCAATGCATATCCATAAGATATGTTTTGGTGTAAAAATAATGCAAAAATTATCTTTTATTTTTGTGGCACTTCTGCTTAATCAGGGTTTTCTATTAAATTTGTCAGTGTTTTTAAAAGTAGTCAGTGATTCTGAGCTAATGTGAAGGCTGATCATACATGGCCTTAAAGGGCAGATATATAGACTGATCTGGCCACATGTCTAACAATGTCCCCTTTTCTCAAAGACTGCACTCTTTTACATTTTTAATGGCAATGGGTTCCTTCTGAATGGGGTCTACTTTAAACAGAAAGAATTTGCTCCCTTTGAGAACAAATTCTTTCCTTTTAAAGTAGACCCCTTTTGGTAGCAAATTCCTTCCTTTAGATAGAACCCTTTTAGGAGCAAGTTCTTTCTTTTAGAGTAGACTCCTTTTCTGAAGGGACTTGGTGTGCAGAAAAGCAAACTGAAAGTCACAACAGTTGTGTCCCTTGTAAAAAAATGATGGAAAAATGTTTCTTCAGTTTTACCTCAAATATGCCATAACATTCAGTCATCAATCATTTGTGATTGCCATAATCAGCAATATTGTTTTAGGTCACTTGCCATTATAAGCAATATTGTTTTAGGTCACCTGCAGTATCTGCAATATCGTTTTAGGTCACTTGCCATTATCAGCAACATTGTTTTAGGACACTTGCCATTATCAGCAATATTGTTTTAGGTCACCTGCTATTATCAGCAATATTGTTTTAGGTCACTTGCAATTATCAGCAATATTGTTTTAGGTCACCTGCCATTATCAGCAATATTATTTTAGGTCACCTGCCATTATCAGCAATATTGTTTTAGGTCACCTGCCATTATCAGCAATATTGTTTTAGGTACCTTGTCATTATAAGCAATATTGTTTTAGGTCACTTGCCATTATCAGCAATATTTCTTTTAGGTCACCTGCCATTATCAGCAATATCATTTATGGTCACCTGTCATTATCAGCAATATAGTTTAGGACACTTGCCATTATCAGCAATATTATTTTAGATCACCTGCCATTATCAGCAATATTGTTTTAGGTCACCTGCCATTATCAGCAATATTGTTTTAAGTCACTTGCCATTATCAGCAATATTGTCTTAAGTCACTTGCCATTATCAGCAATATTGTTTTAGGTCACTTGCCATTATCAGCAATATTGTTTTAGGTCACCTGCCATTATCAGCAATATTGTTTTAAGTCACTTGCCATTATCAGCAATATTGTTTTAAGTCACTTGCCATTATCAGCAATATTGTTTTAGGTCACCTGCCATTATCAGCAATATCTTTATGGTAACCTGCCATTATCAGCAATATAGTTTAGGTCACTTGCCATTATCGGCAATATTGTTTTAGGACATTGCCATTATCAGCAATATTGTTTTAGGTCACTTGCCATTATCGGCAATATTGTTTTAGGACATTGCCATTATCAGCAATATTGTTTTAGGTCACTTGCCATTATCAGCAATATTGTTTAGGTCGCCTGCCATTATCAGTAATATTGTTTTTGTTGATTGTATTAGTGTTTAACGACACATCAACCACTGCGGGTCATTTTGTGATCTCCCAGAGAAAGGGAGAAGAGAGATAGAATAGTAGAGGAGATGAAAATAAGGGACAGGGGAGAAAGAGCAAAATGAATGAAAGTGAAGAAACAGAAGAAATAAAAATATTCCCCCCCCCCCCCCACCCCCTGGGCCTTGCCAACCTGTAAGCCAAACTCAGTTGGACACCCCTGTGACATAAGATATATGACACCTTTGCCTCCCATCCCCCCCTACTCCCCCTCCCCAGGCCTTGCCAACCTGTAAGCCAAACTCAGTTGGATGTCCCAGTGACATAAGATACAGGACACCTTTGCCTCAACCCCTCCCCCCCTTCACAGAAATATTTTTTTAGGACATTTGCCATTATCAGCAATACTATTTTGGACAATTGCCATTATCAGCACAAATTTTTAGGTCACTTGCCATTATCAGCTATATTGTTCCAGGTCACTTGCCATTATCAGCAATATTGTTTAAGGCCACTTGCCATTATCAGGAATATTGTTTTAGGTCACCTGCCATTATCAGCAATATCCTTTCAGGTCACCGGCCATTATCAGCAACATTGTTTAGGACACATGCATTATCAGCAATATTGTTTTAGGACATTTGTCATTAACAGCAATATTGTTTTAGGTCACCTGCCATTATCAGCAATATCATTTTAGGTCACCTGCCATTATCAGCAACATTGTTTAGGTCACTTGCCATTATCAGCGATATTGTTTTAGGACATTGTCATTATCAGCAATATTGTTTCAGGTTTGTTATTAATAAATTCTAAATGGAATGACCCTTCAGAGAAAGGAACGCACTCACAAAAATGAAAACAGCCAAAATGTCAGTTTTTCTTGGCTAGCTAGTTTCGGCCAACTAGGCCTCATCTGTTACAACCAAATGGCAGAATGGGCTCAGTGATCAAAAAAGAAGTCCTGATTATTTTGTGAGTGGATATTACAGGAAGTACATAAGAGACTGCATTTACCCAACATACTCCAAAGACCTAGATAAGAGGGGTATCTAGATAAATAGTTTTCTTATTTCTCGACAAAAACATTGCTGTAGGTAGCAATAAGAAGGACCTCTGGGAGGAGCTTCTAGTAAGTACCCATAACATAATTGAAGAGCAAAAAAATATACTTTTGGGTAAAAATTAAAAATGCCTTATCTGCAGGTATAATAATCAGACAGACATGCCTGAGCAAATAAATCACACTAAAGCAGTTGTTGCACAATCTACACTGTTTGTCATTTGGCCAGCACTTTTTATACACATAAAAAAAATAGCCAAGTTTTAACATATATACAGTAAAAAGTTACAACATCGACCCTTAAGGAGAATGGATATACTTTCAGGGTATACTTTCAGGGTAAGTAATTCTGTCAACATTGTTTTTGCCTCCCTTCTGAAAAGGGGTCTTCTTTAAAGAAGCAAAATCTGCAGAAAAACAAATATTTAGTTACAAAAGTGGTCTTCCTTGTTCACAATAGTTGCTCCCTTGTAAAACATGGCAGAAAACACACCATTAGTATTCATTCCCCATAATCCCAGTAAGCATTCTTTATAAATCTATAGTGGGCCATTATCAACCTGTGCGCTACCCTAACTGGCTGATAACAGCCCGCTATAGATTTATAAAGAATGCTAGTTGAGAATTTTGATATGGCAAACTGTTGGTTTTTCTACACATGTCTTTCTCTTTCTTATAAGTTATTATTCAATAACCATCTTCCAATCATACTTTATTTCCAATTTCAAAGCAACCAAATGCTTTACTTGTTTCTAGCTTTCAAGTTCATTTATTTACTATTATATTTCTGTTGGGAAATCAACTGTCTATGAGGAGAAATTGTTAAGGTGGAGCATTTGATTATAATTCTGGAATAATTTTCTCTAGTTCTCCATGAAAACGTATATTGTGGGTACTAATTAGCAGCACCTCACTGAGGAGCTTCTAATGAGTGCCCACAATGTATGTTTTTATGGAGAAACAAGAAAAATTATCCCAGAATTGTCATTAAATACTCCTCCCCAACAACTCCTCTGGTCTATGATCATTAGTTCATTCTTAGAAAGGAATATACACATTGACCATAGCTCCAGATATCCTGGGCCCAGTTGTTCAAAGCGTCGTTAGCTTAACGAGCTTGTTAGTGGTCAGACTGTTAACTGTTCTAGCATTTGTTTGTGTTGAGGTTTTACAGCCCAGTCAACCCAATGGAGTCATGTTGAGCGTGGTCAGTTTACCTAACCGCACGTTTTCTGGGCAGGCTTAGTCCTGTAAGCGGTTAACCAGTATTGTGCACATTCTTTCAGCAGAAGCTGACAACTGCCCTTTTTGAATCAGCCGAAGGGAGTGAATGACCATAGAAAATATTTCATGATCAATCTCCAAGAAAGAATGTTGCCGACCTCGGCAAGAGTCGAACCCGCGGCCTCCTGGTCTCAAATCGGACGTGCATCCAACTGAGCCACCGAGGCCGGCTACTGTTCTAGTAAGTACAATATCTAATTCACAGGTACTTTTGCTGAAAAAATGTGAGTAGCTTTTGCAAATGCATTTTTTCAACAAAAATATACGCATATATGCCATATTTAATAATCAAAGTTTTAATGATATGTTAACTAACAACTGGGCCCTGATGATGATGATTTGTTGTTTTACATCCCTTTCAACGTCATATCCAGACAGTGAATGCAAAATAATGACAGGATCTGTGTAATAAAGTGCCCTAGAGTCATGAGCTGAACTCTGCCTTTAGTAGAAATTCAAACCCAGGACCTCCGGAGCTCAAGAAAGGAGTGCTAACAGCTGTGCCACTTGGACCCTTCAACAAGAAGTGTTAATATTTGTTTTATTTTCCCACAAATCTTAATACCAAAACAATGAGGATCTGCACCAAAATTAACATCCTCTCTCCGGTCCCTCATGGCTGGCATAAACAAGAGGCTCAATGAGCCTAAACCGCTCACCTGAACAACTTCGAAAAGTTTATCAGGTAACTCATCATCCCCAATTAGCTGACTAGGTTTATGAAGTTTCCTGACCGTGTATAAATAACTTGGCAAATTGTCAAAGTATTTGTCAACCTTATGCAGTCTTTCCCCTTCCCAATGATACACATAAAATTTGATCAAGATTGTCCAAGTAGCTTTAGAGATATACATCTTTGAAATTCCCATACACCCTGCCTACAAGGGCAGGTAACAGCTAAGTGAATGATCCGATTCTACCAGTAATCGAACTTGACTGAGATTTCTTGCCCATCCTGTCATTTGCAAGAATGAAGCCGATCTGAAAAAAACTGAAGCAGCTACAGTGATGACAAAATTCTCTCCATGTTCAGTCCATAGGCAAATTTTCAAATGCTCAAGGGCACGTAACTCCTAAGTGAATAATCCGATTCAGCCCAAAATCGAACTTGATCGAGATTTTATACCAGTCCTCATTATCTGCAAGAATGAAGCCAATCAGAAAAAAATTGAAGCTGCTACGGTGATGACAAAGTTTTTCTCAAGTTAAGTCTATGGGAGCTATATGTTGCCATGGCAACCAGAGTTCCAATCTGATCTGCCCAAAAACCTTATGCAGCCTTTCCCCCTGCCCAATGACGCTACACATGAAATTTGATCAAGACTGTCCAAGTAGCTTTAGAGATATACATCTTTGAAATTTCCATACCCTAATGCAAAAATAAACAAGGGCAGGTAACTCTTAAGTGAATGATCCAATTCTGCCAGTAAACGAACCTGACCGAGATTTCATGCCTGTCCTGGTTATCTGAAAGAATGAAGCTGATCTGAAAAAAATTGAAGCAGCTATGGTGATGACAAAATTCTCCGTATGTTAAGTCTATAGGCAAATTTTCAAACAGCCAAGGGCACATTACTCCTAAGTGAATAATCCGATTCAGCCCAAAATCGAACTTGATCGAGATTTTATGCCTGATCTGAAAAAAACTGAAGCTGCTACGGTGATGACAAAATTTCTCCCATGTTAAGTCTATGGGAGCTATACGTTGCAATGGCAACCAGAGTTCTAATCCGATCTGCCTGAAAACCTTAAGCAGCCTTTCTTCCTACCTGATAATGGTTCACAAGAAATCTGATCAAGATCGGCCCACTGGTTCCAGAGATATACTTAGTTGAAAGTGTGGATGACGACGACAGACGACGGACCATACCATACTAATACCTCACCGGAGCCTTCGGCTCAGGTGAGCTAAAAAATGGAAGGTATGACAAACAGTGCAAACACTGATCAAACTGCTTCTTTAGGAGCAGTTTGATCTGTGTTTACACTGTTAGCTCAGGATAATCTGTCCAAATATTATGGAAAAAAAAAAATACAGCAATATGATAAGGCAAAACATGACCGGATCTCAGACGCAACTGCCTAACATGGATCTCAATGACAAATAAGACAAATAAGTAAAACCAGGTAGCCACATCTACATCACTGTAACCACGGGGTCGCGGGACCCTAAAAAATTACTTCTGTTATACTGTCTCGGTAAACATTCCGTCTCGATCTATTCCTGTTTCAAATAATCAAATTAGTCATCCAACAGGGAAATTCTCAATGATTAACTTTCTACGAGGCAATTATTGTCCTAATGTCTTTCTCATTGTCTTGCAGTTCACTTTTTCATAGCTCCAGATAAGAGTGGGTACCATGTTATACTTTTTCTTATTTCTCCTCGAAAACATGTTGTGGGTACTCATTAGAAGTGCCTCGGTGAGGCACTTCTAATGAGTAACCACAACATATGTTTTCGTGGAGAAATAAGGAAAATATCAGTACTTTTCGGATGAAAAAAGCTTTCTGTCTGGAGTTATGGGTTTCTACAGTTCATTTTGAATAATGAAGTCTGACTGCCTGCATAAATGTATGTACCGTAAAAAACGGGACTTGCTGGGAATACAGCTCCAACGTAGCTCCAGATAAACGGCATCAACATTTACATAAAATATACCCACACAGGCCTAAGCCAACAGTGTAGATACAGATCAGATTGTTCCTAAAGGAGTAATTTGAAAGGGTCTCAACTGTTTGCAACATTTTAGACACATCATGAGGAATCCAAATGGACTTGTTCAAATTTTAGGCTTAGAATTAAGATGTCTGAATATTTAGGGTAAATATGGTAATCAAACGACAATTTCTTGTTATTGTCATGCCAACGCATACATTTTGTGTACTCTTTAGAATTGGCTCACACAATACAGTTGACAAGTTTTTTCCTTATTTGAACGTTCAAGCGTATCTTGAAGTACTGTATTTAATATATGTATTCAGACAGACAGGTCTGAGCAAACACTGTAGACCCAGAATGCAGCGTCTCATCAGGGTCTACACTGTTTGCCACTCACCCAACAATGTTTAGACACAGCATCATCATCATCACCATCATCATCACTGGCTTTTTGATTAACCTGCAGTTACAGGGGCAACATCCACATTAGTGATTCCCCCTTCCAAGTAGCTGGCTTGCTGCAGGCTATGCAGATCTCACAACAGATCTCCAGGGTCTACACTGTTTGCAAAGGCCTATCTGTCCCAATACTTAGGTTATTATGGTATCTTTCTTCTTTTAGTAAATTGTACTTGTTCCAATTTTAGAACAAGTATGGTAAAAAGTTGAGGTGTCTCAATACTTAGGATAAATATGATAGTAGTTTACATTTCTTTTCCTTATATGAACCTTCAAGTATATCTAGATGTACCATATTTACCCTAAGTATTGGGACACCTTATCTACTAGGGCAAGTCAATAAGTAACCAGCCTATCCCATTTCCAATTGACCGAGACACCCAAGATTTTCATGCCTTGTTTCAATACATGTTTTAGGCCTGAGGGCAAAATTGCACCCTTAGCGTGTCATTCACTCATAAGATATTGAATGTCAAACATTGCTAGTGATGCAAAAGTAAGCTTTTCGTCAAAAGTTGAGTACAGTGCTGTAATTCGGTACTTGTATTTGAAAGGGAAAACAGGTCAGGAAATACATTGCGAGATGACCAATGTTTATGGGTCTTCTGCACCATCATATGTACAAGCTAAATTCTGGGTTGGGGAATTCAAACGCAGTAGAACGTCTTTAACCAGGTCTGGACGCCCATCAGTTGCCACCGATGAAGAAATGTGTAACAAAGTAAGGGATCTGGTGTACTCTGATAGGCCAATTAAGGTTGAAGAAATAGCAAATGCATTACACTTTTCACATGGTAGCGTTTCAACAACTTGACATGATCGCTTGGGTATGCACAAGCTAACAGCCCGTTGGGTCCCAAAATCCCTTAGCGACGAGCAAATGGCAACCAGAGCATCAGTATACAGCCCATTGTTGAGGCGGTTTAAGTCAAAGGAAGATGATTTCCTTTCACATCTGGTGACTGCAGATGAGATCTGGGTCCATTATTATGAGCCAGAGAATAAAGCTCAAAGTCGCCAGAGTGTAGGGCCGGGGTCTCCAAGGTCAAAGAAGTTCAAAACGCAACCCTCTGCTGGCAAGGTGATGGCAACTGTATTTTGGGATGCTTAAGATGTTATTATGTTGGACTTACTAGCAAAGAAAACTACAATAACAGGTGCATATTATGCAAATTTGCTCGACTGGGAATTGTGATCCGTGAAAAACATGGACGTAAACTCTCCAAAGGGATTCTGCTCCAACAGGACAATGCGAGAGTCCACACTTGCAAAATTGCAATGGATGCTGTTGAGCAGAATGGGTACAAGCTAATACTGCACCCCGCCTATTCTCCTGACTTAGCTCCTAGTGACTATTTCCTATTTCCAAACTTGAAAAAGGATATCCGTGGACGTCATTTCCGGTCCAACGAAGAAGTCATGGCGGCACTTGTGGAGTAGGTCAGAGACAAGGACCCTGGCTTCTTCAGGTCTGGGCTGATGGCACTGGAACACCGTTGGTCCAAGTGCATCATTCTAGAGGGCAATTACATCGAAAAAGAAGAGATCGATCTCACCCAGAAATAAGTTAGGCTGGTTCTTTATTGACTCGCCCTCGTACTTACCATACTTGTCCTAGAATTTGAAATAGTCCATTCTGCTACCTCTTGATGTGTCTAAAATATTGCTGTATGTATGATAAAGTGTAGACCCTGATCAGATGTTGCATTCTGCTGCATTTGATCTGGGTCTACACTGTTTGCAGAGGTCTATCTGTCCCAATTCTTAGGTTTTTACGGTACTTTTCTTCTTCATTCAGAGAAAAGAATAATATACATGGTGGATTATCCAACATTTTGTAAAAGACGCAACTTTTGTGACTTCATGTTTGCTTTCCTGTGCACAGAGCTCCTTATGAAAAGGGGTCTATTCCGTAAGGAAAGTTCAGGGTCTACATTATTTGCCACACATCCAGCAAATTTTAGACATCTTAACCCTAGTCCTGCTGATCCCTGATATGTCCTGCCTTAACAAACAGTGCAGATTCAGATCAGTTGGCTTCTGAAGAAGCCAACTGATCTGGATCTGCACTGTTTGCCATTTAGTATTTGAAATTGTATCAACAACCTGGATCAAGTAAAATGATTGGCTGAAAATTAGAAGTGGGTGTGGCATCTTAACTTGCTCAGCATGACAAGAATTAAAGATAGTAAAAATTTTATGGACTCCATATTTAAGAAGTATTAACCCTTGTCATGCTGAACCCGGATATACCTTGTCTTTGCAAACAGTGTAGATCCAGATCAGTTGGCTTCTGAAAAAGCCAACTGATCTGGATCTGCACTGTTTGTCATTAAGTATGTGAATTTATAGCAACAGTCCAGATCAAGTAATCTGATTGGCAGAAAATTAGAAGTGGGCATGGCAATTTAATTTATTCAGCAGTACAAGGGTTAAAAGTTGTCAATGTGTCCCAATATTTAGGGTAAATACAGCCTACAACAAACAGTAAAGGCTCTGTTCTGAAGTAAATGCAGATCTTGGTCCTTTACGGTTGCATTTAACATAAGGGCCCTTATCTCATGCTGCAACTCAATTTCACATAAAGCTTGTGTGACTTTTCCATCAATTTGCCTAAAGGTTGATCAGGGAAGGATGAGTGATGTACAAGTACAAGAATAAGTCAGTTTAGCTGGTGGCTGATGTAAGCCAGAAATATGGTTTCAAGGGTGTTTCAGCGAACTGAGACAAGAAATGCAACAATGAGACCTTACATCACAGCTGTAGGTAAGGCAGCATTTTTTTTTTTCTCTGTGTTTGAATTGTTCTGTGTTGTTTTTTTTGTGTGTGTGTTTTTTTATACAACTATAAATAATGATATTTTTCTTATTTCTTCATGAAAGCGTATGTTGTAACTCATTAGAAGCGTCTTGTGAAGGTGCATCTTATGAGTACCCACAACCTATGTTTTCATAGAGCTTGAGTCGAGTTGGGAGTTTTACAGCCCAGTCAACACAGTTAAAATTATTGTGAGCAACTCAATTAACCTACTCTAACTTTTCCTGGGTAAGCTAAGTCTTCTAAGCAGTAAACCAGCACTTGTGCACAAACTTTTGCCAGAAACTGACAACTTCTTTTCTTGAATCAGCAGAAGGGGCAGAATGACTGTAGAAATTATTCATGGCCAATCTCCTCGAAAGTTATGTGGCTGAGAGCTGGGTTTCGAACAGACCCCTGGACATGCAGTCAGACACGCTACCACCTGCACTATGGAGCCCAGCTGCTTAGTGCTTAAAGGGGCTAACCCTAGTCCTGCTGAACCCCGATATACACTGCCTTTGCAAACAGTGTAGATCCAGATCAGTTGGCTTCTGAAGAAGCCAACTGATCTGGATCTGCACTGTTTGCCATTAAGTATTTGAATTTGTATCAACAATCTGGATCAAGAAGTCTGATTGGCTGACAACCAGAAGTAAGTGTTGCATCATAATTTATTCAGCATGACAAGGGTTAATTATTTTATTCTAATAATATGTGGAGACCTCATTACTGACATTAAAGTACGCAACTGGGTCATGTACTAGTAATTGTATTCGAAATTCGTGAGTTGTCGAGATGCGTATCATAATTTTAAACCAATAAAAACTTCTCCTAAAGCTAGAATTTCTCAGGAAATTGTAGACGGCTACAATGTTCTCCAATGATGTTAGGATAAGTCCTGATCCAGACACTAAGTTGCCATTTTATCTGCGAAAATCTTCAATTTTCTACCTCGTTATATCTGCAATATTGACAAAACAACACAATAACAGCAGAGCAGTTTCAAATATGGTAAATGTCCTAAAATTTTCAACACTTTACTCCATATCATTTTGGCCTAAATTTTGCTTGCTATGCACCTGTTGCTTAAAATAGTGGAATGGCAAACAGTGTAGACCCCGATCAGACTGCTACTTCTGGGTCTGCACTGTTTGCATATGTCATTTTGTCAGACACTTTGGTGTTAGAAATTTTAGGACATTTACCGTACTAAAGCTCAACAAATTGATATAGAAAATCGTGCCCTGAACACAATTTAATTAAAATAACGTCAATTTCAAACTGCCCTTTATTATTTGATGTTATCACTTCATTTTTTTGTGCATTATTTTTTGTTTGCTTGTGTTTTCTATTGCGCAAAATATTATTGTGGTTATTTTAATTTTTTTTTTCTTTAGTGCAAAATATTGTTGTTATTTTCATAGCTTTATTGTTTTTTATTTGTGCTTTTTTGAACCAATGTTTTGATTTTTTCCTTATTTTCCCGAAAACGTGGGTACTCACTGGAATGCCTTGGCAATAAAAAAAACTAGAAATTAGAAAAATACTCATCTGTATACCCTTTTTATCTAGTGCTATGATTAATTCCGGAATCATGTTACTTTTATTGTCCTGACCACTTTTCTATACTTTTTTGGCCTAAATTGTGCTTTTTATGCAGTTGTGTCTTAAAATACTTAGTGGAATAACAAAACAAAGTAGACCCTGATCAGACTGCTCCTTCAGGAGCAGTTAGAGCTGGGGTTGCACTGTTTGCATATGCCATTTTGACAGCAACTTTGGTTAAGAAATTTACGGCCAGTTACTGCACTATGTTCTTATTTCCATCATCTTTGCATGAATGGTTACATCAGGTTATTAAGCTGCCATTTTCTCACAAGGGAGACGATTTTTGTGACTTCCTGTTTGCGTCCTGCATACCAATCCCCTTGTGAAAAGGGGTCTCCTCTAAAAGGAAAGAAGAGGGAGCAAATTATTTCCTTATAGTGGAGACCCTTTTCACGAGGGGGGAAACAATTTTGTCAACTCCCTTGAAACTGTACTTTTGTCAATCCTAAGATGACACAAAATATGTTGAAAAGGAATTACTGGATCTGCAATCTGAACTGTCTTCTTTAGAAAATTCTATCTACATCACAGAAAGGGTTTGAGGGGACTGGATACACTTGGGACTTTCTACAAATTTTACAAGTGAGACATCTTATCTGGAGCTCTGGTGATGTGTCTAAAAAGAGCTGGGCCCAGTTGTTCAAAGCTAACGACATCGTTAGTTAACGATTCCTTAAAATTTACGCTGAGTGATATGCAAATATGCTGAAATTTTTTGCTGAAAAAATGAGAGTAGCTTTTGCAGTAAAATATCAGAATATTGTATATTGAATCTGCTTAACGAAATGACCCTTAACAAGCTCGTTAAGCTAACAAGGCTTTGAACAACTGGGCCCTGGAGGATAAAAAGTGCTGGATAACTGGTAAAACAGCACAGATCCTGTCTGATGAAACTTCTCCTTTAACAGTCTGATATGGATCTAACCTGTTTAAATATATAACTAGAAATATGTGCTTGTAAAACACTATGCCTCAATCTATAGTTAAAAAGGGATATAACTCTTCACAAAATTAATCAGGGCCCAGTTGTTGTTCACAACTTAACATTGTCAGCTAGCTTGACGCTAAAATTTCTATCTTGAAATATGGCAAATACATTGATATTTTTTGCTGAAAAAATGTGAGTAGCTTGCATACTCACATTTTTGCAGCAATAATATCAAAGTACTTGAAAATACCTAGCTACAACAGTTAACAGTTTGTCATTAACAAGCTTGTTAAGCTAATGATGCTGTAAACAATTGGGCCCAGATTGTTTACAAAAGTTACTCAGATGATCTACTCACCAGCCCCACTTAGCTCATCAAGTTCCAAGGCCCTAGCTCAAACAGTTATCAAGACATTCTGCTCATAAGAAGCACGGACAGACGAACAACCCAGAGGCAATATGCCCTTATAACTTCTTTGAAGCTGGGGGCATAGGGCATAAATAGTGTAGGTGATAAATGTGGGTCATGATTATGGCGGGCACTGGAAGGAAGAAACTTACCACTTTGTTGACAAATGACACAAAACCATAGCCTTTTGACTTGAGTGACTGTGGGTCTCGTATAATTTTACAGTCTCTGAAATGAAACAAAATAGAATATTTAGCTGAATGTGCAAATCCTTGAGTTATATAATATAAGCCACAATGTAAGAAAATGTATCTTTTGACATGTGCGGAGGACTCAAACCAGCCTGCCCATCCATGCAGTCTGATCAGAATCTTTGTTGTCCCTATGAAGAAACCTTGCAAAATGTGCCAAGTGAAGATTCTGATCAGACTGCAGGAATGTGCAGGCTGATCTGAATCTACCTTTAGCACATATGTCGGAAGGTACATTTTGTAGCGGCTCGTATATCTTTGATATCTTCTTACAGCAAAGCTATTTACCATTTTACAGTATTTCATTTTTTCGTATTCTGCAAATTGCATTTCTGTTCCACGAGAGGTTGGATGACATCAATAATAGATAATATGAAATTATTTCAAGAGCTGCATTATTGCAACCCGTATGTAAATAAAACTTCTATAATAGAACTTAACCCTTAAACCGCAAAGCAAAATTAGTAGTAGACAACATTCTAATTTTTTTTTTTTTTTTTTAGTATTCATTTTTTTTTTTTTTTTTTTTATGAGAAAATAAGTCTTGACAGTTCATGTGAATTGTCTGCTAAGCAGATGATTCACATGAAATGTCAAGACACTTTCTCTTGAAAAAAAACAACAACAACAAAAAAAACATATATATATTTCAAAATGTTGTCTGCTGCAGCTGTGATTGGTGCTAGGATTAATTTTCTTTTCTTACACACAAACTGCAGCAAGAAGGGTCTTGTGTAAGCATCGTATTTATCCTTAGTATTCAGCCAGACAGACATGAGCAAATTGCACAGACCCGTGTTACTGCAGATGCCGCAGAATGAGACATCTAATCAGGGTCTACACTGTTTGCCACCCATTCAGCAGTGTTTAAGACACATCAACAGGTAGTAAAATGGTTTTGTTAAACTTTTATGGTAACTATGGTAAGGAGTTCTGAATACTTAGCGTAAGTATGGTACAATCATCCAAGTCCCCACTCAGCTTGGAATCAAATTATATTACGGTCCATCTCTAGCAAAAAGTGAGAATAAATTCTAAAAGAAATGACCCTTGAGAGCAATGAACTCTCTCACAAAAACTGAAAACAGCAGAAGTGTCAAAATTAAGCCTTTCCATGCTGAAGAAATTAAGATGCCACACCCACTTCTAACTTTCAGCCAATCAGATTACTTGATCCAGGTTGCTGATACAAATTCACATACTTATGGCAAACAGTGCAGATCCAGATCAGTTGGTTTGTTCAGAAGCCAAGTGATCTGGATCTACACAGTTTGCAAAGGCAGAGGATATCTGGGTCCAGCAGGACCATGGTTAACCCTTGTCCTGCTGAATAAATTAAGATGCCACACCTACTTCTAGTTTTCAGCCAATCAGATTACTTGATTCGAATTGTTAATATAAATTTACATATTTAATGGCAAACAGTGCAGATCCAGATCAGTTGGCTTCTTCAGAAGCCACCTGATCTGGATCTACACTGTTTGCAAAGGCAAGGTATATCTGGGTCCAGCAGGACCATGGTTAATTAAGAACCCTGATGAGACTTCAAGCGCTTAATGCTTAGAATGCTGGGTAATTCAGCAGAAGACATTTCAAAATAATTTTACTTATTTTTCACAG
Organism: Anodontia alba; assembly: GCA_964016985.1. Classification (NCBI taxonomy): domain Eukaryota; kingdom Metazoa; phylum Mollusca; class Bivalvia; order Lucinida; family Lucinidae; genus Anodontia; species Anodontia alba. The sequence goes on from OZ024821.1 coordinate 146,166,274, forward strand.
AAAATAGACTTTGAGACTATTTGCATGAAATGTCAAAGCCTATTTTCTGTGAAAATAAGTAAATATATTATCAACCTGTCATCTGCAGAATTTGGCCATAGAGAGGTAAAGGGTCATTAGAATCATGTCTGAAGTTCAGTGAGACAACTATACATATACTGGCTCTCATCAGGATTATTTCATTAAGGGGATTTGATCGACCTGGTAGATTTCCTGCCCTATAAATTGGGGTGACAACTCTCATCACTTCTTGTTCACATTCCTGCACACCAAATCCCTTCTAATCAAAGCACTGACAGTACTGGTGGGTCGAATGTCTCTGAGTGTAGGATGGGAAAATGGTCCTGAATGGAGACATAAGACAGTTTCATTTAACCCTTAATTACTTCCAGTAATTTAAGCAAGCAGTGCAGACCCTGATTGATGCCATGTTTTGTGGCATCTGACCTGGGTCTGCACTGTTTGCCAATGTTCCAAATGTCCCAGTCCAGGCTTTACAGATCCCTCTATTAACATCACTCTGATGTCACAGTGACAAGAATAGCGCAGCTATAAATAACCATTACTTGGATTTTGTCAAACGTGTGATTTGACTACATAGGTCAATGATAATCATGTGGACAACTACCTTAAGGAAACAATCAACCCAAAAATGGGCCTACTCTAAAAAGTAAGAATCTGTTCCTCTTGGGAACAATTTTTTTCCTATTGGAGTAAACCAATTTTCAGAAGGGAGGTTAAAAAATTCAGAGAGAGTTGTCTCCCTTGAAAGTGTATCCATTCCCCATGAGGTATTTCAAAAACAAAGAAGCAAGAACCCCTTGATAACCTGGTTCATTATAGTATCTTTCTGATATAACAGGATTTAAAGATGGATCCCAAAGATCCTGTATCCAAAGAAAAATGCATTGATTATATAGAAAAATGACCAATGCATTGATTATATAGAAAAATGACCAATGCATTGATTATATAGAAAAATGACCAATTATGGTCATTTTTTCTATATAACCAATACATTTTGTTTGCATACAGCATGGTTGTTTTACTAACACATTAGCTGTGGATTCAAACACCAGTGTCTTAAAGGGGTTGTATGGGATCGTGGGATCTCATTATGAAAACACGCCTATTCAAATATATTGAAAATATTATCACCCAAAACTGAAAGTTAAACTAAAATTCTGTTATTTTTCATATTTCTGCTCAAAACATAGATTGCGGGTACTTGTTAGAACTGCCTCGGTAAGGCAGTTCTAATGAGTACCCACAATCTATGTTTATGAGCAGAAATAAGAAAAATAATGTATACCCCTGTAAACCCCTGTTTTACTATATAAAAGTGGGGTTTAAGGGAGTCAACATTATATAGGCGTGTTTTCGTGATGGATTGGAAACAACTGAGGCAAAATGCAAGAAAATCTATCTTTTCACATTTGTTTGTGTCGATGTCAACCAATTAGAGTCACGTCGAGCACAGTCAGTTTACCTAACCACACTTTTACTGGGAAGGCTTAGTCCTCCAGTACTTGTGCTCATTCTTTTGCCAGAAACTGACAACTGCCCTTCTTGAAGCAGCAGAAGGAAGAGATTGACCGAAAAAAATATTTCATGATCAATCTCTATGTAAGAATAACTTTGGACATGTATCCAACAAAGACTCTGGTCAGCTGCAGCATCCATGCAGACTAATCTGTCTTTGCTGGGTGCTCTGTTTACAGCCAAGGATCCAACATTCTCATGAGGACAGCAGAGATTAATCAGGGCCCAGTTATTCAAAGCATCGTTAGCTGATCTGACTTTTCTCTGGGTGCAGTCTGAAGGAAAATTTTCTCATGTAGTGGCTCAACAAAATAAGTTTAGTAAGACATAGGATTATAAGAAATAGGGATTATTCTTCCTAAATTCATGGCTTTAACCCTTGTCCTGCTGAATAAATTAAGATGCCATGCCTACTTCCAATTTTCAGCCAATCAGATTACTTGATCCAGTTTGTTGATACAAATTCACATACTTAATGGCAAACAGTGCAGATCCAGATCAGTTGGCTTCTCCAGAAGCCAACTGATCTGGATCTACACTGTTTGCAAAGGCATGGTATATCGGGTTCAGCAGGACAAGGGTTATTAATTAATATCAATGAAATATGTTCAAAATTCAGCCTAACTTTTCACAAGAAATGTTATTGGCAACTGCAGATGAACAAAGTCCAAACAAGAACTGTATCCAAAGTACAGCAAGGTGCTCACCTCCGGACTGCCAAAATACAGAACACAAACTCTTACACTTAGCATGCTATGACAGACTCAGAAGACGAAAAATTGATGATATTTTCTTATTTTTCTCAGAAAATAGATTTCTGCATTCCATGCAAATCAGACAATTAGGAAGGAATGCCCATTCCTATTTTCTGGGAAAAATAAGAAAAATATTTTAAATTGCTGTCTGCTTAATTTTTACCCAGCATGTTAATTGTTAATGAACAGATGAAGGGAGAAAACAGTACAACCCTACTAAATATCTTACACCAGTTTCACATCACAGAAGCTGATCCAAGAGGACATTTTTATGCAGAGCCATTTTCTTTTTTTTAAAAAAAGCATGGCTATACAGCTTTCAACCAAAATTTACTGGTATTTCTTTTATTTCTCAACCAAAAACATGTTTTGGGGTACTTCTAGTGAGTACCCAAAACATGTTGTTTTTTTTTTGTTTGTTTTTTTGTGGAGAAATAAAAGAAATATTTATGTGGACACCCCCACTTGTCTGGAGGATATGATGGCTATTAGAGTAATTGAGCCAGGTGAAGCAATAATGGGGACTTAATGCAAACATAAACAGCAAAGGCTCCAACTGGCCTGCACATCTGAGCGGTTCTGTACCTTTGCTGTTTGCCGAAAGAAAATGTAAAATATACTGGTGGACCAAAGGTCCTGATCAGTCTGAAATGAATTACAGCCACTCCTGGGCCTTCAATGCTTGCATAAGAGTTACGCTCCTTTTGCTCTGCCAAGCCTTGCATGAAGACAAAAGTAACACAGACAACTATTAGCATATTAAACAGTATTAAATTAGAAGTGTTACTGCCTGCAGAACTGACTCCATTCCTCTAATATTAGTGGAACTACAGATAACTGAAATATTCTCATAGATATTTTTCTTATTTTCCACAAAGGCATGAGCTCCGAAATCCCATTACCATAATCCCCAATAAGGCCACAGAGCAATTGTTTTCAAGGAGAAGTAAGAAATAATGTCAGTGTTCAGATCTCCGAAATAATAACTTCTCGGGTGCTCTGGATTAGGCCTGCAGCCTATCTTATAATGGAGATCTAACAGACCATTAGCTCAAAGAAATTCTCCATCTAATCAGATCCCCAGATAAGAGGGTACCTAGATAAATATTTTTCTTATTTCTGCATAAAAACATAAGTTTTGGGTACTCGTCAGAATCGCCTCTCTGAGGCAATTTTGATGAGTACCCACAACATGTGTTTTTATGCAGAAATAAGAAAAACGTCAAAATTTTTCTCCTGATTTTTCTGTCTATCTAGAGTCATGAATCTAATGCATTATGCCATCCATACAAATGTGATCAACCCCTCCGAAACCTATCACCATCACTTGTTAAGCGGGCCAATGACTAAAACATTAAATCATTTTGATACCTTAAATGTTGCAAAGTAGGAAAATCAATGTAGGGTTAAGAGGATAGGTAGTCACACATGACAGCAAACGATCAAAATGCAGAAGTGGTCTTTGATATTTTATATCTAATTGGTGACTTAGATGACAGAGTCATTAATAATAAAGCCCTGGATAGATCCCTATCTTGAAGACCAGTGGGAATTATTCTAACCAACTCAGGTTTCATTTGTTTACACTACTGAAAACCAACACTGGGTTAGAAGAGGATGGTTTTTATGCTTTACATGCTAAAATGAGATGACATTTTCCTGGAAACCTATTCAAACTGGAGACAATCTGAAAAATATGTCAAGTCCTCCATTGTGGCTTCGAGAAAAAAACCCAAAGCAGTCAAAGAAAAAAAAACAAAAAAAAACCAACAACAAGCAAACAAGAAGAGCTGTCACAAGAAAACATAGCTTCTCTGAATGACAGCTTGTCTGTCAATGTTACAATCATTATTTACCTCAAACTTTTCTGTGAACTGTCTCCGGGAATGTGAAACTTTGTTTGTGTTGAGGTTTTACGGCCCAGTCAACCCAATGGGGTCATGTCAAGCACGGTCAGTTTACCTAACCACACGTTTACTCGGCAGGCTTAGTCCTCTAAGCGGTTAACCAGTATTGTGCACATTCTTTCGCCAGAAACTGACAACTGCCCTTCTTGAATCAGCGGAAGGGAGAGAATGACCCTAGAAAATATTTCACGATCAATCTCCATGAAAATATGTTGCCGACCTCGGCGGGGGTTGAACCCACGACCTCCTGGTCTCCAGTCGGACGGCGCATCCAATTGAGCCATAGAGGCCGGCAAACGATCTAAGTGATCTGTTATTTGCAAATAAAAATATCAACTGTTTTTATATTATATACCATAAGTACTTTTAGCTTTCAGCAAGAGGCGTAAGCAAATAGTGCAGAACCCGATCAGATGCTGCAGAATGCGGCATCTGATCAGGGTCTACATTGTTTACCCCTCAGAGAGCAATTTAAAAATATTAAGTACATCATGATCAATAGGTAGTAAAATGGACATTGCAATTTTGGACAAGTATGGTGAGGAGTTTAGCTGTTTGAATTCTTAGTAAAATTAGTTTTGTTACTTTCCTAGAAAATAAGACTTGATATTTCATGTGAATCATATGCTAGGCAGATGATTCATATGAAATGTCATCCCTTATTTTCTCTGAAAATAAACATTTTCAGTGTCATCTGTAGATTAGCACTTTAACTAGAGAGTGGAGAGTGGTAAAGGTTAATCTTTAGGTTTGTTTATACAAAGCATATTAAAAACAAAACACACATTCCGAGGGTTGAGCGCAAGACTATGGTAACTCAAACATATTTTTGAAACCCTTGTTTAGGGGCAACTTGGACCCCTTTGTAAACAATGCAAATTTAGGTGTCATTGCTCATACGAGCAATGGCACCTAAATTTTCATTGTTTACAGAAAGAAATGTTGTAATCTTCATAATGCCTTCATGGTGAGGAGATTAGGTTTGGGGAAAAACAACCATCTGACTTACGCCAGTCTTGCGCTCAACCCTCGAATTATTTAATTTCATGAAAAAAGTTCATGTAATGACCCTAAAGATGTATGCTTCCTTAATGCACTGTGTGCTGGGTGAAAATTTTGCAATATTTTTTCCTATTTTTCCCAGAAAATAGGCTGACATTTCATGCAAATTGTCTCCTAAATATTTTTCTTATTTTTCCAAGAAAACAGGCTTACACACTTCATGCAAATTGTCTCCATAGGAGACGGTTTGCATGAAATGTCAAAGCCTAGTTCCTGGGAAAAATAAGAAATTAAATCTTCAGTAGTCTTCCATATATGGAAAAGGCTTCAAGTAGGCTGTTTGTACATTTACATTTAAATGGCTTGACTGACAGTCTTAGTTTATGTTCAAAAAGTAATAATTTAGGAACTACTCTGATCAGAGCAAAACTACAAAATATTGAAGGCCATTCAATATGAGAAATTGGCAGAGGTCCAGCTGTAACACTTTTCATCATATACTCACTTTTCATTGGTTTGATATTTTCAAAGATATCAAGAAAAATCAATTTAAAAAGATAAACAAAGAATTTATGGGGAAATAATACAATTTCAGGGAAGGCAACTCCTGTCAAACTTTTTTCTCCCTTCTGCAGTGGTCTATTCCAAAAGGAAATAGTTTGCTCCTAAAGTTCTGAAAAGGTCTCTTCTAAAATGAAAGACTCCTTCTGAAAAGAGGATTATTCTAAAAGGAAAGAATTTGCCCCCAAACTTCTGAAAATAGGTCTATTCTAAGAGGAAAGAATTTGCACTTAGTGTGCAGAAAAGCAAATAGGAAGCCACAATTTTTTTTTTCCTTGTTAACCCTTGCCATGCTGAATAAATTAAGATGCTTCGCCCACTTCTTATTTTAAGCCAATCAAATAACTTGACCCAGATTGTTGATATAAATTACCATACTAAATGTATGGTAATCTGTATCAACAAACAGTGCATTTTCAGATCAGAAGCCAACTGATCTGGATCTACAGTTTCCAAAGGCAAGGAATATCCTGGTTCAGCAGGACCAGGGTTAATCTCTAAAACAATGTGCATGGCCATAGAAATAAACGTCAAAAAGATTGCCTTGGAAACAAAGAACACACTACAGATCAGAAAATGGGAGTCTCGGTTTTACTGAGACTCTTCATAAGCAGTAATGAAGTTTGCAACACTGCTTACACCCTCTAGCGTATGCATGAGCAGAACTCCTTTTCTTAAACCAGTGATCTCTAAAACAATAACTTAAAGCAGACCTAAAACAATGATATAAACCAAAGCAGGCAAGTACTTCACACTCTTAACCCTGGTCCTGCTAAACCCGGATATACCCTGCCTTTGCAAACAGTATAGATCCAGATCAGTTGGCTTCTAAGAAGCCAACTGATTTGGATCTGCACTCTCTGTCATTCAATATGAGACTTTATGTCAACAATTTGGATCTAGTTAATCTGAAAATTTGAAGAGGGTGTAGCATCTTAATTTATTCAACAGGACAAGGAACTTGGAAATGTCTAGCTACCTCAAGTTAGATGTAAACAAATGATTACCAAAAAGAAGAAACCATCTGACTTACCACACCGTGACCATTTGTATAAATTTTCAATTTCCCTTCGATAGAAGGCACCACATGAAGTTTGAAGAAAATTAACCAGGGGTTTCAGTCATTCAAAGGTGTGGACGGGTGACAGACAACAGACAGATGGACAACCCAGCTGGAGCAGAAAGCGGACACTCTACCAATGAAGCCGTCATGCTGGTACTTACAAACATTTTCAATAAAGAGTAAAAAAATAACACCTTCTAATCAGAACAGCTCATCCTCAGCCTTCAGCTCAAGTGAGCTAATGATTCTGAATGCTGAAAATAGACCATCTTTTTGAGAATTTAAGAACTGTGGACAGAGAAAGTAGAAATAGGAAAATGTGACACAGAATTGACTAAATCGAGGGTTGAGCGCAAGACTATGGTAACTCAAACATATTTTTGAAACCCTTGTTTAGGGGCAACTTGGACCCCTTTGTAAACAATGCAAATTTAGGTGCCATTGCTCATACGAGCAATGGCACCTAAATTTTCATTGTTTACAGAAAGAAATGTTGTAATCTTCATAACGCCTTCATGGTGAGGAGATTAGGTTTGGGGAAAAACAACCATCTGACTTACGCTAGTCTTGCGCTCAACCCTCGAAATGTGTGATTGGCCCCTCTCAAATCTGTAGCAGCCTGTCCACTAGCTGGGCAATATTTGTATTGGTAAATCAATTTGTCAGTAAAAATTACTTGTTTTACATATAACTTTCTTTTCACCACTGTGGACAGGTACACAACCTCTCTATAACACTATTGTCGGGATCCATAGCATAAACCGTGTTACTTAAACAACCGTGTTATATCCAAACAAAAATGTGTAGATTATATTGAAAAATGACCATTTATGGTCATTTTTCAATATAATCTATATATTTTTGGGATCCATCTTTGAACCATGTTATATCCAAAACCCTGTTATAACGAACCATGTTATAAAGAGGTTGCAGTGTATAAATCAAACTGTAAATTCTTTTTCTGTTTGACTTAGGTCTGTCAACCATAAAGGAAGATGAAATTAGATTTTACGTTGCTCACCATTTTTAATGCTGAAACGGACTTTCTATAAAGGTCACTGAAATGCTGATCTGGTCAAACAACTGCCGAAGGCAAAATTCTGAACATCTCCGAAAATTACTGATACTGAATATTTAAAGTACGGGTAATTCAAAGGAAAATCTTGCGGACCCTGCCAATTCGAAGTATCGAGATTTGACTGTGTTGTCTTGTGAGAGGTGTGCAAGCAGACATGTGCACGCGTGTTGAAATCCATAATAAGAATTTGATTGATGTTTTTATGGATCAATATATTTAGAAATTAAAAATTTATTTTGCTATTCAGCATATGATATTTTCTAAAGTCAACAATTCCCGCGAGCTTTCTTGTTTACCACTTTATTCTCAAGCTGTTTCATTTTTTTGTAAGCCACGTCAACAAGATATTAATGGCATCTGTGGATTAGTCTCAAACTGACACATATGGCAGTTGTAATGCCTCTGGTGACAGCGTGACACACCAAAAGGTGACACTATTTTTTCTTCTAATTGCATTTGTCAGACCAGATAAACCCCAGGAGTATCCTAATTTTCAAAATATGAGAATTCATTGAATAAAAGTATTCCAAAATTGGCAATGGAACCTGATAAAGCTGGAGGAAGAGAGTCAGCAGCTAGGGTGATCAATTCTGCCTATGTTTTAATAGTGCCTTGCATTCTCAGTAACAAGGTTAGGCAGAAATTTGAAAGTACCGTATTCGATCTAATTACCGCACATACCCCTATAAGCGCATACTCATGAAATTCCGTAGTCTTCAGATTACAGCCAGTGTACTTTTTATTTACTTTTTTATAAAGGCATATGTTGTGGGTTCTCATTTGAATTGCATCGACTTGTCGATGCAATTCAAATGAGTATCCACAACATATGCCTTTATAAAGAAAATCAGAAAAAAAAAAATCGCATAATCATCATCAAATAAGTCCTTTTCTGATCTTTTTATAGTGTATCCTTAATAGGTATAGGTACATATTTTATCACATCTGAGTGTCGAATATGGTAGTCAGAAATTTAGAAGTGAATGACTATAAGCTTGAATGCTGAAAGCCTCTCTGTCGCTTTTGAGTGCTGAACATTAACCATTGCCATGCTGAATAAATTTTAATGCCACGCCCACTTCAGTTTTTTCAGCCCATCAGACTACTTGATCCAGATTGGTGATACAAAATTCACATACTTAATGACAAACAGTGCAGATCCAGATTAGTTGGCTTCTGAAGAAGTCAACTGATCTGGATCTACACTATTACGAAGGCAGGGCATATCTAGGTTCAGCATCCAGTGTTAAATGTTATTCCTTCCAGGCCTGGATTTCAGACACTTGTAGGCTCCTCATTTGTTTAGGTAATGAAGAACTTATGTGTATATGTTTAAATACCATCCAAGCCAATCCTACCCAGACTGCTTGCCTCCAATGGCACACCTGGCTGCCTGCTACATTATACTGTCTGCAGCTGATCTGCTTGCTCCATTAGGCCTGAGTTTGTTCATTTGTTTGTGTTAAGGTATTACGGCCTAGTCAACACAATGTGGTTTGTTTGTGCTGAGGTTTTACGGCCCAGTCAACCCAATGGGGTCATGTCGAGTGCAGTCAGTTTACCTAACCACACGTTTACTGGGCAGGTTTAGTCCTCTAAACGGTTAACCAGTATTGTGCACATTCTTTCGCCAGAAACTGACAACTGCCCTTCATGAATCAGCGGAAGGGAGAGAATGACCGTAGAAAATATTTCATGATCAATCTCCACGAAAAAATGTTGCCGACCTCGGTGGGGGTTGAACCCGCGACCTCCTGGTCTCCAGTCGGACGGCGCATCCAACTGAGCCACCGAGGCCGGCAACACAATGTGGTCATGTCAAGCGTGGTCAATTTACCTAACCATGTTTCTACTGGGCAGGCTTAGTCCTCTAAGCGGTTAACTAGTATTGTGCACATTCTTTTGCCAGAATACACAAGTTTGTACTTACCCCTAAATAAGTACAACAGTCTCAAATCTTGGGTAGACTCTTAAAGAGTGCAACTAAAGGACTTACAGAAATAACTTAAGAATATTATCATCATAACAGGACGTAACCATTTCAAACTTTAATGCTCTGCATGTTGGGTGATTTCGTTCTTATTTTGCCCAGGAAATAAGCAGATGACATTTTGAAATATTATTCTTTTTTTTTTTTTTTTTCCAGACATTTCATGCAAATTGTCTCATATGGACAACCAATCCTAGCTCAAAGATCTTTATGCTGAGGGCAGCTAGTACTAAATTTTGGTTTTGACTCAGGTGGAGCAGAAAGCTGACACTCTACCAATGGAGCCTTTGTGCTGGTACTTGCATACATTTTCATTAAAAAGTTTCATTAAAAAGTAAAAAAAAATAACACCTTCTGAATACCTGAATTATCCTTTAGCCTTGTTTCACACAAATAAAAAGGCTAGTTGTATATCACAGCACCCACTTCTAATACCAGGTAATATTTTTCTTATTTCTCCACAAAAAATATAGGCAGTGGGTACTCATTAGAAGTGCCAGAAGCACCTCATAGAGGTGCTTCTAATTAGTACCAGGACATACGTTTTCATGAAAAGCTAAGAAAAAAATCAGGGCCCAGTTGTTCAAAACTAACGATGTCATTAGTTAACGTATCGTTAAAACTTTGATCATTAAATATGGCATATACTCTAATATTAATTTTTGCTGAAAAAATGTGAGTAGCTTTTGCAAAAGCTACTCACATTTTTTCAGCAAAAATACCTGTGAATTAGATATTGTACTTACTGAAACAGTTAACAATGACCACTAACAAGCTTGTTAAGCTAACGATGCTTTGAACAACTGGGCTCAGCACTTTTTGACTAAAACATACCAACCAACAAATACCTCATCTGGAGCTACTGCAAACCCAGATCAAAGAAACAGTTTAATTAGGGACTGCACTGATTTCCATTCAGACAGCATTTTACAGACATTTGACAAGGTAATCAAATGGACTTGGGTCAAATTTTAGGATAATTCAGAAAGCTATTAAGAGCTTGCAGCTCAATAATGCAATAATCATGCAACCAAAATTGTTTCCAGCATTTTTCTAATAGGCCCTCTCATATGAGACATGACTGAATGCATTAGTCCTACGGTCTTCAGACTCAAATGCCAGAAAAATCATACTGAGTCATGGGCCCTCGGTGCCAACTTTAAAATATAAGAAAAGTATAATAAAAAGAAGTGAATAGTAAAGTTCATACATGACACCTATGGAGTCTCTTATCTCAGACCTTGTTGTGTCCCTTAAAGGAGTTGTCTGCCCCTTTCACAGCTCAATCTGCATATAAAGTCAAATAAAAAAGATTTAATTACAACAGATTGAACAATTATAGTCCTACAGAAATTGCTATAAAAAAACACAGAAACAATTCAGTCATCCTTGGGGAAATCATTTTTGAGCAATTAAATCAGATTTCTGCTCACAATTCATTTTATTTCTAAGGCAAAGAGATAATCAACTAAATAACTGCACAATAGGATAACAAAAATTTTGGTTTATTGGTACAAATTTCAATGTTTTTTTACTGTTTTCCTGATTTGAAAATTGCTCCCCAATGCAGGCAGGCTTTATTAGAAATGAGCCATGAAACAAGATAACTAGTTTTGTGGGTTCCACAGACTGTGAAGGCCCAGATTAGCCAGTACCTTTGTGCTTCCTAGCTAAGGTTAGTTATAAAACTTTTTTCATGATCATCTAAGCTAAGCATGAAATTTTTCCTTAAAAATCTCAAAGTGCTAAATACTGCACATTCTTTCTTGCTAAATATAGAAGGACATGAACCTGAGACAAGAACATTTCTCTGCTAATGAATATGAAAATGCCAACTAATGTTGTTTGTTTGTGTTGAGGTTTTACAGCCCTGTCACCCCAATGGGATCATGTCAAGCGCAGTCAGTTTGCCTAACCACACTTTTACTGGGCAGAACTAGTCCTCTATGCAGTTAACCAGTATTGTGAACATTCTTTCACAAGAAACTGACAACTGCCCTTCTTGAATCAGCAGAAGGGAGAGAAGGACCATAGAAGATATTTCATGATCAATCTCCACAAAAGAATGATGCGGACCTGGCAGGGGTTAAACCCGCGACCTCCTGATCATCAGTAGGACGCACATCCAACTGAGCCACAAAGGCCGGCCCAACAATTGTTGGCATTTTCATATTTATTAGCAGAGAAAATTTCATGCTCAGCTAAGTTGAGCTTGAAAGAAGTTTTATTAGGGCCTGATCTGGGATTTTACAGAAATATTAATCATATCCAAATAAATGTTTTTTCTTAGCATCTGGGCCTAGTTGTTCAAAACAAATGATGTTGTTAGTTAACGTATCGTTAAAACTTTTATCATTAAATATGGCATATATGCTAATATTTTTGCTGAAAAATTGTGATTTGCAAAAGCTACTCACATTTTTTCAGCAAAAACACCTGTGAATTTGGTGTTGTACTTACTAGATCAGTTAACATTTTGACCACTAATGAGCTCGTTAAGCTAACAATGCTTTGAACAACTGGGCCCTGATCATGGTCTACACCGTTTGGCACACATCCAGCAGATTTTGGACATATTAAGAGGTAGTAAAATGGACTTGTTCATATTTTAGGACAAGTATGGTACAGAATTATGGTGTCCCAATATTTTGGGTAATTGTGGTACACGTATATACACTTGTAGACTAAATAGACTCCCCACACTATATATAGGAAGAGTCCAATTTCAATTTTAGGTATGTCTGGTTATATCTAGATATTCTTAGAGAAAAATGGCAAAACTATTTGCAAAAAGTGGAGACCCTGACCAGATGCTGCATTCTGCGGCCTCTGATCTTTGTCTGCACTATTTGCCAATTACCCTTTTAGATGTCCCAAGATTACCCATGTGTTAAAGTGTAATAAATCCCCTTAAAATATGGTTAAATAGCTCTTAAAAAAGTCTGGCTAAATGGCAAATAGTGCAGACTTTCATCAAGCTTCTCCTGGGTGAATGCTCTCCAGCTGAATACTTAGGGTAATTGTTGTTGGCTTGTCTTATTCAAGTTTTAACGTCACTGTCAACAATCTTTAAGTCATATCGTGACAGCGTCTGGATGTCTGGCAGGCTGCTCAGTTCTTATTTTTAGAGTGCTGCCTCCACCTAGTCACGTAATACTGACACCAGGATGACCAGTTCTAGTACTACTTTCATATTGCTGAGCACCAAGCAAAAGAGCAGCTGGTACCATTTTTAAAGTATTTGGTATGACTCGGCTGGGGATCAAGCCCACAATCTCCCAGTTACAAAGGGGATGCTCTATGAACTGAACCACTGTGCTGGTATAATAGTTAGGGTAAATATGCTAGTACCATATGTACTCTAAGTATTGGGACATCTTAACACCTTACCATACTTGTCCTTAAATTTGAGTCTATTTTACTACCTGTGAAATGAGTGACAAACAGTGTAGACCCTGATCAGATGCCACATTCTGTGGCATCTGATCTGGGTCTACACTGTCTGCTCAGGCCTGTCTGCCTCAATATTCAGGGCTATTACAATATTTCTGTACAGAACAAAGAAGGAAATTCTTAATTCCTTAAATGGAACTTTACCAGAAAAATCTTTCTCAACACCAAAAGATGAGGGCAACTGTTGCAAAACAGACATTAACCCATTGTAGTTGGGAGACCCGTAAAAGGGTACTTGGCAAACTGTGTAGACCCAGTATCAGATTCCGCAGAATCCGGCATCTGATCAGGGTCTCCACTGTTTCCAAACAGTTTAGACATTTTTCTCTAGGAATTTGTAAATCTCATAGCCTCACCTCCCTAAAATTGAAATTGGACTCTTCCAATATATAGTGTGGGAAAGTTTATTCAGTCTACAATGGGTTAACAACACGTTTGGAGAGTATGATATCCACGGCCCATCTAATGAATACCTACAAAGTTGAGTTTTTCTTTATCGACCCTTGTGGAGTGGCTCATTTTGTGTTGTGTCCTAGAGAAAAGCAGAAAAAGGGACAGAAGAGAGGAAAGAGAAATTGAGAATGATGAAGGAAAAGTGACTGTGTAAGAACAGATGAAATACTAACATGCCATCCTTTCCCCTACGACCAGAAGTACAGCAGGCCCTTACAACTACTCTTCCACCCACAGTACCTACTGTATTTACCCTACGTATTAGGACACCTCAACTCCTTACCATACTTTTCTGAAATTCGAGCAAGTACAATTTACTACCTGATGTTGTGTCTAAAATAATGCTGGATGAGTGGCAAACTGTGAGGACCCTGATGAGATGCCGCATTCTGCGGCATCTCATCTGGGTCTACACTGTTTGCTTAGGCCTGTCTGTCTATAAATACAGTACTTTTCTTTTTATGGAGAAATAAGACAAATATTTATCTCAATACCACTCTTATCAAGAGTTATTTTGTATCTCATTATAATTGTCTTGCCACAATGTTTTTGTGGCGACACAAGAAAAATATCAATATAAGAAAAATGGATCTTTGCGGTTGTACAAAGTGAAAATCCAGACTAGCCATTTATCAAATATAGCCCTTTTCTTTTTACTAATATAGTCTGCAGTAGGCAATGATTCTGAAGGCCCTGATCAGACTCGTGCAGTTTCATCTGGCCTGTGCTGTTCGCATACACCCCAAAGACTCCTCCAGTGCCTTAGATGAGGTTTTAAGCATTAGGGTATTTTTGGCTATTTTTACCCACCCCTTTCTCACTGAACTGACTATCAGGATTTTCCTGTTGGGTACCCTGTTTTTGTTAATGGGTTCCAGCATTACTGATATGTGGGTATTTACCCCATAAATTTAATCTGATGCTTTTTTCAGAAATTTCTTCTTAGGTTTATATCTCAAAAAGCAACTTATCTAAAGTACTGCTTCTCATCCCCATGGCATGACTCATAATTATATACTTAGTCCTTTTACCCTTGCAAAGTTTGAGTTAGCAGGTTTATTTATTTTTTAATCACAGAGCCAGATATGGGCTTTTTTTTTCTTAACCGATACTTTTCTTATTTCTCCACAGAAACATAATGTTGTGGTGCTCAACAGAAGTGCCTTGCCAAGGGGCTTCTAATGAGTACCCACAACATATGTTCCTTGCCTAGGCACTTCTAATGAGTGCCCACATCAATGTTTTCTTGGAGAAATAAAAAAAAAAAATGTGGATATCTCCTCTTATCTGGGGCTCGCTATTTTTCTTTGTTACTCCCACCTTCACTGTTTCTTATAGAAGCAATTTTTCTCTCTTATAGAATACAGTCTGTTGCCAGTCCAATAATATGATTATGTAAAAGAAGCTTTTTAACTCTTTGCATGCTGGGTAAGTTTGCATGCTTTTTTGTCGTCCGTGGATTTTTTTTGTTTTTTTAAATTAATTTTCTCAAAAAAATCTTTCAGAATACCATCAGAGTGTCGAACAGTTTGGATCCAGATCAGGCCCAACACAAGTCGCCACTAGTGGGGAAAGAATGGAGAACACCAAAAAAGAATGACAGCAGACTGAATGTATTGACTGACTATACTTAAATTATTTAACCCATTGTACAGTAGAAGACAATAGTTTAAAATCAACTGTTAAAATACAAGTCATGGCTGCAGCAGACCATATCCAGCAACAGCTAAAAAAAAACAACAAAACAAACAGTTGAAATGCTGCTAATCATGACTGCAGCAGATGACATTTGAATTTTTTGTCAGTTTGTAGTTTTTTCAGAGAAAATAGGGCTTGACATTTCTTGTGAATTGTCTGCCAAGCAGACGATTAACATAAAAGGCAAGTCTTTTTTGTCTGCTGCTGTTGTGATTAGCGCTTCAAGTTTTGAATGGGCTGATAAAATAACATTTTCAGTTTCTTCCTTTTTCCTTCTCAAAGATAGGGGTGGGGAAATCATGGTATCTGCCATAACCATGTTCATGTGATGCTCACTTGGAAAATTGACAATATGAAATGGAATGTCAATGCATTTTTTGTTGTTGTTTTTTTGAGAAAAAAAAACAAAAAAAAAAAACAGAAAAAAAAAAACATCACAGGAAATTTTGTCATCTCTGTCATTTCGCAAGGGAATGCTAAACATTAATGTACATGTCAATGCACATGTTGTTGCACAACTCTAGGTAAGCGGTATCCCCATAAATATTTTTCTTAGTTGTCCACGAAAACTATGTTGTGGGTACTCATTGGAATTGTCTCATTGAGGCAATTCCAATAAGTACCCACCACATATGTTTTCATGAAGAAATAAGAAAAATATCAACTTTTTCATTGGAAAAAAGCCCCGATCTAGAGCTACAATTGAAGTCAATGAGGTTTAATCAGAGAAGAGGATACAAATTGTTGTTTTCACCACTTGCGGCTATTAAACAAAGCGAAGTGAAAGCAAACTCGAATCCAATTAATGTTTTCCAATTCAGCTACAGCCCTATTTCTGTGCTGACATTAAACAATTAGATTTTCATTTTGTTTACACAATTCTAATCTCTGCTTTCATTCCATTGTGCAACAGTTCCCTCGTAATTGCATTCCGCGCAGTTCCATTTCTGCAGCTACATAAAAACCGATCACCGCTATTCACAGCACTAAAATAAATCCTTTTTCTAAAGCTAAAATTAATCAAGTGTCCTCAATTACAACTTCACTGATATA
Source organism: Anodontia alba (assembly GCA_964016985.1). Classification (NCBI taxonomy): domain Eukaryota; kingdom Metazoa; phylum Mollusca; class Bivalvia; order Lucinida; family Lucinidae; genus Anodontia; species Anodontia alba. The sequence goes on from OZ024821.1 coordinate 146,182,829, forward strand.
TTTTGTCCTTTTTTCCTTGTCCATTCATCCATTAAGCAATTATCGTCTTCTCTTTGTTGAAATGTAAGAATGAATACTGGTTTCCCTAATTCAAATGCTACAAGACTGTGGAATCAACAAGTTACAAATTAAATACATAGCTGCAGCCAACAGGGCTATTCACATAAAGATTTTTTTCTTATTCTTTTTTTCTTCAGGAAAACCTGCGTATTCAGTAGAAGCACCTCGGCACAGCACTTCTAATGAGCAGCATAAAATTTTCATGGAGAAATAAGAATTATTGCATAAAAAGCAGTGTTGCACGTTATTAACAGCTGTGCATTAACCGGTGAAAAGCCGTATATTAACAAGGCAATTCATGCGCTGTTAATGCACGGCCACGCAACTTTCAATATGATCGTACCGGGGTCACAGATTTGCTGCCGCTACGAGATGTGTACTGTCTGGCCCTAGAATGAGCATAGTCCATGGAAATTGCGTTCGCAAGACATCGGTGAAAAGGGGAAATAAAATAGTGCAAGAAATAATGCGAAATGCAGCAAATGTTTTCAGTTTTTATGCAATAATAGCGCTCGAACATGGTTTTTCAATGCATTAACATTCGCCAGGTCCCATGGGAGATGTTGAAAACCGCGGCCTTCGGCCTCGGTTTTCAACACTTCCCATGGGACCTGGCGAATGTTAATGCATGAAAAACCATGTTTGATCCCTATAATAAGAAAACTATTTCATAAAAACATATGCTAAGGGTACTCATTAGAAGTGCTTGCTGAGATACTTCAAATAAGAACCACATCATACGACTTTGTGGCGAAATAAGAAAAATATCAGGGCCCAGTTATTCAAAGGGTCGTTAGCTTAACGAGCTCGTTAAGGGTCATTTCGTTAACTGTTTTAGCGGATTCAATATATAATATTTTGATACTTTTTGCTGAAAAAGTGTGAGTAGCTTTTGCACTGCAAAAGCTACTCACATTTTTTCAGCAAAAAATATCAGCATATTTGCGTATCACTCTATGTAAATTTTAACGAATCGTTAACTAACGATGTCGTTAGCTTTGAACAACTGGGCCCAGTACTTCTTGGTTGAAAAAGTGCTGATCTGGTGCTATAATTGATAGTTTCACTATATAGTACTAATATCCAGTAGTATTCAGGTACGGAATATATCCTAAATATTCAGACTGCATATTCTTACTGTACTTATCCTAATATTTCTACAAATATGTGATGCATCATGGAAGTACTGGCTGAATGACGAATAATGCAAAGATCATACTGGGCCTTGTTCTTTAGGAGCAGTCTGAAATGGGTCTCTACACTGTTTGCCCACATATGATTGTCCAAATATTTGTGTATGTTTAGGTTTAACATAGCTTTCAACAACAAATTTTCATTCTTATTAATTAACCCTTGTCATGCTGAATAAATTAAATGGCCATGCCTACTTCCAATTTTCAGCCAATCAGATTACTAGATCCAGGTTGTTGATATAAATTCACATACTGAATCACAAGCAGTGCAGATCAAGATTAGCTGGCTTCTTCAGAAGCCAACCGATCTGGATCTACACTGTTTGCAAGGCAAGGTATATTCCGGTTCAGCAGGACAAGGGATAAGATGATGCGTAAATGTGGTAGGGAGACTAACAGAGCTACCTCACTAAACCAGCAACAAGATAATGATGATCCCATGTTTTTACATCTCCTTCAACAATATTGTAAATGTCCTAGAATTTCGAACACCAAATTGTCTTACATAACGACATATACAAACAGTGCAGACCAAGATTAGGCTGCTCCTGAATGAGCAGCCTGATCAGGGTCTACACTGTTTGCCATTCCACTAAGTATTTTATGAAACAGCTGCATAAAAAGCAACATTTAGGCCAAAATAGTATGGAATAAAGTGTTGAATTTTTAGGACATATGAAGATAGTGGATGATGATGGATGGCTCAGTGTAATGATGAGACACACACTTCCCCCTACAGCGGGATTTGAATCCAAGATCTCATGATGACTTCAGAGTGCTAAAAGTTCAGTCACACCAAAATGTCGTGCAATAAATGTGTTTTCTGTTACATAACCATCCATATATACATGTAATTGGAACAAAGCGAATACATATGACATTTTATTTTCATCCAGTTTGAACTTCTGAATTGCTGAAATTTCACATTATATAATGAACTAGAAAAAAGTGTCCATAGGACATGGATGCCCCCACCAAAATGCCATTCAGAAAAAATTGACATATGTAGTCAAGGGTAGATAATTCATAAACCAAATAAGCAAGGTTGTTTTTCATGTTCATTACACATCACCTCAATGTCATGCATGCATCAGTAAATTTTCATAAATATATTCCATATGGTTTAGAAGTTATGGCCCACACACGGTTTACTATATGGAACTAAGTCAAGGGCAGATAATTCAAAAACCAAACAAGCAAGAGTTGTCTTCCTTTTTCATGACACATCGTCTCAATGTCATGCATGCACCTGTAAAGTTTCATAAATATATTCCATACAGTTAAGGAGTTATGGCCCGGACACAGTTTACTATATGGAACTAAGTCAAGGGCAGATAATTCAAAAACCAAACAAGCAAGAGTTGTCTTCCTTTTTCACAACACATCGTCTCAATGTCATGCATGCACCTGTAAAGTTTCATAAATATATTCCATACGGTTTAGGAGTTATGGTCCAGACACGGTTTACTATATGGAACTAAGTCAAGGGCAGATAATTAAAAAAACAAACAAGCAAGAGTTGCCTTCCTTTTTCACGACACATTGTCTCAATGTCATGCATGCACCTCATAAAGTCTCATAAATATATTCCATACGGTTTAGGAGTTATGGCCTGGACACGAATTGGGACGGACGTACTTATAAGGAGATGGACGGACAGGGGTAACACTTAATGCCCTTCCGCTATTCTTCGAATAGGCGGGGGCATAAAAATACAAACAAATGGGTATAAGAAATGTTGCTTTTTTTTTACCTAGTATGTGTGGTAAATATATCAGCAAAGAAGCTAGACTGCCATCATTTTCAAAAGTTATGGTACACCGTCATGTCGTGAGCTATCTGCAAGTTTATACTGCCCTCTAGTGGCATGGCCGTTGTTCAAAATCACACACACACACAGACACACACACACACACACACAAACACACACACACACACACACATCATCATCAGTGAAAACAATGCACTTAGTCAAAGTCCCTATTTGAGGTCAGAAATGATGAACAACCTCTGTCTTAATTTGGCCAAACATTTTTCTAAGATTCTACAAGCTGACTTTCCTATTTTGTCCCATGTTATATCCTCTAAAGGCCCCCGAGATAATGACATACATGACATCGGCCACATCAGTCTGACTAATCTGCATCAGAGACTTCTGCTAATCACAACTGCTGTAGAAGACATTTTGATTTTTTAATTATTTTTTCTGAGAAAAATGGCTTAATACTTCATGTGAATAGTCTGCCAAGAAGACAATTCACATGAAATGTCAAGCTTTATTTTCTAAGTTTTTTTTTTTAAATTTTGTTTGATTTGTTTGTTTGATTTGGGCTTAATGTCGCTTTCAACCTCTTTCAGTCACATCGCGACTGTCTGGATGTAGCAGGGAGCTCAATGCTCACTTTTAGAGTGCTGCCTCACTGAAATATCATGCCCCAGACACTCTGACATGATATTCCACCCAGTCACATTATACTGACACTGAGCTGACCAGTTCTAGCTCTACTTTCTTAATGCTGAGCACCAAGCAAAAGAGCAGCTAGTACCATTTTTAAAGTCTTTGGTTTGACCCGGCCGGGGATCGAACCCGCAACCGCCCAGTCACAAAGCGGACACTCTACCACTGAGCCACTGTGCCGTTTTTTTTTGTTTTGTTTTTTAAAATAAACAGAAAAGTTGTCTGCTACAATTTTGCTTTGCACTTTAGGCTAGATGATGATAATTTGATGTTTAATGTGTCTTCAACATCATTTAAATCGCTGATTCAAACATGGGATCTCATGACCTGAAGATGGGAGCACTCTGCTTCACACTTTAAGCAAGATCAAATCTGATAAGGGTCTATACTGTTTAGACACATCACCAGGTAGTCAAAGGAACTTGTTAGGATTTTAGGATACAGTATGAATCAATATGCATTAACTGGGAAAACTTTCAGCTGACGATATTCTGAATTATTGTTCTTCTTTTTCCCAGAAAACAGGCTTTGACATTTCATGCAAATCATGTAAAATAAGAAAACTATCAAGTTGCCATCTGATTTTGCGCAGAGAGTGGGAAGTTTAAATATATTCTAATCAATAAATTCTTGTAACAGGTGTGTTTCAAAGTCATATCTGTAGGGCAGCTACACCAATCTACAATAGTCCATTTCCCTACTAGTACATTTCACTACAAAACATTCTGAGCTGGTACAGAAATTAAAGACTGTTTTCCAAAGCCAAATCCATGATAAAATATAAAAAATAATGATTGGACTTTGGTGACGTTGCATAGGGACACAAATTTGACATTACCATAAAAAGGTCTAGGGACATCATTTTAACAAACCTGGTAGACCTTCAGTCCCCGGCACTTTATACCAAGATTCAGTTTCAAAGCTTTCTTGATACTGGAGAAGAAGATTTTTAAGTGTTTTCTTTTTCTTCACAATATATGGGCATGGCGGCCATCTTAGTTAACAGACACCGACCACTTGTACAAATTTCAATCCCCTTTTAACAAAAGGCTCCTCATGAAGTTTGAAGAAAATTAGCCCAGAGGTTTCAGAAGTTGTTCAAAGGTATGGAGAGATGAAGGACCGACTAAAGATGGATGGACGGACTGACGGGGAGTGATCACATAGATCATCCTGCTCCTGAGTTAAAACAATGAGCAATTAAAGGTCAAGGTCAACCAACCTGAAGTTTGCAGCAACAAAGATTTGACATGATAGAATCTACTGGCAAAAAGTGAAGGCCCTATCAGACGTTGCAGATGGCAGTGTTGCTTGTGTGTATGTTAACCTTTAGCAATCTCTGGACAAAATCAGCTGATGTCAAACTGATATTTACCCCCAGAAAACAGGGTCTGACATTACATGCAAATGATCTCCATGGTCTCCTTAGAAGACCCATGGTCTCCTTAGGAGACCATCTGCATAGTTTTAAGGTGGAGTTTTATGGCCCAGTGAACACTGTCAAGGTCATGTAAAGCCAGTCAGCTACCCTATTCATACTTTTCCTGGGCAGACTTAGTCCTCTAAGTGGTTAACCAGTGCTTGTGCACATACTTTCTCAAGTAACTGACAAGCACACTTCTTGAATCAGCAGAAGGGGGAGAAGGACTGTAGAAAATAATTTCATGATCAATCTCTTTGAAAGCTATGTGGCCAAGCTGGGATTTGAACTTGTAACCCCTGGGTCTGCAGTCATAACCACTACTGACTGTGCTAAGGAGACTGGTCTGCCTGCATGAAATGTTGAACACTGTTATGTTGGAAAAAGAAGAAAAAAATATATTTTTAAAATATCATCTGCTGACATTTTTACCCAAAATGCTATGTGTTTAAGGCCCCTTTTCACCTGTACTGTTCCATAGCTCCAGGTAAGATGGGGCATCAAGAAAATATTTTTCTTATTTCTCTGCAAAAAACATGTTGTAGGTACTCATTAGAAGTGCCTTGTTAAGGCACTTCTAATGAGTACCACAACATGTTTCGTGGAGAAATAATTAAAATATCAACAATTTCTGGTTGCAAACAATGCCTTATCTGGAGCTATGCTGCTCTATTCAATTATTTAAAACATTTTGCACAGCAGAGCTCTAAGTAAGAGGACTATCACGCTAAATATTTTTGTTCATTTCTCAGCAAACAAAAGTTTGTGAGTATTCATATGAGTTGCCTCGATGACGTAATTCTAGATAGAACCCACAAACTATGTTTTCAGGCGAAAACAAGAAATGTGTCTATATATTTTTGGTTGAAAAAAGTATCTCATCTAACACCATGCATTTCTGCACAGACACATCTATCACCAGCACTAATCATGTCACACATTTCCATTAATTTTGAATCCTGTCAAGAGCTCATTAACTTTGCAGCTTATGAAGTATTTTTGGTTGGACACTTCCCAATCAATACAAGCATCTTTTTTTTCTTTTTTCAGTTATATTGCTTCTTCAAACAATAGATAAGATCAAACATCCTTTCTTCTGTCACTGATCCCTTTATGCTTAGCATGCTGGGAAATAATTTCAGCAGACAACATTTCAAAATATGTCTCCAATTTTTTCGCAGAAAATAGGCTTTGACATTTCATGCAAATTGTCTTCGGAGACAATTTCCATAAAATGTCAAAGCCCATTTTCTGGGGAAAAATAGTAAAAAATATTTCAAAATTTCAACTACTGAAATTTCTACACCATTTGCAATTTTGAATGGTGTTTTAAGGATATCAGAATTGCTTTTCAAGGCATTCTACATCTTTTCATAACATCAGGAGGGGTTTTCATTTAGGAGCTGCCAAAAAAGGTTGTATTTTATGTTAAGTAAATAAGCATTTTCTAAAAAAAAAAGAGAAGGGTCAAGCCAAAATTTAGTGGCCATGGACAAAGTTTTATAATTCTACTAGTAAGCCTCTGCCATGGGTGAATGGGCTACTGTTAGTCATCTGTGTGATATTAAATAATGATGGTGATCAGTTTGGGTATACCCTAAGGACTTGTCAACCCATAAGAGTTATTTGCATCAGTATAGTTTGCTAGTCAAGTCTGCTAAAGAAGTACGATCTGTTGTAAACTGTTTAATTATCAATATAAATAATTGTATTTTTGTATGTACAGTCTTCTCAATAAAATATTATTTACACTAAAAGAAAGATAGCATGGTCACTGGCCAAATTTGGATATAAAGAAATGTTAACAAGACCTGTCAACCAGACCGGAAAGTCCACTAGAAATCACCCTTATCCATCCATTCTTTATCTGGATAGATATCTACGGACAGCTTTAATTAATGTAGGGAGGCCAGCATCACAGTCATTTTTAATATCCCAGCTACTAAGTCAATGAGACACCGCCATTACGCATTACGCCATTGAATGTGGGGAGACCACAATATCCATCCAGTTAATTGGCATCCTATATTATGGATATGAATTCATTGATTTCCAAAGAATGGTGCCATATCTGCTTATCATAAAACTGCTGGGGTCTCATAATTCCAGATAAGGCATTTTTCAACCAAAATGTACTGATATTTTTCTTATTTTTCCACGAAAACATATGTTGTGCATACTCATTAGAAGCGTCTCGGCCAGGCACTTCTACTGTGTCCCAACAACATATGTTTTCATGGAGAAATAAGAAAATATTCTGTGGATTCCCCCTCTTATCTAGAGCTAGGGGGTCTCATTAAAGTTTTATGTTCTTCCACAATGAACACTCTTTGCTATATTGATAATACACTCTGGGGACCAACCAGCATCAGAAATGATGTTTTAAGGGCCAAGTTGGACAAACGATGCAATAACAGACAAAGTGTACCAAAATAAATAGACGTAGAAGTGTCCTTTGGGAAATATGTACTGAAGTGAATTGGACTGTAGGTCTACTGGCAAGTCATGGCTGCAGTTATTAGCAGTGGACAGATGTTAACATTTTACTCGGTCTGCCATGAAAAATGTCTTGGGGTTTCGTTAGAACTGCCTCAATTCAAGCAGTCTCATGTTTTGCATGTTGGGTAATAATTTCAGCAGACAACTTTTTGAATTTTTTTTTTTTTCTTATTATTGCCAGAGAATAAGGTTGACATTTCATGCACACTGAGACAATTTGCATGAAATGTCAACCCCTATTTCATGGGTAAAATAAGAAAAAAATATCATCAATTTCTCATCCTCTGATTTTTATAGAGTGCTTAAAAAATCCAAATAAAAGGCTTCACAGAGTGTATTAGCTCTAAAATAACAATTTCACAAAGAGAGATACAGTACTTGTTTTTGACTTTGCTAGAGCCAAGACCAGAGGCTTATAATTCTACTTAGCCACTGCCAATACTTTATACCCTCACCAGGCAAAACCATGTCCAAGTATTAGCTTTTCAACAAAGTGCAAGTTAGGTCAGCATAAAATAAATGAACCCTGTCAAAGAGTTGCAGTTCTTCTTAGTTTCTATCTTTTATTGCTTCTGTGAAGTTGTCACTTTGTTCCTCATGCCTTCTTCTTCTGGTGCTTTGCGAAGGCTGTACTTCAGGATTGTGGTATCTCCTGGGTATCTTCAATTATCAAAGCTCTTGATAAGGTGCTTTTTCCAACCAAAAAGCATCTATATTTTTCTTACTTCTCAACAAAAACATATGTTGCAGGTACTCATTAGAAGCACCCCAGAGAGGCGCTTCTAATGAGTACCCACAACATATGTTTTCGTCGAGAAATAAGAAAACTACTGACCTGATACCCACTCTTATCTAGACTTTTGAATTATATTTCATCATGTATGCAACAGTGAAGGGCACGATCAGACTGCATATATACCTACAGTCTGAGCAGGATCTTTGCTCTGTGCATATAAAATTCTTGGATGCTGCAAAATATATCAACAGAGCATATCTCTAGATCGGAGGGGGTATCCACATATTTCTCCACGAAAGCATACGTTGTGGGTACTCATTAGAAGCATCTCTAATGAGTGCCCACAGCAAATGTTTTAGGGAGAGATAAGAAAAATATAAGTATTTTGGTTGAAAAAAAAAAAAAACGCGCCTTATCTGGAGCTATGAACAGAGAGACCACACTGATCAAAACTGCACAGTTGAAAAGGTTGAATTTAGACCACTGTTAACATATACCATTATCATTTTGTGAGGTATCCCTGGTGGATTCACTAAGGTTCACTGGCTGCAATCAACTCCATCATTATTATCCTAAAATGCTTGTCACAATAGCAGCAGATGACGATTAAAATACTTTTATTTCATTTTTTTTTTCTGAGAAAATAAGGCTTGTCATTTCATGTGAACTAATTCAAATGAAATTTCAAGCTTTATTTTCTCAGAAAACTAAAAAATATTTCAGAATGTTATCTGCTACAAAATTCTGAATGGTAGGTCATTTGTTCATGCAGGTCCCAATTTCAACAACCCTCCGACAATTTCAGCAGTACACCACATTACCACCACCCACACTAGCTAACACTTAGCATGCTGAGAGACAACAAGTTGAAATATGTTTTCCATAGGAGACAGTTCGCAATAAATGTCAGAGCCTATTTTCTGGTACAAATATCAAATAGTTGTCTGCTGAATCTGCCCAGAGAGTGAGAAGTACTAAATAGTCCATCACCTGCTCAATCTCATAATTACATCCATCCAATTCAGGATAGAACCACATTCATTAAACAAACGAAATTAAATGACTGTGGCTGACCTTTACACTGACGTTTCTAGTTATGACCCACTTTACAGGGACAGATACACTTTCAGGGGAGGCAACTCTTCCAAAATTCTTTAGTAGACCTTCTACAAGGGGGCCTACTCTAAAAGGAAAGAATTTGGGCTCAATAATTATTTCCTTTTAGAGTAGACTTCTTTTCAGAAGGGACTTACAGGAAACAGGAAGTCACAAAAGTTGTCTCCTTTGTCAGGTGTATCTGGCCCCCTTAAATCCCTTCAACATTAACCCTTGTCCTAATGAATCCGAATATGCCCTGCCTTTGCAAACAGTGAAGATCCAGATCAGTTGGTTTCTTCAGAAGCCAACTGATCTGGATCTGCACTGTTTGTCATTAATTATGTAAAATAGTATCAACAACCTGGATCAAGTAATCTGATTGGCTTAAAATTAGAAGAGGGTGTGGCCTATTAATTTATTCAGCATGACAACAGTTAATAAATTCTAATTCTGCTTTTGTGCTTCATGTATGCGCACTTCTCTCTGATTTTATGATCGCCAGTTTTGCAGCGTCAAAATGTCTTTGCTTTGCTACGATTCCATGCCAAGTTTCACACCTTTGCAAGTGCTCGGAAAGACCGTGTTCACTTTCTTTCCATGCAAATTTCAAAAGGAATGCCAATTTAAATCAGCAATGACTTACGATATATCACCGAATGGTCTGAAGGCATCTCTAAGTTGATGTGTCTCAATATCTGGGCTTAAATCACCAACAAATATATGGAAATGCTCTGAAAGAAAGAAAAAAGAGTTTGTAAGCAAACAAAATGGTACAGTGACCCTCATTACAGACAACATTTCTTCCAAAAGATGCTGCCACTAAAATGAATTTGCTGCAGTAAGGAATCCTTCATAATGAGTAAAATGATAGGCCTTGTTTAATTCTTGTTACCTTATAGAACATAATGTTTTGGATTCTAACGAATATCCAGTACATAAATTTCTTGAAGTATGAAATACAATGTTAATCTTTATCCTATTGAACCCGGATATACCCTGCCTTTACAAATAGTGCAGATCCAGATCAGTTGGCTTCTGAAGAAGCCAACTGATCTGGATCTACACTTTTGTCATTCAGTATATGAATTTATATCAGCAATCTGGATTAAGTAATCTGATTGGCTGACAATTAGAAATGGGTGTGGTGTCTTAATTTATTCAGCAATTTATCATTATAGGGAATTTTGTCACTGTGTCCATAAAAGGAGGGTTGACTGAATCAGATATACCAGCATAACCATTTAATGTTTGGCATGCTGGATAAAAAGTTCATCAGACAACATTTTGATTTTTTCTTATTTTTCCCCTCCAAAAAAGGCTTTGAAATTTCATGCCAATTGTAGAAGACAATTTGCATGAAATGTTAAAGCCAATTTTCTGGGAAAAAACAAGAAAAATATCAATTTGTTACATGATGAATTTACCCAGAGTGGTAATGGTTAACATAAGAAATGTATTTAAAACCATTCATTGGGGTTTAACTCATAACTACTTCTGCAAACAGATCATATCAGATCACAGAATGTAGCAACTGAACAGGTTCTGCACTGCTTGCCATGACATCAGCAATTACAGGAAGAAAAGCTTAAAGGTACACTTTCAGGGGGCAGTATGAAAATTGTTTTACCTCACTTCTGTAAAATAGTCTTCTCTTGAAGCACAATTCTTTCCCTTTAGAGAGACTGTTTTTTGTTTGTTTGTTGTTGTTTGGTTTTTTGCTGTTTTTTGTTTTGTTTTGTTTTTTGTTGTTGTATTTTTGTTTGTTTGTTTTTTTTTCCAAAGGGATTTTGTGTACAGAAAAGCAAACAGGAAGTAATAAAAAAATGGTCTCCCTTATGAAAAATGGTGGAAACCAACCAGGTGTATTCAGTCCTCTTAACCCTTAAGAAGGACAGAGTGCATTCTGATTTTATATTTTCTGCGAAAATAATGCTTGACATTTCAAGTGAATAGTATGCTAGGCAGACATTCACATAAATGATGATGTGATGTTTAGCGTCTCTTTCAACAGTATTTAAGTCATATTGAGATGATGAAGGGGTGATAATGACGCGATCTGTGCTATGAAGCACCATGCAGTCAAAGCTAATTCAGCCTATAGTTGGATTAAGACCCTGGACCTCCTGAACCAAAGTCAAGAGTGCTTTGGCAAATGGCCCCGTCAAATTCACATGAAATGTTGTCTTTTTTCCCTGAAAAAACCTAGATTGTAATCAGCTACAATTCTGCCTCTGTGCTTTAAGGGATAAATAAGTCACATATGACACCTCTGGATTTTTTTTATTCTTAAAATTCCCATGAAACTGAACTAGAATACCCGCTATTAATCTGTGTACCAAAGGTAATAAAGTTTATTCTATATTACCTTTAACTTTCTTCATCTTATTCTTTTTTGCAGAAAACACATTAATATTAATGGAACCTTGATTAACTTCCAACTACAATATCAATGACCTAATTTACCCTAGGTATTGGGACTCACAGGCCTCAGCAAACAGTGTAGGCTCAGATCAGGTAAAATCATACTCATTAGAAGCAACTCAGTCATGTGCTTCTAATGACTATTGAAATTTTCATCATGATTTTTATTTTGTTTGTGTGTGCGGGGAGTGGGAGGGGGTGTTGTGTGTATGTGGGGTGTGTTGCGTGGAGAGCAAGAGAGCAAGACAGAGAGAGAGAAAGAGAGAAAGGGAGTCATATCAATAATGTTTGTCTGGAAGCCTCTGAAGTACAACATTATTTGCATATATGCATGTTTTCAGACTCAGATGGGAAAAAGCTTTTACATGTGTCTAATAAATAAAGTAATGCGGCTCCAGACAAACTCCATTCACTACATAACTTTTGTTAGTTCAGCAGCAATAGGCACAATGTGTACCCATTAGAATTGCCATAGATGCAATTTCATAACAACAGCTAGCTGCAAATTTGTGACAGTTTTATTTTTTGTTGTTGTTGTTTGTTTTTGCTTCTGTTTTTCTTCTAGTTTTTGAGAAAATAAGGCTTGACATTTTTTGTGCATCATCTGCCTAGCAGAACACTCGCATGAAACATCAAGCAGGTTTTGACATCCAGTGGAGAAAATTTGCATGAAATGTCTTATCCTGTTTTCTGGGAAAATATCATCAATTTGTCTTCAGCTGAATCAGCCTTGAGAATGGTACAGGTTTAAGCACTATGCAAAATTTCTTTTTGTTACTTTTTTTTTCAATGAAAATAAGATGGCATTTTATGTAAATTGTCTGCTAGGATTCACATGAAATGCCTATTTTTTTCTGAAAAAAAAAAAGTTACAAAAAATTAAATAAAATTGTCATCTGTTGCACTTGTGATCATCACTTTAACCCATAAAGCACCAAGAAAATCTGCATCTGAAAATGTCGTCTGCTTATGTCGTCTGCTGCATCTTCTTGCAAACTTTTCAAACTTAAATTTTGCATATAGGCAAACAGTGTGGACCCAGATCAGACTGCTCCTAAAGGAGCAGTCTGATCTGGGTCCACACTGTTTGCAACAATGACTTTTAAAGTAACTGGCAGAAGACAAAGCAGACGACAATTGTTGTGATTGGCGCTTTAAGGGTTAAAGGTTAAAACAAATGAAATAAGGGTGTGACTTACCGTACTGGCATAACAAATGGTATACACCAAGATCAGATGCCACATAACTTGGAGTCTGATCAAGGTCTACACTGCTTGTCTTTCATCTAGCAGAATTTAGACACAATAACAGTTAGTAAAATGGACGTTTTAATTTTAGGACAAGAATGGTGAAGACTTGTATTCAAACAGCCAAAAACTCTTAAAACTTAATTACAATGTCTTAATATTTAGGGTAAATGCGGTATGTAGGTTGGCACTAAATGATTCATAGATAAATGAAAAATAAAACCTGATTCCCTGGTTAGCATTACTGACTTCTGATAACGAGGTCCCAGGTTTGAATCCCACTGGAGATGGAATTCAACTCATGGCTGTATGGTACTTCATTGCAAAAAGCCTTTCATCATCACCCTTTCACCATCTCAATATCACTTCCATAATGTTAAAGGGACAATAAACACCAAATCATCATCATCAAATAAAAGAAAGCCAGAATAATTTCAAAATGCCTTGTTTGGAGTTTTAACCCTTGTCCTGCTGAATAAATTAAGATGCCATGCCCATTTCTAATTTTCAGCCAATCAGATTCCCTGATTGTTGATATTTGCATACTTCATGGCAAACAGTGCAAATCCAGATCAGTTGGCTTCTTAGAAGCCAACTGATCTGGATCTACACTGTTTGCAAAGGCAGGGTATACCCGGCTTCAGTAGGACAAGGGTTAATATATAAATTGGCACCTGCCCTCTGTGATAGTATTTCTATGGCTTTTGTTCTCCCTTCTTTATTTTATGTGTAGTAAAAGCAGGGAAAATTATAAGAGTGTTCCTTGCTTCAGAACAAATTATGTTCTTTGTTAAAGCAATTACAGTCAAGCTGAATGCTTCTCCTGGAATATATTATCCATTTTAAGACAATTATTTACATTTCCAGTTTCATAATCACATTCACCGGCTTGATGTATTGCAGTTTCCTGATCTTAGCAGAAGTAACTGCCATCTTCCTTTATGAAATTTTTATCAGGAAGCACAATGATATCAAATATCAGGGTACTAGATAAGTTACGGTAACTGTCAATGAATGCTCAACTTCCTGGGAAAAAATTCAGCAGAAATATTTTCCCAGAAAATTGACTTTGACATTCCATGCAAATTGTCTCCTTAGGAGAGACAACTTCCATGAAATGTCAAATTCTATTTCCTAGACAAAAATATTACAAAATGTTGTCTGCTGGAATTTTTACCCAGCATGCTGTGTTAACAGGGTGCCTTCTTCAGCCCAGATGTTTTTATGTTTCTTGTTTCTCCAGGAAAACATATGTTGTGTGTACTCATTAGAAGGACCTAAATGTTAAAAAAGAATCATTTGGATGGAAAAACAAACATAACCACATTAAGACATGCCAGAATAGCTGTCATTTTAACCCTTGTTCTGCTGAACCCAGATATGCCCTGCCTTTACAAACAGTGTAGTTCCAGATCAGTTGGCTTCTGAAGAAGCCAACTGATCTGGATCTGCACTGTTTGTCATTCAGTATGTGAATTTATATCAACAATCAGGATTAAGTAATCTGATTGGCTGACAATTGGAAATGGGTGTGGCTGATTAAATTATTCAGCATGACAAGGGTTAAAAGCCTTTTGTATTCTTCTGTGTACTCCCATGCTCTTAGCACTTAGCATGCCAAGTAAATACTTTGTACTTCAGCAGACCATATTTTAAAATATTTTTTCCTGGAAATTAAGGTTTGACATTTCATGTGAATTATCTCCTCAAGGTGCAGTTCACATGCTGTTTGAAGCCCTATTTTCTGGGAAAATGAAAAAAAAAAATCAGGGCCCAGTTGTTCAAAGCATCATTAGCTTAACAGGCTCATTGTGACAAACTCTTAACTGTTGTAGCTAAGGTACTTTCAAATATATTGATATTTTTGCTGCAAAATTTTTTTCAGCAAAAATATCAACGTATTTGCCATATTTCAGAAATTTCACATCATGTTTGCTAACAACTTTTATTAAGTTTTGAACAACTGGGCCCAGTTTTTCATCCCTTCAGGTTTTACAGTGTGTCAACCCATGACTGTCATTTTACATCAATTTTTCCCTACTGAATTCCCCAAAAGAGTGATAGAGATCAAACATGTCTCCATCAACTACCCTATTTACCTTAATGGTGTTAGAAAGGCTATTATTTGGTGGTTGATTGGTTTGGAGTTTAACGGCCCAGTCAAAACTATTAAGGTCATGTCAAGCCGGTCACTTTACCTTACCACACTTCTCCTGGGCAGGCTTAGCCCTCTAAGTGTTTAACAAGTACTGGGTTGATTGGCTGAAAATGGGTTGATTGGCTGAAAATTCGAAGTGGGAATGGCATCTTAATTTATTCAGCATGACAAGGGTTAACCTTTGCCATACTGAATAAATTAAGATGCTATGCCAACTTCTAATTGTCAGCCATCAGATTATTTGATCCAGGTTTTTGATATAAATTCACATACTTATGCCAAACAGTGCAGATCCAGATCAGTTGGCTTCTTAGAAGCCAATGATCTGGATCTACACTGTTTGTTGAGGCAGGGTATATCCAGTATCAGCAGAACCAGGGTTCAGGAAATATAAATTTTCATCCCTATCTTCACACTTCTTCCAACAGGAGTGACAGTAAGCCACCACCGAATCCAGGCATCAGCTGGCATCCTATGCACAGATAGTACCCTGGAGAGGAAACATATGTATAGTTGGGCACAGGGGACCAATCATACACCATAGCTATCTACAGACATAGACTGTCAATGTCTGATTGCACACTCAAACAAAGCTCCTTTGGAAGCTCCTTTGGTTTCCAGAATAATCCACTATTACAATTTATTATATATAGTCCTTTAAATGCTTGCCACTCTGGGTAAAAATTTCTATAGACGACATTTTGAAAGTTCAGTTTTTTTTTTTGTTTTTTTTTTAAATTTCCCAGAAAATAGACTTTGTCATTTCATGCAAATGGTCTCCGAAGGAGAAAATTTGCATGAAATGTAAGAGCCTATTTGCTGGAAAAAAAAAATAAAATGTCCAGAGGGTGGTAAAGGTTAACAACATTTAAAAAAGATATTTGGCTTCTGGTTTTTCTGCATGGAAAAAAACAAACTGAGGTCCACCGGCCACAGCTCGCTCACCTGAGTGAAATAGCCACTGCAGATATGAATTTGTTATGCAAAATTTTTTCAATTCTGTCATTGCAACTAATGAAAGGATTATCATTTAAGCAATTCTTGGTTTTGAAGAAGAAGAATGTTGTTTTACACATTCTTCTTCTTCAACTATAATTTTTTGGTTTAGGGGCTAGCTAATGCATTTTAAAAGGAATAAACCTCAAAATACCTCATAAATATGTCCAAAATAGCCCAAAATTGGCCCTAAACCTTGGATGTTCTCCCAGACAGACAGACTAACAGATAGACCGACACTCAAAATTTTGGACGGTATAACATAATACACTTGCCACTTTTTGTGGCGGGGCGTAAAAATGAAATTTAACCATTTTCCCATTATAAGTCAATGGAAGCTTTCTGTTGCCATGGCAACCAAACCGAGAGACTATTTTAGCCATTTTGAATGGCTCTTACCCAAGCAACTTTTGTAAGAATTTAGAGTCATACTGCTTGAGTGGTTTTGAACTTGTCATTTGAAAAAGTCCTTTTTCAAAATTGAATGTTGCTGTGGCAACCAAACAAAATGGCCACCAGTCGTAAAACATACAAACTGGATAGACAATCATAAGAAGATCATAACTGCCAAATATGGCTCACATTACTTCACTGGTTATGGAGAAAAAGCAATTTAACCATTATCCCATTACAAGTCTATGGGAGTTTTCTGTTGCCATGGCAACCAAACCAAGAGGCAGACTGTCAAGCCAAATTTTTTGCTATTTTGAATTGTCTTTAGCCAAGCAACATTTGTACCAAATTTGAGTCCTATTGCTTCAGTGGTTTTGGAGGAGTTGTCATTTAATAAATTCCTTTTTTTAAAATTTAATGTTGCCATGGCAACCAAACAAAATGGCCACTGGTCATCAAACACATAAACTGAGTAGACAATCATCTAATGATCATAACTGCCAAATACGGTTCACATGACTTCACTGGTTATGGAGTAAATGCAATTTAACCATTTTCCCATTATAAGTCATTGGGAGCTTTCTGTTGCCATGGTAACCAAACCAAGAGACATATCCCCACAATTTTAGCTGTTTTGAATTGCCCTTACCCAAGCAACATTTGTACCAAATTAGAGTCATACTGCTTCAGTGTTTTTGAAGGAGTTGTCATTTAAAAAAATTCCTTTTTTGAAATTTAATGTTGCCATGGCAACCAAACAAAATGGCCACTGTTCATCAAATAAATTAAACTAAGTAGACAATCATCAGTTGATCATACCTGCCAAATATGGTTCACATCACTTCAGTGGTTATGGAAAAAATGCAATTTAACATTTCCCCATTATAAGTCTATGGGAGCTTTCTGTTGCCATGGCAACCAAACCAATAGGCAGACCACCATAGTTTTAGCTATTTTGGATTGCCCTTACCCAAGCAACATTTGTACCAAATTAAAGTCATACTGCTTCAGTGGTTTTGAAGGAGCTGTCATTTAAAAATTTCCTTTTTCAGAATTAAATGTTGCCATGGCAACCAAACATAAATGGCTGGTCATAAAACACATACACTGGGTAGACAATTCATCAGATGATCATAACTGCCAAATATGGTTCACATCACTTCAGTGGTTATGGAGAAAATACAATTTAACCATTTTCCCATTATAAGCCTATGGGAGCTTTCTGTTGCCATGGCAACCAAACCAAAAGCCAGATCACCATAATTTTAGCTATTTTTAAATCCCCCTACCAAAGCAACATTCTTACCAAATTAAGGACAAATCGCATCAATAGCTTTGGAGGAGTTGTCATTTAAAAGTGTTAACGGACGGACGCACGGATGGATGGATGACAGACAAAAAGTGATCACTATTGCTCATCTTGAGCATAGCTCAGGTGAGCTAAAAAAGCAGTCTGCTAAAGCTGACAAAATATTTTCATAAAGCATTCCTCTATTCTATTTTGGGTGGTTTTTGTTCTCAAACACTTTCTTTTGTTAAAATTCTGTTTACCCTTAGTGCTATCACAACTGCAGCAGAGGGCATTTTGATTTTTTTTTTTGTCGTTCTTGTATTTTTCAGCATAAAAACCTAGCAGATGATTCACATGAAATGCAAAGTCTTTTTTGCATAGTCTTATATACGGTATCCTAATACATATTTTTCTTAAGTCTCTATTAAATACATCTTGGTTTCTCATTAGAAGCACTGGGCAAGCCAAAATTTAGCTATAGGTAAGAATTATTCTGATAAATATTTCATTCCTCCATGAAAATGTATGATGTTGGTACACTTTTGGCAAGGTGCTTCTAATGAGTATCAAAATGTACGTTTTCATGAGAAATAAGAAAAATATCAACTCTGTAATATCAGGCCCCAAACACAAGACATGATATTCCACTGGACTGACCAGTTCTGATTCCATGTGCTACTTTCTGCTGAGTTCTAAGCGAAAGAATTTTTGGTAGTCTTTGGTATGACTCAACCAGAGATCAAACCAGAACTTCCCTGTCACAAAGCTCTGCCAATTGATGATGATTAATTAAGTAATATTCCTTTCATCATTATTTAAGTAATATCGAGATGACGGAAGGATGATAATGAAAAGCTATGTGCAATGGCTTCATACAGTCATAAGCAGAATTCTGCCTCCATTGGGTTACAAGCCCTGGGCCCAGTTGTTCAAAGCTAACGACAGCGTTAGTTAATGATTCATTAAAATTTACATCGAGTGATATGCAAATATGCTGAAATCTTTTGCTGAAAAAATGTGAGTAGCTTTTGCAGTGCAAAAGCTACTCACATTTTTTCAGCAAAAAATATCGGAATATTGTGTATTGAATCCGCTAAAATAGTTAACGAAATGATCCTTAACAAGCTCGTTCAGCTAACGACGCTTTGAACAACTTGGCCCAAGGACCTTGTAATCCAAAGTTGGAAGCGCTAACCACTCAGCCACTTGGATGCTTCTCTCTGCCAATTGAGCCACTTTGCCAATGAAATGGGTGAATGAGAGCAAAGTAGAAAAGTGGTAACTTACTGCTTGTGTCTTGTTTTGGTTGATTACTAGGTGATGTGGCCCAATTTACTTTCATCTCCTAAAATAGAAATAATATATAATTAGGTTTAATGCTTAGCATGATGGGTAAAAACTTCCAAACATTTTTTTCTTATTTTTCCTAAAAAATAGGATCTGACCTTTCACAGACCAAGTGCATAAAATGTCAAATCTTACTTTCCAGGAAAGCTAAAAAAAAGAATCATCAATTTATCATTCATTCTTTTTTTTAACTGCTGTGGCAAATGACAGAGCATTTAGCCTAAATATTGGGCAAACAGTATTAATACAAATAAGATGCCACAGAATGTGATAACTGATCAGGGTCTACACAAATCCATGGGTAGTAAAATGGACTTTCTCATATTCTAAGACAAATGTGATAAGGTGTAAATGCATCCCAATATTTAGGGTAAATACGTAAACTTACAGCTCAAGACAAAAAATATTCTCAAATCCTTGTCCTGCTGAACAAATCAACATCCCACACCCACTTCAAATTTTCAGCCAATCAGATTCCTTGATCCAGATTGCTGATATAAATTCACATACTGAATGGCAAACAGTGTAGATCCAGATCAGCTGGCTTCTTCAGAAGCCAACTGGTCTGGATCTACAGTTTGCAATGGCAGGGTATATCCGGGTTCAGCAGGACAAGGGTTAACCTTTACCACTCTCTTGGCCACCGGTAATTCAGCAGTCGACAAATCTGTAATATTTTCTCATTTTTCACAGAAAATTGGATTGGATATTTCATGCAAATTGTCAATTTGCATGAAATATCAAAACCTGTTTTCTGGGAATAATAAGAAAAAAATATTATAAAATGTTGTCTGCTGAAATCTTTACTCAGAGTGCTAAAAGTTAATGTTGTGGGTAGTAATTAACTTCGCATGAGAGACAATTCTAATTTATACCAATAACATAGATTTTCATGGATAATCAATATATATATATATATATATATATATATATATATATATATATATATATATATATATATATATATATATATATATATATATATATATATATTATGTATTTTATATATATATATTCATTCATTACAGCATATATTCTACAGCTATCATATTTAAAACACCAGTTTTCAAAATAAGTTGTACCCCAACCCCCATTTTTTAAAGTCCATGCATACAATATAAGAGTTGGTGACTTGGTAGTATTCCTGAAAGTAGAAGAAGCTGAAACAGACAACAATATATTGCATTAAATATTTAATGAGTGGCACCCAGCGAAAAGGTGGCTTTGAACATGTGTCAAATGCAGATTCAGATTCATCCTGCGCATGAGCAAAGACTCGTTCATATGGGCATTAGCTCTCCACTGAAACATTCTATAGTATCCAATGATTCTGTAGTGAAGGCCCTTATCAGACTGCGCGGATGCGCAGTCTGATCTGGGCCTTCGCTGTCCGCATATTTCCCAAGACACACATTTTAGGTAAATCTCACACTGCCAGAAAATGTAACAGAAAATCAGACAAACAGGTTCCAAATCAGTGACACTGCATACCATATTTACCCTATGTATTCAGCTATCTTAACACCTAACCATAAAACAGGTCTACTTTACTACCTGTTGTTGTATCTTAAATACTACTGGATGAGTGGCAAACAGTGTAGACCCTGATCAGACACTGTGTTTTGTGGAATCTGATCTGTGTCTACACCGTTTGCTCAGACCTGTTTCTCCAAATAGGGTAAATAAGGTATGTGCAATAACATTCTGCACTAGAAGGCTAGTGGTTTTCTGAGAAATAAATACATGTACATATGTAGTTATTTATTGACCTAAATAAGAGGGGCCAAGCAACTTAACCCTGGTCCTGTTGAACCTGGATATGCTATGCCTTTGCAACAAGTGGCATGTAAGCCACTTGCTTTGCAAACAATGTAGATCCAGATCAGTTGGCTTCTGAAGAAGAAGCCAATTGATCTGGATCTGCACTGTTTATCATTAAGCATGTGAATTTGAATCCACAACCTGGATCAAGTGATCAGGGCCCGTTGTTCAAAGCGTCGTTAGCTTAACTAGCTCGTTAAGGGTCATTTCGTTAACTATTTTAGTGGATTCAATACACAATATTATGATATTTTTTGCTGAAAAAATGTGAGTAGCTTTTGCACTGCAAAAGCTACTCACATTTTTTCAGCAAAAAATTTCAGCATATTTGCGTATTACTGGATGTAAATTTTAACGAATCGTTAACTAACGATGTCGTTAGCTTTGAACAACTGGGCCCTGATTGCTTAGCTAATATTCAGCGTGACAATGGTTAACTTGAAAGTGATCATCTATTCTCAAATATGAATGCTAGCAAGTTCTTGTAATTTGCTGAGGCTAGAGCTTTCAAACCTGGGTCAATGAGCAATTTGTTCAGTTGAACAGCTACTATTTGCCTACTTCATAGGTTAGTGACTTTGTAAATAAACTACAAATGCAAACAAGTACAATCCATAGAAATAGAATATTTTGGGAGCCTGGCATAAAACTGCCAGCAAGGTGTGTTAAAAGTCATGGCATCCTGCAGGAAAAACAATTTTCCCATGTAAACATTACCTGTAACTGTTTCCTAAATAGCAATAAGAACTTTTTTTTCTTTTTTTTTCAAGAATACAGGGCTTGGCATTTCATGGAAGTTCTCTCCTAAGGAGACAATTAACATGAACTGTCCACCCCTATTTTGAGGAAAAAGCAGTTACCATCATATATTCTGATATCTCCTATCTGAGTTGAGGTTTAAATGTCCCAAGAGAGTGCCATAGGTTAATGACCTAGGACATCTACACCCCACATCTTATATGCCACTTGCCTACACATATAAAGGTTTGCTATGACTTCCACATTAAAAATGTACAACACATGAAAAAGCCCTCATGCAATTAGCAGACAACTCAGGCCCTGATCAGCATGCGCATTTGCACATATTGTAGTATGCACTGATGAATAGAGAATGCCCTGATCAGACTGCACAGATACACACCCTCATCTGGACATTTGCTGTTTGTATAATTTTAAATGGCATAGGGGTCTTTTTCCCACATTGTGCATCAGAACTTTGTATATAATCATTTCTGTACATTCTAGAATTCACATAGTCAAATAGTAAATGACAGCAGTTCAGCTGTTTTCAAGATCGCACATAGAATTTTATTTTATAAACTCAGAAAATCCAGTTCTATTGATAACCCAGCAGTATTTGTTTGGACCAGCAAAATCTGCATGCAAACATTTTGCAAACACATAAATAATCTACAAGACAAATTGTGGTGCAAAATAAAAAATCTTCCGTCTTTAATCTGCATGGCCACCAAATTAACTACTACACTCTTGAAATTTTACATCTATATGCTCTTGCAAAATCAATCTTTTCAAGAAATAGTCGATAATATTTAAAAAATGCCAGACAAAATTTAAGTTAATCTTCAGTATTCAGATGAGTGGATTACTGATTTCTTATGACAAGTCGGAGATAAGTCTGAAATAGCTTCTGCAAATCAGCCAAGTTGCTGGACAGCTTGCATCTCCTGGGAGAATGTGCAAGGTCATAAATATTCAAGCTTCTCCTTGATACAGACCAGATCCACAAACAGGCTCACCATTAATACCAACTACCAGTCTAGTTAACCCTAAAAGTGCCAAGCCAAATTTTAGGAGACCAGTCTAATCTTTTATTTTTATTCGTCTGATTTTTCAGAGAAAATGAGAGTTGACATTTCATGAGCACATGAAATGCCAAGCCTTATTTTTTCTCTGAATAATAAAAAGGAATACAGTTTTCAAAGTGTCCTCTGCTGCAGATGTGAATGGCGCTTTAAGGATTAAGAATGGTAATTGATTACATCAGAATAGATTCAGAAAGCATCAACACAATTTTTCCATACCAATGTGCTTCCAGGCCAAAGGAAGCAGAATTAACCTGCAGCACCAATGACAAAAAAAGCAACTATGTGAATTTTTACTCCTATTTATTTAATTTATTTTTTTTCTTTTTTCAGGAAATAGGGCTTGAAATTTCATATTAATCACCTTAGAGGAAGATTCACATGAAATGTCAATCCCATCCCTACTTTCAATGCAAAAACAACAAAATCAATATTAACGCTTAGCATGCTAAGAAAAATTTTAGCAGAAGATATTTTGAAAACCTTTTCTTTTTATTTTGGAAATAAATCGTTTGACATTTCATGAATTGTCTTGAGGAGACAATTTGCATGAAATGTCCAATCTTATTTTCTGGGAAAAAAATAAGAAAACTATTACCAATTTTTCATGTGTCGAATTTGCCCAGAGGGCGATAAAAGGTTAAAATGTCACCGGCTTTTATTTAAATTCAGCAAGTTAAGCATTAATGATACCATCTGCCCCAGTTGCCGCCTACTTGTCACCGAAGCAATTTACTCGGAAATGAGTTGAGAAAAGACAAGAAAACAACAATCTGCAATATACATTTTACAATGCCTACAGACTGCTAGGGCAAACAATAAATGGGCCGCGCCATGTGAAAACGTGTCTTTGAGCATATGCGGACAGCAAAGGCCAGGATCAGCCTGAGCATCCATGCAGTTTGATCAGGGCCTTCACTGTCCGCTAGCAGAATCACAGGGTCCAGTTGTTCAAAGCATCGTTAGCTTAACGAGCTCGCTAAGGGTCATTTCGTTAACTGTTTTAGCAAATTCAATATACAAATATGCTGATATTTTTTGCTGAAAAAATGTGAGTAGCTTTTGCACTGCAAAAGCTACTCTGGCAAAAGCTACTCACATTTTTTCAGCAAAAAATTTCAGCATATTTGCATATCAATGTAAATTTTAATGAATCATTAACTAACGACATCGTTAGCTTTGAACAACTGGGCCCTGGATACTAGAGAATGTATGAATGGAGAGCAGCCAAGGCCTCGAAGATACTTTGTGCATGTGCAGGATGATTTTGTGCATGCTCAAAGACATGTTTTCGCTTCACGCAGCCAAAATACTGTTATGAAACCATGGAAGAGAGGCTCATCTATATGCATATGCTGTTCCAAAATGGGATACAGTAAATGTCTTAAAATTTCAAACACTTTAGGCCATATTATTTTCATAGCTACAGATAAGAGGGGGAAGCCACATAATATTTTTCTTATTTCTCAATGAAAACATATGTTGTGGGTACTCATTAGAAGCACCTCAGTATAAGTTTATCGAAGAAGAGCACACTCTAATGAGTACCCACAATATATGTTTTCACTGAGAAGTAAGAAAGATATCAGCACTTTTCGGATGAAAAAAGTGCCTTATCTGTTGCTATGCTATTTTTGCCTAAATTTTGTTTTTTATGTATTATTCCACAAAATACTTGATGGAAAGCAAACAGTGTAGACGTTGATCAGTCTGCTCCCTCATATCAATGGTTGTAAAACTGCTTGCCCCCATTTTCAATTATGTCTCAGCACACTGTGAGCAAATTTGTTGGATGGCGTATAAGTGTTTTGTTGCTGTTGTTTAGTGTTTTTTGTTTTTTTTGTTTTGTTTTTTCCCCACAGAAAAAGGGCTTGGTATTCCAATATGAACTGTCTCTTTAGGAAACAATGCACACAAATTGTCAAGTCCTTGAGGTTTTTCTATGAAAAGTAAGAAGAACATCCTTCACTAGTTATTTGATGTCATTTGGAGTTTTACGACCCACTCAGCACTGTTAAAAGTCATGTCGAGCCTGTCAGTTAGCCTACTCACACTTTTCCTGGTCAGGCTTAGTCCTCTAAGCGAATAACCAATACTTTGTGTATATACTTTTGCCAGTAACTGACAACTGCCCTTCTTGAATCAGCCAAATGTGACAAATGATCGCAGAAATTATTTCATGATCAATCTCCAAGAATAGGGGTGGTCGGGTGGTGCGAAGGTGTCGTGTATCTCACGTCACCGGGGAGTCCAACTGATACTGGCTTACAGTTGGGCAAGGCCTGCTATCCTTGTAGCAGGTAAGGGTAGAGGAGGAATGTTTTTATTTCTTCTGTTTCTTGACTTTCACTCCAGTTCCTCTTTCTTCCCTGTCCCTCTCTTTCATCTCTTATACTATCTCTTCTATCTCTTTTCTCCCTTTCTCTGGGAGATGACAAAAAATGACCCACAAGGGTTGACATGTGGTTAAACCCCAACACAATCAGTCAATCTCCAGGCTGGGATTTGAACTTGTGTTTTACAAGCTACAGTCTACTCACTGTTTATCTCCTAATAATTTCAGCATGAAAGAATAAATAAATCACTAATTGGCCATCTAAGGAGAACTGATACACTTTCAGGGGAGGCAACTCTTGTCAAAATGGTTTCTGCCCCCAGGATGAGTAGCAAACAGTGTAGATGGATCAGACGCCACATTCTGGGCCCAGTTGTTCAAAACTAATGATGTCGTTAGTTAACAATTCGTTAAAATTTTAATTGTGTGATACGCAAATATGCTGAAATTTTTTGCTGAAAAAAATGTGAGTAGCTTTTGCAGAGCAAAAGCTACTCACATTTTTTCAGCAAAAAATTTCAGAAAAATGTATATTGAATCTGCTAAAATAGTTAACGAAATGGCCCTTAACGAGCTTGTTAAGCTAACGACACTTTGAACAACCGGGCCCTGCAGTCTAATCTAGCTCTACAGTGTTTGCTCAAACCAGTCTGTCCTAATACTTAGGGTTCTTATGGTAAACCCATCTTGTAGTACAGAAATCATTAATGTTTTAGCTAAGTTCATCATAACAAAATTCGCTTTTTGTATCAACTGTAAACACGAACTCCCACAGCGTTAACGGCCTCTAGAACATTTCACGGAACAGTACATCCTCAGAACATGCAATTTCTAACACTTACAGTGCTATAAGCAAATTCAGCAGATGACAAATTGATGAAATTTTTTCTTATTTTTCCCAGAAAATAGGATTTAGCATTTCATGCAAATTGTCTCCTTAGGAGAAAATCTGCATGAAATGACAAATCCTTTTTTCAGGGAAACTAAGAAAAATATTTCAAAATGTTGCCTGCTGAAATTTTTACCCAGCATGCAATTTCTAATGAGGAGCCTCTCAACAAGATAAAAGTCCAATGGCTAATGAATAATTAAAATCTACAGCTGCAATAATTACTTGACGTTTTAATTTACAACTTATTGACAAGCAGAAAGTCATCAAGTGGTGTTTTTATGTTTCTCCCTACATTTTGTAGCCATGATCATGCTTCCAGATAAGAGGGGGTATCCACATTTTTTTTTCTTATTTTCACAAAAAACATATGTTGTGGTACTCATTGCCGATGAGCTTCTAATGAGTACCCACAACATATGTTTTTGTGCAGAAATAACAAAAAACACTGAGACTTTTCGGTTGAAAAAGTGCCTTATCTGGAGCTTTCTGTGATTCTCAGTTCCAGGTAAACGTTTTCTTAGATCAAATACAAATATTGCCTTATTTCTTCTAAACATGTGATGATTTTTCTAGAATTTCTCACTACTGTCTCACATCACCAAAACATACCTATATAATTTTGACCCCCTTAAACCCCACTTTTGTATAGTAAAACTGGGGTTTACAGGGGTATACATTATTTTTGTTATTTCTGCTCAAAAACATAGATTGTGGGTACTCAGAACTGCCTCGATGAGGCGTTTCTAACGAGTACCCACAATCTATGTTTCGAGCAGAAATATGAAAAATATCAGAATTTTTTATCTGAAAAATTGCCATTTTTTGGTGGTAAAATTTTCAGTGTATTTGAATAGGCGTGTTTTCGTAATGAGCAAGACAATACTAGAAAAGTCTCATGACATTTTCATGGAGTAATGTATAAACCTGTTGTCTTGAAATTGTTCTTAAATCGAGCACTGAATTTTTTCTTTCCTGTTTTGTATCTGTGATTTCATCTCCCTGATAGATGAAGCTCCAAGAACCTAGGAGCAATTCCAATACAGTTCCGTCTTGTTCCATAAATTTATTATAACTTTTCTTCCTACATGCATGCAAGCTAACCGGATGAACTTTTTTTTTTTTTTGCAAACAGAAAGGAAAATTTAGCGAAGACAAAAGTGTAATTCAATAAGGCAGAATTGACATTTCATGTGAATCATCTCCTTTGCAGGCAACTTGTATGAAATGCCAAATCCTACTTTCTGGAAAAAAAAATACCATAGTTGCCCTAAGTATTTGGACAGACAGGCCTGCGCAAACAAAGAAGACTCGAATCCGGCACCAAATGCGGCATTCGATCAGGGTCCAAACTGTTTGCATCAGTTTTAGACACATAAATGGTCATGTAAATTTCTAAAAGTTTATAAGGAGTTAAGGTGTAATATTCTAAACTGTCATCTGCTGGTATCTAAATTCAGCATGAAACTTTTAACTGCTAAACAAGTCTGGTATCAATCTATTTGGAATTTTTTTATTGTGTTGGGGTTTAATGACACATCAACCCTTGTGGGTCATTTTGTGTCATCTCCAAGGGAGAAAAGAGATAGAAGACATAATGGAGGAGATGAAAGAGAAGGACTGGGAAGAAAGAGGAACAGGAATGAAAGTGATAATACAGAAGAAATAAAAACATTCCCCCTCTACCCTTACCTGCTACAAGGATAGCAGGCCTTGTCCAACTGTAAGCCAATATCAGTTGGACGCCCCGGTAACGTAAGATACACAACACCTTCGCAACACCAGACCACCCCACCCAATCTATTTGGACATGCCCATCTCTAGTTCAAGGTGTCTGATTTAGTTTATTTTTCATTAGAACATTATACTTTGTTACTATTATTTTTACTGTCTTGCATTATGGCAGTAACCTGTCTTTTCCAACATTGCAGCCAGTGGGATCAAGTCCCATTCGGAGTTGTACTAACTTTTAGGGCAAGTTAAGGCAGGAGATAATTCAAATGAAATACCAAGACTTCCCAGCGGGCATACCATGTTAAAACAATGTCGATTCAACGTTGATTCAACATCTTGACATTGAATCAACATTGAATCATCGTTATTTCAATGTTGCGGGCCTGCTGGGTTATTTGCTCTGATTTTTTTTTTAACTATTTAGAATTTATTTGGAGCTTTATCATTTAAAGAAAAACAACAACACATGAACCTTCATTCCAGGTACTTCATGCTAAAAGTCATTCCTATTTTCTGTCATCAATAAAGAATGACAATGATCAAAAACCATGAAAAAAAAGTAAGGTTTCCCCGAAACTCATGACGATTAATTATGCCTCGAAACAATTACACCACCGATTCTTGTTGTGTCATCAAATTACAATACCAGTTTAATCAACTAAGTGAAAATACCAATTGGCCCCTGGAAAAAATTTGGCAGTTGTAATGAATTAAAAACAAAACATTTAAATGAAGTGTTCAGCAGCTTTTCACCATATGAAATTTACTGAAGCTGTAGCCACTTCAAATGCTTAAAATGGATTGCTATGTAAAAAACTCTGTGATAACCAAAACATGTCCCCTACTGAATAAAAAATATGTCCCATACTGAATAAAAAAGAAATAGAAGTATTTCTTAAATTTTGTGAAGTCTTAAGTTTTACGAAGTCTGCGAACTGTGAAATATAGGTCAAGGTCAATACGGATACTGCTATCTGAGCTGTCATCCCCAAGTGCAAGCTTATACCAAGTATCATCACTGTAGCCTTGGGAAATGAACTTGAACATTAGCGTCGAAGTTAGGGGTTGCCGCAAATGTTGACAGATTAACTGACAATCAAACGGACAGAAAACCGGATTCCTATATAGCACCATACTAAAAGGAGGTTTGACAAAAATGGTGTCTGAATATTTCAGTAAGTATAGCAAAAATCCTTCTTATAAACCCATTTACCTTAGTATGGCAAGTCATGTCCATTTGACAGGTTAACAACGAATATAGTAGGGTGGGATGTGTCCCAAATTTAACCCTTAAAGCACCAATCACAACAATTGTCGTCTGCTTTGTCTTCTGCCGGTTACTTTAAAAGTCATTGTTGCAAACAGTGTGGACCCAGATCAGACTGCTCCTTTAGGAGCAGTCTGATCTGGGTCCACACTGTTTGCCTTTATGCAAAATGTAAGTTTGAAAAGTTTGCAAGAAGATGCAGCAGACGACATAAGCAGACGACATTTTCAGATGTATATTTTCTTGGTGCTTTAAGGGTTAAATGATGAGTTGGTGTTTCAAGTCTCTTTCAACATTATTTTGGGTCGTACTGAGAGGATGGGAGGGTGATACTGAAAGGCTATGAGCATTTAAGCACAGTACAGTCATGAGAATTCCGCCTCCAGCGGGGCTCAAATCCAGAACTTTATGATCCAAAGTCAGGACTACGGCTGGCTGGCTAATCAGAGCTGAAAAGATAATCGATTATCAGTCCTGATAATCGATTAGTAATCACTGAAGATTTGGTCATAATTTTACCAGTCTGAGCATGATTCTTACCATATGTTATACTTTATTGTATGTATTCGGTCAGACAGGCTTGAGCAAACAATGTAGACCCAGATGAGATGCTGCAAATGTGGTGTCTCATCAGGGTCTACACTGTTCGCCTCTCAGCCAGCTATTTTAGACACAAAAGTGGGTACTAAATTGTACTTGATAAAGTACTGAAGGAGTTGATGTGTCTGAATACTAAGGGTAAATATGGTAAAGTAACAGACACAGAAATCAAATGATGGATTATTAGCAAATCTGTAATGATAATCATTTTTGTGGAATTTATCGATCAATTAATCAATCATCTGATTAATTGTGCCAGCCTTAGTCAGGACTGCTTATCACTTGACCATACCAATATTTTCTGTCCCAAAATTTAGAGTTATTACAGCAGGCAGTCCAAATGCAGCTTTGATCAAAAATAAATAATAATAAATAAATAAATAAAGGAGTAGAAAGGAACTTGTTTGGAGACAGACCCAATCAATAAAAACAAGCTGTAACAAATTAACATTACTGTTACATACATTTAAGTTCAACAGCCATTGAAGAGATAACTGTGATCAAAAATAGTGCAATTTTATCTTGGTAACAGATTTTATCATTTCAGTTTGGTTTAACACTCGGCATGCTGGGTAACAGACAATATAATTTTTTCTTATTTTTCCTTGAAAATAGGATCTGAAATTTCATGCAATTGTCTCCTTAGAAGACAATTTGCATAAAATGTTAGTTCTTTTTTTTTTTTTCTTTTTTTTTTCTAGGAAAATTAGAAAAATATCATTAGTTTGTCATCTGCCAAATTTGCCAATTGCACCGTAAGAGTTATATAAAATTAAATCAATATGGTAGAGCTGTGGAAACCATAGTTAAAATGCAAACATTTGTTCATGCAACATGAGCTTTGAAGTTTAACTTACAATGGCATCAAGCTTTGTTTAATTAATTTTTTACCCCACCCACTGTGCACAAGATAAACAACTGGGCAAACCAGTATACAGTAATAATCCTAAATATTGGGATAAACAGACTTAAGCAAACAGTGAAGACCCAGATCAGATGGCTCATCAACAGGCAGTACCCTAAAACCTGTTTGTTCAGATTTAATGAGAAGTTTGTTTGTGTTAAGGTTTTACGGCCCAGTCAACCCAATGGGGTCTAATTATGTCGAGCGCAGTCAGTTTACCTAACCACACATTTACTGGGCAGGCTTAGTACTCTAAGCGGTTAACCAGTTTGTTTGTGTTGAGGTTTTACGGCCCAGTCAACCCAATGGGGTCATGTCGAGCGCGGTCAGTTTACCTAACCACACGTTTACTGGGCAGGCTTAGTCCTCTAAGTGATTAACCAGTACTGTGCACATTCTTTCGCCAGAAACTGACAAATGCCCTTCTTGAATCAGCGAAGGGAGAGAATGACCGTTGAAAATATTTCATGATCAATCTCCACGAAAGAATGTTGCCGACCTCGGTGGGGGTTGAACCCGCGACCTCCTGGTCTCCAGTCGGACGGCGCATCCAACTGAGCCACCGAGGCCGGCCTAAGCGGTTAACCAGTATTGTGCATATTCTTTCGCCAGAAACTGACAACTGCCCTTCTTGAATCAGCGGAAGGGAGAGAATGACCATAGAAAATATTTATGAGAAGAATGGTAAGGACAAGTTGTTCAAAGCATACCTTGTTGGTACTCTTTGGAATTGCCTAAATGAGGCAAATCCAATGTGTACCCACAAGATATGTTTTTGGAGCAAAAGTAACATAATCAACAAAATTATCCTTATCTTCCTGAACATGACATGCCCTGTCTTAGCAAACAGTGTAGAACTGATCTGGATCTGCACTGTTTGTCATTAAATATGTGAATTTCTACCAAAAACGCGGATCAAGTAATCTGATTGGCTGGAAATTAGAAGTGGGCGTGGCATCTTAATTTATTCATCAAGCAAGGGTTAATTGTTGCAAAAATTAGTTATAACCACGACAGCAGGGACTGGAGATGTCACAGCTAAATTAATTTTCAGATTGTTTACAAGAAACCTTAATCATTATTATTAAAACCTTGATGACTGTAACTTGAGCCATACTTTCATATAAATGTAACTGAGAAAAGTTAAAAAAAAATCTTTTTTTTTTCTCCATATTTCTCTCATAAATACTTGTTGGCAAACAAGATTTCAAAGATCAAATCTGCTGTGTAAAAGTTTAAGCAGACGACAATTTGAAATACTTTTCAAATTTTTTGTAGATAATAGGCATTGACATTTCATGCAAATTTTGTATGAAATGTCAAAGCCTATTCTCTGAGAAAAAATCTTTTTGATTTGTAGTAAAGATTAAAGTGTCATTAAAAATAGTAGTCTGTAAAATAATAACATAAATATATATTTTTTTTACTTTATTTTTCTGAAAATATAGTCTGACATTCGTGTGAATAATCTGCTTGGATACTTTTGGGAAAGGGGTCTACTCTAAAAGGAAAGAATTTGCTTCCAATGGGAGCAAATTCTTACCTTTCAGAGGAGACTCCTTTTTAGAAGAAAACCAAAAACAATTTTGAAAGAACTGCTTCCCTTATTCCCTTGACCCTTTTTTCATCAACATCACGGCAAAACTAGAAGATGACAAGTGACATCATGTTCGCCATAAATGTTGGGACAGCTGAGCTCCTTATATGTATTCTAAAATTTGAACACCATTGTACTACTTGTTAACCCTTGTCCTGCTGAATAAATTAAGAAGCCACACCCATTTCTAATTTGCAGCCAATCAGATTACTTGATCAAGGTTGTTGATATAGATTCACATACTGAATGGCAAAACAGTGCATATCCAGATCAGTTGGCTTCTTCAGAAGCCAACTGATCTGGATCTACACTGTTTGCAAAGGCAGGATATATCCGGGTTCAGAAGGACAAGGGTTAATATGTCTAAAAACCCCTGGATGAGTAATAAACAGTGTGATCTGTCACTGATCAGACACCATATTCTGCCGCCCCTGGGTCTGGGTCTGCTGTATGGTCAGACATGTCTATCAGAATACTGAGGCTAAAAATGGCAAGTCCAGGCAACAAAAACCAAACATTCACAAGCAATTTATCTGCGGTAGGGCATGTCTAGAGAGAACCGTTGAAGACAGGAAGACGTGTCATGTCCCAAGGTAGTAAAATTGTCAATACTCAGTCTGTCTAATTTCTGTGAAGAAATCCATCACAAATTTACAGCCATCAGACTGCTGAAATTTATACTTACTATAAATATTCTGCCACTTTAAGCATATTCATTCTGAAATTCATTTGAACAAGTCCATTTGTTCACTTGCTGAAAGCGTCTGAAAACTGCTGGATACAAAATGGTAGACAGTTTAGCCAGTTAAGACCCTAACCAAGCCGTATCTACTTTTAAGAGTTGAGGTTCTATGGTCCAGTCATATTGAGATATTACCTTCAAATCTGTGAGACTTTTACCCAACCTGGTCAAGTAACGGATTCAAGTTGTGCCTTTAGTTACTTACAATTCTACCTGATGTCCACCAGGTTTCCCAGATGCCGATGGGCAATGGCTCTGTGTGTGTGTGTTTGTGTGCGTGTGTGTGTGTCTGTGTGTGTCTGTGTGTGGAGGAGGAAGAGGTGGAGGGAGAGGAGAAGTTGGGATAAGGGAGGGAAGGTTATACTGTTTATTAATGCTTAGCATGTGGTGGGTAAAAAATTCAGCAGATGACATTTTGATTTATTCTTATTTCACCCAAAAATAGGCTTTGACATGTTATGCAAATTGTCTCCAATGGAGAAAATTTGCATTAAATTTGCATTAAATGTCAAATCCTGTTTTCTGGGAAAAATAGGAAAATATCATCAATGTGTTGTCTGCTGAATTAGCCCAGAGACTGGTAATGGTTAAGGCTTACAACAACAACAACAAAAAAATTGCCATTTTAATCAACATAAACTTCGAGATTAGTAGCAATTAAAACCCAGTATTATGCAGAATCTGAGATCTAATGAAACTTGGAAAGTCACTGCAGGATTTCAACAGGAAATTACACTAGAATTCTTCTGAGAACAAAAGACAGATTATTACCAGATGGGACCACATCTGAATGACTGTATTTACCCTAAATATTTAGACATCACAAATGCAGCGGACAAGATTTTGATTTTTTGTGCGTTTTTCAGCTTAAATGTGACTTGACATTTCATGTGAATCATCTGCCTTGCAGACAATTCAGCTTAAATGTTTAGACTTATTTTCTCTATTAATTAAAAAGAAACAAAAATAGGATGTTGTCTGCTACAAATTTTGCTTAGTGCTTTAATTGTTAATCCTTACAATGCTTTTTTCCTAAAATTTTAACAAGCCCTGTTGATGTGTCTAAAAATTGCTGTACGAGGTACGGTCAAGAAGTTCTCAGCCCGATAGAATGAATAAAATGAAATGAAACCTCAATCAGTTGATAGTTTTTTCAACATCTTTGGCACAGTCTCACATCTGACTTACGGGTACTTCACGCCTACCAAACGAATGAATGTGTAACCATCGGTTTAAGAAGGTGAAACAATTAGAGCGACATCAGTTAGGCATTTGATGACTAAAAAAATTTTCTAAGAGGCATAACTCTGCAAACATTTGGTGGACTGTAACCCCGAAACAATATGTGCTGCACCACATCATGGTCTAACTATATACCAAGTTTCAGCTTGATCGGATGTAAACTGTAGGAGGAGTTATCCGGAAACGAAAAAGTTTACGGACGGACGGACGCCATACCCCGTAACATAATATGTCCCGTTTTTCAAACGTGCGTATAAAAAGGTAACAAACTTTGCATTTTCTGTTTTTCATGAGCGATATAAATGTTTTAAGGAAATTATTTGAAAAACAGGGAATTACATTCAACAGCCCATTGATATCGGCGCCTGTGGAGTAAATCTCAGACTACCTACTTCTTGCATATTGGCTGTATTATTTTTCACATGCTGAAGGTGTACCAAAAGCCACAGAAAACACGTGGAAATTCATGGTGTTTACTGTAATTTACTTAATTTTGTGCTTTGCATCAATGCAGCATTGTCGAGAATTCGCCTCAGTAAGGGTTGAAAATGAGTGGTAACGCATTAGATCTACATAAATAAAAACAAAATTTACAGCTCTTCATGGTAGGAATTTTTGGAAGCAATGAAGGCTTCATAGAGGCTGTTGATGAGTACTTCGGGGACCAGGAAGAAGGCTTCTATTTTGAAGGAATAAGCAAACTGGAACAGCATTGGAGAAAGTGCTTCAAGACAAGAGAAATCATATTGAGAAATAATGGCACAATTTCTGTTCTTGGTCATTCCCAAAGTATAGGGGCTGAGAATTTTTTTTATCGTCCCTGGTATATGTGGCAGAGTGTAGATCCAGAACAGGTGCTATGTTCTGTGATGTTTGATCTGGGTCTGCTTGAGCCTCTACACGTTACATTCACAACTGAGTTATGAAGCCCAAACCACTTTTACAAAGGAAGGGTATAGAATATTTAGTGTTTAAAAATTCAGTATTGTCTTTCATTATCTCCATACAACTGAAATATTGCTGAAAGAGATGTACGATAATAACTCTACGTATTGGGACGCACTGGCTTGAGCAAACAGTGTAGACCCAGATCAGATGCCGCAAAATGCAGCATCTGATCTGTGTCTACACTGTTTGCCACTCAACTAGCAAATTTTCAAACACATAAACACATAGCAAAATGAAGTTGTTCA
The DNA here is from genome assembly GCA_964016985.1 of Anodontia alba. Lineage (NCBI taxonomy): Eukaryota > Metazoa > Mollusca > Bivalvia > Lucinida > Lucinidae > Anodontia > Anodontia alba. Next base: position 146,218,293 of record OZ024821.1, read on the forward strand.
AAATTTAGGACAAGCATGGCAAGGAGTAAAGGTGTCCCAATATTGAGTATAAATGCTGTACACATAATTCATCAATCCAACTGTCTTACCGTACCTACCCTAAGTATTCCGACATCTCAACTCCTTACTATACTTGTTCTATAATTTGAACAAGTACAATTTACTACATGATATTGCGTCTAATAATTGCTGGATGAGTGGCAATCAGTGTAGACCCTGATGAGATATCTCATCTGAGTCTACAGTTTGCTTAGGCCTGTCAGTCTGAATACATACAATAAATACGGCAGTTTCCTTGGATAACAGGACTACGTTTCAGCCATATCAATACATGGTGTCAACATAACGAAAACATACCTATATAATTTTGACCCCCTTAAACCCCACTTTTATATCGTACAACTGGGGTTTACAGGGGTATACATTATTTTTCTTATTTCTGCTCAAAAACATAGATTGTGGGTACTCGTTAGAACCGCCTCGTTGAGGCGGTTCTAACGAGTACCCACAATCTATGTTTTGAGCAGAAATATGAAAAACATCAATTTTTTTCTGAAAATTTTCATTTTTTTTGGTGGTAAAATTTTCATTATATTTGAATAGGTATGTTTTCGTAATGATATGAACTGATTCTCAAGCTGCATTTTCAAAGAAGATGAAGAAATGCATTAACCCTTAGCGAGCCGGGTAAAAAATTCAGCAGACAACATTTTGAAATGTTCCTTATTTTTCAAAATGTTGTCTGCTGAATACGCTCCTCGTTGTCCTCTGCTCATCTTTCTTTAAAATGTGCCCTTATTAGGTGGATATTTTATTACAAGTTTTTCCAGTAATTTTGAAAAACCTTAACACACAGTAATTTGGTTGAATACAGTAGTTATTTCATAGACAATGATACTCCTCTTATCTTATCTGAAATTTCTTTAAATCCATTATCTGTATCCAGATTTTTTTTTTTTTTTGATTTCTACATGAAAACATATCTTGTGGGTCCTCAAAACACTTACTATGTACGTGCTTTGACAAGACACGACTGATGAGTACCCACAATGTAAGTTTTCCTGATGAAAGATGAAGAATATCAGTATTTTTTGAGAAAAAAGTGCCATATATTTGGAACAGAGCAACTCTTCAAAAACAATTCAAGAGATAATCCAAATGAACTGCCAAGCTATTAGGAAAAAAGAAGTGTATGAATGAAACACACACAACGACCAATTTTCAGGGAAAAAAAACATATGGGGGCATACTTCAAAATGTCAAATGTGACATCAGAATGATTTCGTTGCAATTTGGCTGCATATTTAGTCAATAGCATGTTTATTTATTTACTTATTTATTACTTTTTTCATTGTTATGTTCTCAAAAACAGAAAATCTGCATGCTCTGTCACACCCTTTTTATTCTGGGAGGAAAACATGAAAACTTACTTTATGTTTGCAACAACCCTTAAAGCGCCTCAAAATTGTAGCAGACGATACATTTTTCTTTTCAGATTATTTTTCAGAGAACAAAAGACTTGACATTCATATGAAATCTGAAAAATAAACAAATTCAAAATGCTGTCTGCTGTAGTTGTGATTCGAACTATAAAGATTAAACAGTTATCAGCATAAAAATAAAACCAGGCTTACCACAGGTGGTGTCTGTGTGGCTGTTTCCATCAAGACTGGTGTAAAATTTCCGCCAACAGTGGAATTTTGTACCAGTCTGTTGAAAAGTGGAACAAGGCAGACGTAACTGTTGCCGTTTGAAACTGTTTCTGTGCCAACACTGTTGATGAACCCTGTAGAATACCTATCTACAGGATACACGGCCCCAGTTGTTGTCATTGATATGTTTAAATATGGATTCCACGGCGGAATGAATGTTTCCAACATGTACACCTATTCTAATCCAATTTGACGCGCAAGAAAATTTTCCAGTATGATAACGTATGTTTTGTGTCAAAATCCTTCAAATATTTTTTATCTACTAAATGGTCAAGCTGACTATGTTCCAAATCTTTTCCAGAATCCAAAACATAAGTGGTTTTCTGATGAAACATAAAAATCCAATACACCATAAAAATGCATCAACACAAAGCCATCTATCTACCAATAAACGCAAGTATTCTCTTTTAAAACTGTTCTTAGTCTAATGTTCTCCAATATTAACTAAATAATCTAGTCATTTCTCAGCAATATGGAAGTCCAATACGCAAATTACGGAAGGAATACCTCTTCCGTGTTATAAAAGAACAAAAAGTCGTAGCTTTGTTGAGTGGTTCAATAGTGATTGCTGGTTAGTTTACATGAGTAACAGTTGTTGTCGACGCACTTCAGCGATTTCTCCCATCAGTATCAGCTGTGACCAAACTCATCAATGAACAGCCTGTGATATTGTGTGCGCTACAATCACTGTCTGTGTCCTGAGGGGACCATTGCTGTCAAGGGCCAGAAATCAATATTTCGCTAGGTGTATTATCCTTTATCCTTTTGAAGTCAATGACTGATCAGAAAGATATCAATAATTCATAAAAAATAGACTCCTTACATTGCCTGTCAGATACATGTACATGTTCGTACTTCTTTATATACATAATCTGATGTGCCACCCAGGTGACCCTTACCCCATTAAAATAACCTATGTATAATTTTGCAAGGAAGAAGTTGAACAGGCAGATAAAAGATTGCAAGACAATCAAGGCCTTGACAGGCCCTAAAGGCTAATCACAGCCGCGCATGACTTTTTTCTTTTTTTTTTTTAAAAATAAGGCTTGACATTTTTATGAGAAATGCCAAGTGTTATTTTCTTTGAAAACTTACAAAATTTTAGAATGAGAATGTTGACTCTACGAATTTGCATAGCATTTAAAGTGTTAACTTTTGTCATTTCCCAAAGGGCTGTTCAAAAATAGGGCAGGAAAAAACATATTTAACTGAAGTACATGTATTAGGCAAGACATGCCTGAGCAAACAGTGTAGACCCAGATCAGACACCACATAATTAGATATTTGTGTCTTTAGTCACACTAACAGATAGTAAACCTTGTCATGCTGAATAAATTAAGATGCCATGCCCACTTCTAATTTTCAGCCAATCAGATTACTTGATCCAGGTTGTTGATACAAATTCGCATACTTAATGACAAACAGTGCAGATTCAGATCAGTTGGCTTAGCAACTGATCTGGATCTACACTGTTTGCAAAGGCAGGGCATATCAGGGCTCAGCAGGACTAGGGGTAAAATGGAACTGTTCAAATAATACTAGGGTAAATACAATGATTTATCATCACTGGTGGGACATAACCAAAAAGGTTAAGAGAATGATGAGGATGATGATGGGCAGTTAGTTTACCGCACATTATTTTACATAAAATGACCTGGGGCACAGCATTTCCTACAAGACTGCATGTGCACCCAGCAAAGACTAAGATCAGCCTCTATATCTGCGCAGTCTTTGCTGGCTACTCTGGGTAGCCAAGGATCCAAATCATTTTCAGGTGGACAGCGAAGAGTCATCAGACTGCATGGATGTGCAGGCTTATCTGAGTCTTCACATGCAATCTTGTAGGAAATGCTGTGCCTCGGCACAAATGACTTTCAATAAGGCTGGGTATTTTGCCTGAAATAATGTCAACTGTCAAAAATGGCTTCTGTATACAATTTTCTGGTCTGTGAAATATAGCTGGGAACCAGTGGACAGGATCAGGTTTCTACTATAGCACAAACTGTCAGATGAAAACATAATTCAAGCAATTTGAAGGAATGAGAAACAACAAAAATTAAATATGTATTATTTTGCATGATTTCCTCCATTCTCCCACATATCCCTATGCACCCCTCTCAACCCCATCACCCAACTTCTTTGAAACTAAGTCCTTATATAACATTAACAACTGCAGCAGACATTTTGATTTTTTTTTTCAGATAAAATAAGGCCTGACATTTCATGTAAATCTTCTGCTTTTGTTTGTGTTGAGGTTTTATGGCCCAGGGGTCATAATGAGCATAGTCAGCATAGTCAGTTTAACTAACCACACTTTTACTGGGCAGACTTAGTCCTTTAAGGGGTTAACCAACATTGTGCACATTTTTTCACCAGAAACTGACAACTGCCCTTCTTGAATCAGCGAAAGGGAGAGAATGACCATAGAAAATATTTCATGATCGATCTCCACATAACAATATTGCCATCCCGGAGGGGTCGAACCCGTAACCTCCTGATCATCAGTCGGACGCACATCCAACTGAGCCACTGAGGCTGGCTAAATCATCTGCTAGGCAGACAATTCACATGAAGCACATTAAAGCCATCTTTTCTGAATTTAAAAAAGAAAAAGAAAATAAATTAGGGTGTCATATGCTAAAGAATGATGTGCTAGGCACTTTACAGGTTTATGCCTTTTTAAAGATAACAAGAGCTGTCGCAGGACAGCATAGCTGACCTGAGTTGTGCCATCTAGCTATATTATGGCTAAGTGGAAAACTTTAAAGTGAGTGTGACCTATTTTTTGACCCCTAAGACCTGCTCCAGGGTTAAACTCCAGGGTACGGTGTTACAGAGTATAAGGTTATGCTATGATATAATTATGTTCCAAATATGGAAGGGTTCTGAGATATGAATGATCAAAAAACTTTGTTGTTCACCTTTAAACTGAATGTGACCTAATTTTTTACCCCTAAGCCCCACCCCACGGTCTGCCCCAGGGGTATGATGTTATAGAATAGAAGGTTATGCAATGCTATGCTATGATTATATACCAAATATGGAAGGGTTTTAGGCAGTGATTGCTGAGATATGAATCTTTATAAAACTTTGTTGTAAAACTTAAAAGTGAGTTTGACCTAATTTTTTTACCCTAAGCCCCACCTAAGGGCCTCACCCTTGGGTATCATGTTACGGAATAGAAGGATATGTTATCATATGATATCAAATATCAAAGGATTTCTGGCCAGTGGTTGTTGAGATTTGAAGGGTTGAAAAAAACTTTGTCGTAAAACTTTAAAATGTGACACTAACGCCGACGTGTGCGCGGACACCAACGTCAGGGTGACAACAAAAGCTCCCTGTACTTTCGTACAGACGAGCTTAAAGCAACTAACAATAATTACGCGTTATTAAGATGCTTGACTATACACCTTTTAACCCTTAAAGTCTCATTCAAAATTGAAGCAGATGCTTTTGTCTGGCCTATTCTGAAGAATTAAGAATTCTCTTTAAGTCACCTTTACTGAAGTGAGGAAAATATATAAACGCAGACTTTTCCTTATTTTTGCACACTAAAGTACTTTTTTGATGCAGCTTGTTTTGTTCCTTCAAGCTACCAAACTGTCTCATTTTTCTTTTTTTGTCTCAAAATGTCTATACTGACAATATTTGCCGTGACAGACTGGCAGCAGGGGTGGAAGCTGCTGATTGTATTAACTTCCTATCCCTGGAGTTACTTTTATTTCTGTTGACATTTATACCACTGACAAACAATACTGCTGCACCAAGCGCCAAATAAGAGACACACTTAATGCTTAGTATGCCGGGTAAAATTTTCAGCAGACAACATTTTTAAATATTTTTTCTTATTTTCCGTAGAAAATAGGTTCTGACATTTCATGCCAACTGTCTCCAATGGAAACAATTTGCATGAAATATCAAATCCAGATTTCTGGTAAAAAAAGAATAATATCAATTTGTTGTCTGCTGAATTAGTCCAGAGTGGAAAAAGGTTAAAGTGCTACAACAGAGGGATGTCATTCTAAAATATTTTATATTTGAGCCAGTGCACAACAAAAACCTATAATAAGACCTGTGTGGCCAGCAAAGACTCAGATCCGCCTGTACATCCACCCAGTACAGCAAGGGTTCTCCTTTATCCCTCTTTGGACAGCCCCAATGAAAACACATGCAATCAGCGAAGACTGGCTGATCTATGTCTTTGCTAGTGGCATGTCTTATTGTAGATTTTGTCGAGTGCTGGCTCATTTGTATCATTTTTCAGAGAAAAAAAAAAAACCTTGATACTTGACTAGGCAGATGATTCACATCAAGTGTCAAGCCTCATTTTCTATGAATAAAATAATAAACTAAAATTTAGACGGTCTACAATTTTTTTATGATATTTTAAGGGTTAAGTTCGGGAATAAAAATATCAACAATTTTTTCCACAAAAATTATGTCCAGACTTCATCAGAACCACTGGTGAGAAAATTTGTCCTCAATATAATAGAAATAAGAATGCCACTTGTATGAGAGCTCCACTCCTCTGCTGCCCTGGCTGTTAGAACAGTAGCAGGTGATAAAAGGTTGGTCCTCTATAACAAAATAGATCTGCAGTCCTTTGCAGACAGCCCCAAGCAGATCTCACTTACTTACGCAGCCAAAACATTGAGCTTCTGACAGGCTGAGCTCTGAGTACTTGGGCAGACATGTACAAGTACTGAGTACAGTTTCTAACCACACATTCCAGTATGTTAGCATAAGCACACAAACACACACAGACACACACACACACTCTTCCTAAGGTGGTTCATTAGAAGTTGGTTTCGGATATAAGAAGGCTTTAATGCAGACCCTAAAAGTGTTGCATCCTAACAAAAATTTATAGAGATAGAAAAATAAAATGACCATTAATGGTCATTTTTCTATACAATCTATACATTTTTGTTTGGATATAACATGGCTGGTTTAGCTAAAAGAGCTCTTACTTTGGATCCAATAGTGTTACAGAGAGGTTGCAGTGTACACACGGTAAATGTTCTAACATTTCATATACCAAAGTTTCTGGCATATGCAAACAGTGCAGATGCTGATCAGTCTGATCAGGGTCTACAGTTTCCAATTACACTATTTTAAGAAATAACTGCATAAAAAGCAAAATTTAGGCTAGAAGGTATTGATTATAGAGTTCAAAATTTTAGGACATTTACTATACATGTATATGCCTGAATCTCAGTAAAAAATATTAATCCTCTTGTCTTATTAATCTGTTTGTTATTGGCAATTTCAGAATTGCCTCTGGTAACAACAATATTTTATTGTTTCTCATTGAATGAGATGGCCATTATATTTCAAATGAGATTTCAGAGCTCTTTCCTAGATTCAAGTAGGTTGGGTATTCAAGAGAAGAGATGTAAACAGCAAAATCTCTATCAGATGGAGCACAAGGATTGGTGTCTACCATATTTATGCTAAGTATTTGGACAGACAGGTCTGTCATAGCTACAGATAAGAAGGGGTATCCACATAATATTTTTCTTATTTCTCGACGAAAACATATTTGTTTGTGTTGAGGTTTTACGGCCCAGTCAACCCAGTGGAGTCATGTCGAGCGCGGTCAGTTTATCTAACCACACGTTTACTGGGCAGGATTAGTCCTCTAAGCGGTTAACCAGTATTGTGCACATTCTTTCGCCACAAAACTGCCCTTCTTGAATCAGCGGAAGGGAGAGAATGACCGTAGAAAATATTTCATGATCAATCTCCACGAAAGAATGTTGCCGACCTCGGCTGGGGTTGAACCCGCGACCTCCTGGTCTCCAGTCAGACGGCGCATCCAACTGAACCACCGAGGCCATGACGAAAACATATATTGTGGTACTCATTAGAAGCACCTTGGTGAGGCACTTCTAATGAGTACCTACAACATGTTTTCATCAAGAAATAAGAAAGATATCAGCATTTTTCGGTGGAAAAAAGCGCCTTATCTGTTGCTATGGTCTGTGCCACCAGTGCAGTCCCAGACTGGATGCCCTAAAACACTGTGTCTGATAAGGATCTATGCTATTTGCCATTCAATCACATTGTTTTAGCTCCATCACCCCTTTTCAAATTTTAAAAAGTGTCTTGAATATTTAGGGTAAACATGGTAAATATATCCTTAACCCATTGTAGACTGAATAGACTCCCTCCACACTAGATCTCGAAAGAGTCCAATTTCAATTTTAGGTATGTCGGGATATGAGATTTAGATATTCCCACAGAAAAAAGGCTAAACTATTTGCAAACAGTGGAGACCATGATCAAACACCACACTAGGGCATCTGATATGGGTCTGCACTGTTTGCCAATTAACCTTTTAGGGGTCTCTAGAGTACAATGGGTCAGCTTCATACTACACTATTTGCCCAGGCTTGTGCAGGTTGAACCAGGGAATAATTTTGGGAAATATTATGCTAGGTCTACGTTGTTTTTTTGGCTTTTTTTTTTTTTTTTTTTGCTAAAAATCTCATTTAATTTGCTAAAGGAGGAAAAATCTCATAATAAAAATGTAATTTAGCATAGGACTTTGCTAAAATTTCTCACTGAAAATTCATGAATTCATGCCAGTTTTTGGCTGAATAAGATATTTTCTCCCATGATATTCTGATCCAGAATTATTCCTAAGGTTCTTCTACCCAGTTATCAATCAATGTGACCCTTTTAACCCTTGCCTTGCTGAATAAATCAAGATGCCACACCCACTTCTAATTTTCAGCCAATCAGATTACTTGATCCGGGGTTTTGATAGAAATTCACATATTTAATAACAGTGCAGATCCAGTGCAGCAGTGAACATTTTAAAAATGTAAGTTGTTTTTTTGGGGGTGGGGGTCAGAGAAAAAAATAAGGCTTGACCTTTCATGTGAATCATCTGCTGGCAGAGGATTCACATGAAAGGTCAAATCTGATTTTCCCTAAAAACCAATAAAATTTAGAAAATCATCTGTTACAAGTTTGCTTGGCACTTTAATGGTTAAATTATGACACATTGATAGTATTCTGCCTTTAACCTTTAGCACTCTCTATGTACATTCAGCAGACAACAAATTCAACTTTGCTTTTCTTTTTTACAGATATTTCACACAACCCGCCTCCATAAGAAACAGACAGTTTTAAGAACATATCAAATCCTGTTGTATGGAAAAGTAAGAAAAATATTTTAAAATGTCCTTTACTGAAATTTTTACCCAGCATGCAAAGAGTTACTATTGCTAGAAAATGATAAATAAATGCCTGAAGCCTTGCTTAATGATTTTTGCTTTGTTCCGTAATTTCCAATTCTTCCCATTATTTTTCCTCTATTGAACGTTCTGCAACAATTAGGAATGAGATAATCATAATAGGATATGTCACAGATGGCCTTTTTCCTCCTTGTCTCATTTTGCTTTCAATACCGATTGATTTCTGGTTAATTGAATAATTTTTGTATGTACAACTTGATTTAAATAATGCACAAACAGCACATTTTTATAGCTACCCACCCCAAAACCAGTCTTTCCAGCCATCAAGAACAGATGAAGAGTGCAGAAAATAGGCTCTGACATTTCATGCTGCTGTACAGTTTGCATGAAGTGTCAAAGCCTATTTTCTGGGAAAAAAATGAGAAAAAATATTTCAAAATGTCGTCTGCTGAAATATTTTCCCAGCATGCAAAAGGACTAATTGAATAATTATTGTATGTACAACTCGATTTAACCCTTAAAGCGCCAAGCAAAATTTGTAGCAGACGACATTTATTTTTATTTTTTTTAATTTTTCAAAGAAAACAAGTCTTGATATTTCATGTGAATCGTCTGCTTGGCAGACGATTCACATGAAATATCAAGACTTGTTTTCTTTGAAATATAAAAAAAAATATTTCAAAATGTCGTCTGCTGCAGTTGTGATTGGCGCTTTACGGGTTAAATAATGCATAAACAGCACATTTCTATAACTTCCAGCCCCCAAACTGAACAATCCAACCATCAAGGACAGCTAAAGAGTGGAGACACTGATCAAACCGCTCCTTCACTGAGGGAAACTTTGCTACAACACATTTGCCTGAATATTTAGGGTAAAGTAAGCACGGTACATAATGTCAAAGAGCACAGAAGGACCAGACTGGACTGGACTGTCCTGCACACACTCGACACACTAAGCCATTCCGTGTTTGACTGTGCACTGAATTAATTGTTGTTTTTTTTCCAAGATTTTAAACCCTTAAAAGGCCAATCACAACTGCAGAGAATTTTTTTTTTTTATTCCATTTTTATTTTATTTTAATTTTTTTCACAGAAAATAAGTCTTGGTGTTTCATGTGAATCATCTGCTTGACAGACGATTCACATGGAATGTCAAAACTTATTTTCTATGAAAAAAAAAAAAAAAAAAATTAGAATGTCATCTGCTACAAATTTTGATTGGCATTTTATCCTTAGTGGAGATATGATCATGAAATATTTTCTACCGTAATTCTCTCCCTTCCTCTGATTCAAGAAAGGCAGTTGTTAGTTTCTGGCAAAAGAATGTGCACAATACTGGTTAACCACTTCGAGGACTAAGCCTGCCAAGTAAAAGTGTGGAGAAGTACTCACCGCACTCAAAGACCCAACTGGGTTGACTGGGCCATAAAACCTAAACACAAACAAACAACTCCTCCACAAAAATATATAATGCAGGAATTCATTAGAAAACAGGACATTATCTGGGGCTGTGTCTCTTACTGTATTTATCTCTTACTGAAATGCCACAAAAGAGCTTATGAAGTGGCAAGCAGTGCAGACCCACATCAGACTGCTCCTCAGGAGCATTCTGATCTTGGTCTACACTGTTTGCTCAGACAATTCTGATTACTGATGGTAATTGTGGCACAAAGGCATGATATAAGTAGCCAGGAGTGTTTCTGTCTCTATTTAATGTGTTTATTGCATGATGCTCAACTGCACTAACCTCCAATGTTTTCTTCTCATCTCTTTCTTCCTTGCCCTCTTGGGATTCAAATAATTTCATTATGAGCACTAATGTGGGGAAACCCGACAGTTTTCTGTATATGAATGGATCAAAGGTCCAGACCAGTGGACAAATCTGCATCTCCAAATAGGAGTTAATATCCACATAAATGGTTCATGAAAACATACATTGTGTGTACTCATTAGAAGTGCCTAACCAAGGCACTTCTAGTGAGTACCCACAATGTATGATTTTGTAAAGAATAAGAAAAATATCAGTACTTTTTGACTGCAAAAGAACCTTGTCTGGAGATATGCAAATCCATACATCACACAATCTTTTTTTTTTTTGAATTTCTGGATCAAAACAGTGCAGAAGAAGGACATTGGTCAGTCTGTATGGATGCCAAGATCTTTGCTGTTCAAATATGGAGAAAAAAATCATAGATACAGATAAAGAGGCCTATTCCCATAAATTTTCTACTTGTTTCTCCACCAAAACATGCTGTGGGTGCTTCATCTGAAGTGCCTCACTAAGGTTAGACAATGTGCATGAAATGTTACACCCCATTTTCTTGGAGGGGTGGAGGCACAAAGAAAAATATCAGCAAATTATGTCTGCTGAATGTATCAAGGAATGCTAAAGGTTAATCCTAGTCCTGCTGAACCCAGACATGCCCTGCCTTTGCAAACAGTGTATATCTAGATCAGCTGGCTTCTGAAGAAGCCAACTGATCTGGATCTGCACTGTTTGTCATTAAGTATTTGAACTTGTATCAAGAACCTGGACCAAGTAATCTAACTGGCTGAAAATTAGAAGTGAGGGTGGCATTTTAGTTTACTCAGCATGACAAGGGTAAAGTTTGCCAGGCCTTTTTTTTTTTTTTTGTTGTTGTTTTTTCTTAGCTTTATGATGATGATGATGATGATGACGATGATGATGAAGATGGTGATGATGACAACAACAATAACAATTTCAAGTTCAAAATGCCTCATTCCATGAGGGTCATGTGCATCAGTATGGTGTGCCAGCATCCTCTAAACTTTCTATTAGACTGTTTGACAGAGGCTCTGGAATAAACACTGAAATTTCTTTTAAATGACATGTCATGGGACATAAAGATTCTAAGGAGCTACTTAATGGAGGCTTCCAGATACTCTTTCACTCTTGAAAAATTACTCAACAACTCTAAGTGAAAACAGTATTCAATTTATAGCTCCAGATAAGAGGGCGTATCAAGTTAATATATTTCTTATTTCTCCATGAAAACATATGTTGTGGTACTCATTAGAAGTGCCTCACTAAGGTGCTTCTAATGAGTACCACAACATGTTTTTTGTAGAGAAATAAGAAAATATCAATACTTTTTGGTTGCTTTATAAAGAGCTATGAAATTCCCTACAACATTTTTTATCATTCTATGAAAATGCTATATGCTCTCTACATGCTCATCTCAGTGAGACAATTTTAACTCAATCTCTAATTACGTGACCTCACAGAAAAAGAGAAATCACAGTAGCAGCTTTCTCTCCAAAATAACATCTCAGTGTATTTGGAGCCTTGATTCCAACAAACATCACACTGACACAAAACATTTATTCTGGGTTAATTCACTGGTAATTATGCATTGATCCAGGAAACCATATTTGAGCCCTGCCTCACAAAAGGGGCTCTTGTCCGTAGGTTAACCATGACGCCCTAGATCAGCCACATTCACTCAGGCCCCATCAGGGCATTCTGCATTTGTCTGAAGTAGACGGGGGGCAGTGAAGTCTACTAGAGAAAAGCAAAGGCCAAGATCAGACTGTATAGATGCGCAGTCTGATCTCGGTCTTTGCTTTTAGCATATGCCCAAAAGTCCCCTACCTTATCGTATGGCATGATTCATTTTACACCAGGATTTCTTAAGATGTCTAACAAGCTGTTGTCAGATGATGCCACCAAACTAAAAGAAGTCATTTGATTTTACATTTGAGGGCTCCAGATTATTTATTTTCCAAGCCAGCATTTTCTTTTCCTTTGGGGTTTAGTTCTTCATTGGATACACACATAACAATCAACTCAGAAAGGCACCAACAAGCCCTATCTCTGGAGACAGGACACTTTTTCAACCAGAAAAAAGTGAAATTTTTATTTCTCCAGAAAAATGTATATTGTGAAAACACATTAGAAGCCCCTTTTCCAGGCCATAATTATTGTCAAATAAACATCAAAATGCAAATAATCAATTGAAATCCCCTTCTATCCCTGCAGTAAAATAATTAGACAAAGTGTCCCCCTACCCTCTGCTACCAGCTCTTTTTAAAAAGTGCCAATTATGCAGCCTTGACTCTGGAGATGGCAGTTATATGCTATACTAATACAACATTGTAAAAATTTTGTCACACATTATGTGAACCCCAATCCTTGACCTCAGGCACTGGTGCAGGGATCATGCTAAATACTTTAGACTAAAACAGTGCCCTAGATAAGGTTTTAAGCAATTGGGTATTTTTGACTATTTTTACGTACCCATTTCTCATTCAATTGGGTATCAGGATTTTCCCTTTGGGTACCCTGTTATGTTAACGGGTGCAAGAATTACTGATAACTGGGTATTTACCCCATATATTTAATTCTAATTGCTTTTTTTCAAGATTTTAATTTGGTAAATACCCCAAAAAGCAGCTTACCTAAGGTACTGCTTATAACTACATGTACCACCATAACATATACCAGTGAAATCAATCAGTCTTTAATATAAACAAAAACATTGATATTTGTATGAAAATTCCGTGACCTTGACCTCAAAGCCATGCCATACCTTGGGGATGGCGCTGAGAAAAAAATATCAGACCTATATATACCCTCATGCCAAATATTAATAAAAATCCATTAAAGAGCTAAGTAAACTTAATGTAAAAACTTGACTTTTATATATGAAAATTCTAAGTCTGAAAGGTCATGCCCCAGGGTGGGATTGGTCAGAGTAAAACTTTAAACCTATATCTACTATCATGCCAAATATAAATGAGATTTATCAAAAGGTCTTGATGATACAGCTACATAAGCATAAATGCAAAAATTTTGACTTTTATATGAAAATTCAAAATCTGTGACCTTGACCTCAAGGCCACACCCCATGGTGGGAATCATGCTGAGTAAAACTCTAGGCCTATATCTACCATCATGCCAAATATACATGAAATTCATTAAAGGGTCTTGATAATACAGCATATAAATTACAAAAATTTAGACTTTTAAATGAAAATTCTACAGAAAGGCAAAAACTATATACCCCTCAACATATTTCATATGTCAAGGGTATAATGAAGGTGATTTCAATAAGTATCCAAAAATTATCTTCCATGCAGAAGGTTAAATTCAAATGTCTGGAAGATTTTGGGTTTTACCCCTCTTTCAACAGCATGTCAGTTCTATGGAGACAACTAAAGGGTGATAATGTAAGGCTATATGCAATGAAATGCATGCACCAAGGGTTAAGTTTCACTTCAGTTGGATCCGGGACATTGTGACCTGAAATCAATAGGAGGACTAAGAAGCAGACACTCAAAAATAAAATTCAGTGACAATAAGTAGAGTCTATAAGGAATGACCCTTGAGAAATACAAACACACTCATAAAATTGAAAACAGTGGAAGTGTCAAGTTTTCTGGGTCTGACTGCAAGCACTGGCCAATTTGGACACATCGGTGACCCTAAAATGTGAATAAATTTTAACCCTTGTCCTGCTGAGTCCGGATATACCCTGCCTTTGCAAACAGTGTAGAAGCCAAATGATCTGAATCTGCACTGTTTGCCATCAAGTATGTGAATTTATAGCAACAATTCGGATCAAGCAATCTGATTGGGTGAAAATTAGAAGTGGGTGTGGCATCTTAATTTATTCAGCAGGACAAGGGTTAAGAAAATCCCAGAATGGGCTCAATGAACACAAAGGACCATAAAAATTAATTATATACCCCTAAAATGGGGTGGGTGGGGAATTATCTTGAGCTCTGGTACTGAGATGCAGTAAAATTGACCTCAAAGACAAACATGAATGTATTATGCAATGAAAGTTCTGATCTCAAATATGCATGGTAAGTCATAAGTGTGTGAGTCTGGCATATAATGATTGCAATTATTCTTGTTTTATTGTACCCGTGCACTTATGACAAAGAACCTGTCAGGTTTTGTTACTAATTATTTAGATTAAAAATATTTAATAACTTCTGTAGAGAATCAGAGAGTACAAAATGCAAATGGAAACTTGTTAACACTTGCATGCAGGGTAAAAATTTCAGCAGAAGACAATTCAAAATATTTTTTATTTTTCCCAGGAAATAATAGGCTTTGAAATTTCATGCAAAATGTTTCCAAATTTGCAATAAAAATATCATAATTTGTTATCTGCTAACCTTGCCCGGAGAGTGAGTGGTAAAGGTAATTAAATATGTGGCCGCACACATGTGAAATGCCCAAACTCAGATCAGTCAGTACACAAGTGTTTGTTTGTGTTGAGGTTTTATGGTCCATTCAACTCATTAGGGTCATGTCAAGGCTCAGTCAGTTTATCTAACCACACTTTCTTCTTGGCAGGCTTAGTCCTCTAAGCAGTTAACCAGTACTTGTGTGCATTCTTTCACCAGAAACTGACAACTGCCCTTCTTGAACCAGCAGAAGGGAGAGAATGACTGTAGAATGACCTTTTCATGATCCATCTCCACAATAGAATGTTGCCAGACCCGGCGAGGATCGAACCAGGGACCTCCTCATCACCAGTCAGACCAGTACATAGGTTTACAGACTCCACCATATTTTCTCTAAATATTAGGTCAGATAGGCCTGTGCAAACAGTGTAGACCAAAATCAAGGTCTTAACTGTTTGCCATTCTGTCAAAACATTATAGCATATCATTATCTAGTTAAATGAACTTGGTTGTTTATTCCACTGTCTCAAACCCTTATGGGTCCTTCAGCTCCCTAAGAAAGAGAGTATAAAGGGTCAGAAGAGCTAGTAGATGAGAACTACATGAGGAAGGGAACTCAAATGACATTACAAAAACTGAATAAATATTAACAACATGCTCCTTCGCCTACCTTCTACAGGTTTGCAGGCCTTACAAACAAATGGACTTGTCAACCATGGTCCAGCTGAACCCAGATATGCCCTGCCTTTGCAAACAGTGTGGATCCAGATCAGTTGGCTTCTTCAGAAGCCAACTGATCTGGATCTGCACTGTTTGTCATTAAGTATGTGAATTTATATCAACCATAAGTAACCATATTGGCTGAATATTTGAAGTGGGCGTGACATCTTTATTAACCCTTGTCCTGCTGAACCCAGATATATCCTGCCTTTGCAAACAGTGTAGATCCAGATCAGTTGGCTTAAGCCAACTGATCTGGATCTTCAATGTTTGCCATTAAGTATGTAAATATATAGCAATAATCTGGACCTAGTAATCTAATTGGCTGACAATTAGAACTGGGGTGGCATCTTAATTTATTCAGATGACAAGGGTTAAGCATGACAAGAATTAAAACTTTAGGATACCTATAGTAAGAGGTTATGGTATCCAAAATGTTTGGGCAAATATGCTATATACAGCTAAGTGACAGGCAAATAGATCCTGATCACTTCCATGTAGAGGTGCAATTCTATCACAGACTGCTCTGGCTGCTTTCACGGGACCAATACATCAAAATAGTCTCATATTTTAGCCATTGTTTCATTATGAGGACCCATACATCACAACAATCTCATATTTCAGTCTGTTTCATCACATTTTTTCAAGAAAGCTCAATGTTATCAATATAAAACTGTGGATTAATCGAGATATTAAAAAACATCAGTTCCAGCAGAAAGGCGCCTGCAAGCATACACAAAATGCAATGGCGACTACATGTATTTACATGAAATGTCAAATCCTGTTTTCTGGGGAAAATATGAAAATTATCAATGCGTCGTCTGCTGAGTCAGCCCAGAAAGTGGTAAATAGTAAATATTAGCAAGCAATACTTATAATTTTTTTTTTTCTTCTTAATTTTTTTTTTTTTTTTTTCATACCATATTTATCCTAAGTACTTGGACAGACAAGCATGAGTAAACAGTGTCGACAAAGATCAGATGCTGCAGAATGCAATGTCTGATCCGGGTAAACAGTTTGCCATTTACACACATCAACAGTAGTAAAACGGATGTTCAAATTTTAGGCCAAGTATGGGAAGAAGTTGTTGCAATATTTGGGATAGATATGGTATTTGTCAGTTGTTAACTTTCCTTCGGTCTTCTTTGATCAATAAGCCATTAGAATGATGCTGACTATTCATATTTACCCTTAACTGTTGTCATGCTGAATAAATCAAGATGCCACACCCACTTGTAATTTTCAGCCAATAAGATTACTTGATCAAAGTTGTTCATTCAAATTCAAATACTTAATGACAAACAGTGCAGATCCAGATCAGTTGGCTTCTGAAAAAGCCAACTGATCTGGATCTACACAGTTTGCAAAGGCAGGATATATCTGGGTTTAGCAGGACAAGGGTTAATTAATATTTGGACTCCTTACTTAACTCCTTACAGTATTTATCCCCTAAAATTTAAATGCAAGTCCACCGGACTACCTGGTTATGTGCCTAAACAGCTCTAGACAAAAAATTTTTTCAACCCAAAGTATTGACATTTTTCTTATTTCTCTACAAAGACCTATATTGCAGGTACTCATTAGAAGTGCCTCAAAGAGGCATTTCTATTGAGTACCCACATCATGTTTTCACTGAGAAATAAGGAAAATAATTTCATGATAGAGCTTTGCTAAAACGCTGTGATGGACTAACAGTGCAGACTTTAATCAAACTGTCCTTTAAGGCTCTATTGCACAGGCCTGTTTGTCCAAATACTTTGGGCAAATACAATATTGGCTCAGGTAAAAGCTGAAGGATTTTAAAGTGTTTGTTAAATCATAAGTTAAATGTATTATTCGCTGATTTCTATTTAAATGGGCTAATTTCAAAAAGCAGCTCAAGATTTGCTTCTCATTTTAGGTCCTGGCCAACTGGCCGCCCAACTTGCCAGGACCTCAAAAAAGCATCCACTTTTTTTTTTTTCCACAAAATGTATATGGGGAGTAACTCTATCATCCTTGCATAAACTGAAACTCTGCAGAATTAGTTTTCTGAACAAAGTCAGTACCATACAATAGCCTGAAACAGCTGGACAATATACTAGTAAATAAATTATTCAACAACTATGCCAGAATGGAAGTAACCATGTTTTCCAGGAAAAATAGGAAAAGAACACCACAACTTTTTTTATAGCACTATTGCTATGATTCAAAGCAAAAACCACATTGTACCCAAAAGAAAAATATTAACCCTTGTCATGCTGAATAGATTAAGATGCCACACCCACTTCTAATTTTCAGCCAATCAGATTATTTGATCCAGATTATTGCTCTAAATTCACATACATAATGGCAAACAGTGCAGATCGAGATCAGTTGGCTTCTGAAAAAGCCAATTGATCAGGAGCTACACTGTTTGTAAAGGCAGGGCCTACTCAGGTTCAGCAGGACAAAGGTTAAGATTATATTACATGTATATAGAAAAATGACCATAAATGGTCACTTTTCTGTTTATGATCTGAAAGTTTCCAAAAACTGAAAGGGAGTATTCTTTCCTTTTAAAAGTTGTCCCCAATGAGGAGGACAGCAAATATTTCCATGTTTTGGTTATCCCGCTTCAATGTGTATCCATACAGTTCAACCCATTTTAGACTGAATAGACTCCCCCACACTATATATTGGAAGAATCCAATTTCAATTTTCTGCCTATGAGATTTGATATTTCTGGAGAAAAATGGCAAATCAGTTTGCAAAGAGTGGAGACCCTCATCTTACACCACATTTTGCTTTTAGGGGTCTCCAGACTACAATGGGTTAACAAAAAAGTTACTGATGCAGAGAAGAAAGATGATGATGATGATCTGGGCCCAGTTGTTCAAAGCTAACGACATCATTAGTTAACGATTCGTTAAAATTTACATCGAGTGATATGCAAATATGCTGAAATTTTTTGCTGAAAAAATGTGAGTAGCTTTTGCAGTGCAAAAGCTACTCACATATTTTCAGCAAAAAATATCAGAATATTGTATATTGAATCTGCCAAAACAGTTAACGAAATGACTCTTAACGAGCTCATTAAGCTAACGACGCTTTGAACAACTGGGCCCTGGTGTTTTATACCCCTTTCAACATTATTTAAGCCATATGGAGACGATAGGAGGGTGATAATGAAAGACTCTATGCAATGAAGCACCATGCGGATATAGGCTGAATTCCACCTCTATGGCAATCAGGGCCCAGTTGTTCAAAGCTAACGATGTCGTTAGTTAACGATTCGTTAAAATTTACATCCAGTGATACGCAAATATGCTGAAATTTATTGCTGAAAAAATGTGAGTAGCTTTTGCAGTGCAAAAGCTACTCACATTTTTTCAGCAAAAAATATCAGAATATTGTATATTGAATCTGCTTAAATAGTTAACGAAATGACCCTTAACGAACTCGTTAAGCTAACAACACTTTAAAAAACTGGGCCCTGGTCGGGAGTGTGCTAATCATTTAGCCACCTGGACCCTTCAATGCAGAATAGGAAAGTAACCAAAGGGTGGAACAAAATTTAGGTACATAGTCCTTTATTGTCCCAAGTTTTAGCATTATAGACAGGACACAATTAACACTGCATTAAAAAAAAGTCTGTCAGTGAAGAAGCTTGTACTTTGTACCAGGTTCCCCTCCCATCTAGTGTTTTTCTGCAAAAGTTCACTCGGTTTCATGGCCAATCAAAAAACCCTTGGCACAAGAAAATAAATATTCGTACACATCACCATTAGAGACCTGGACCAGCCTGAGCATAAAGACCATACATCAGGAAATTCACTGCACTCAATCCAAAAACTGAGCAGAAGAACAGTGAAGACTCTGATCAGACAGTAAATCTTTGAAGTCTGGACTCTGCTTATTTACTTTTTAAGGTTAATGTGAGGTAGCTTTCTCCATGACACTTCAAAATATCCATCAATCTAGATAAAGAATATTTTTAACCAAATTGCACTTGTAGTTTTCTTATTTCTCCACAAAAACATAGGTTGTGGGTACTCATTAGAAGTGCCTCGAATGAGGTGCTTCTAATGAGTACCAACAACATATGTTTTTATGCAGAAAAAAACAAAACTTTTTATCTGGATAGCCCTCTTATCAAGAGCTATGATATCAATATCTGATGATGATTTTCTAATGTGTTTTAATGCAGAAACCAAAGCACCATGCAGAGCCAATCATTTTAACATGGCCTAGGAACAAAGGAACATGTTATTGATGGGAAGTTAACATGCTAGATACAGTCTACTAATATTTTGATCATTCTGAAACAAGTCCAAGCAATGTGAATTCTAAAACTTTGATCATTCAGAAACCAGTCCAGGCAATGTGAATTCTAGGACACACCAAAGCTGAAAACAGCCCAAGCATTGACTATGGAAGATCAAAGTTTAATGCTTAGCATGCTTGGTAAAATTTCAGCAGACAACATTTTAACCCTCATCATGCTGAACCCAGATATACCTTAATTGTCTTTGCAAACAGTGTAGATCCAGATCAGTTGGCTTCTGATCTGGATCTGCACTGTCTGTCATTAAGTATGTGAATTTAAAGTAACAATTCGAATCAAGTAATCTGACTGGCTGAAAATTAGAAGTGGGCATGGCAATTCAATTTATTCAGCTGGACAAAGGTTAAATACGTGGGGTAAATACAATAATGTGTATTTATTGCCCGATATGAAACCCTTTCACTGCTTATCAAATATTCAAGGCTCTATTCAGAATTGTCACGCCCAGACAATCCAAGTAAAATCTTAGTATATATATAAGTATTCATAGAGAAATGAGAAAATATCCAATGGAATTCTGTTCATCTAAAGAGCGGTTTTCCCTGGTGTTATGTCTACTCTGCCTCACATTCTCTGTATCCTCAGAGGCTTTGCACCATTTAACAAATTTCTCTACCATATACAGAGTTGTGATAAATACCAAATGCTCTTCCGATCAATATTGGTATACCCCTCAGAGACGATGAAATTCCAATCATCTGAAATCCCATCGTTTTATTTCAACTTTTGCTGTCTGCTGGCTCATATTACGCAGAACATTTCAGATAAATAGTGTAATGAAAACCTATCAAGTAATATCGAGGTTTACAGAAAAATCAATCATGAATTTCGGGAGAACAGAATGAAACAAAAGCCCTGAAGTTAATGAAATTTCTGAAGACAGAAGTTGCGAAATCGGAGCCTATAAAATATCAATAAATAATTAGTTCATTATTAACCCTTAACCTGCAGAATTTAAATATTAACAGACAACATTTGAAAAATTTTCCTGTTTCTCCCAGCAAACAGTTTCTGAACATTCTGTGGTCTTGAAATGTCTGGGAATCATTTCCTTTGGAAATACTAAGACTACTTTCTGAATAAATGAAGTTTGCTACTTGTGTCATCTATGGGTTAACCCTGAAAGTGCCAGTCACAATAACAGAAGACAACATCCTAAAATACATATTTTTTATCAATTTTTCAGAGCAAGTTAGGCTTGACATTTCATGTGAATTGGCTGTCAAACAGAATTCACAAGAAAAGTCAGGCCTAATTTCCTCTGAAAATAATCAACTACAAAATATCTGAGAATGTTATTTACATTTTGAAGGTCCTTTAAAGGTTGTATTTGTGACTCATCACAATATTCATTCATCTACTGAAGAGGCAAAATTGACGTAATGATACATTTCTTTCGTATTTCTCCATGATATTGCATTTTCACCGGGACTGCATTTTCATCGAGACTGTCAAACAAGTCAATTCTAATGCCATTCCAAAAAGTGTGTTTTCATTTCAAGAAGAAACCCTTAATGCCCCTGTAAGAGGATGCTGCTCATCCTGAACCCTGACAATATTCTTTCTCTCATTAAGTCTTCAGAGTCTTCATATTTCAAGAAATCAGTATCTCCTCATCTGTATTCTCTCTTCTAGTATCAACTTACTAATAATGCAGGTTGTTTCATAATTTTTCTTGTATACTTACTGGTAAAATTTTCAGCAGACAACATTCTGAAACTTTCTATTTTCCCAGAAAACAGGTTTCCAATGGAGACAATTTGCCTGAATGTCAAAAGCTGTTTTCTTGGAAAAATATAAAAAATATTATCTATTTGTCGCCTGCTGAATTAGCCCATAGCATGGTTAAATGTTCACATCACGAAAACATGCCTATATAATTCTGATCCCCTTAAACCCCCCTTTTATATAGTAAAATTGGGATTTACAGGGGTATACATTATTTTTCTTATTTCTGCTCAAAACATAGGTTGTGGGTACACGTTAGAACCGCCTCGGCAAGGCGGTTCTAACTAGTACCCACAACCTATGTTTTGAGC
This sequence comes from Anodontia alba, assembly GCA_964016985.1. Taxonomy (NCBI): domain Eukaryota; kingdom Metazoa; phylum Mollusca; class Bivalvia; order Lucinida; family Lucinidae; genus Anodontia; species Anodontia alba. The sequence continues at coordinate 146,240,437 of OZ024821.1, forward strand.
AGAAATATGAAAAATATCCATCACGAAAACACGCCTATATAGTTTTGACCCCCTTAAACCCCACTTTTATATAGTAAAACTGGAGTTTACAGCGGTATACATTATTTTCCTTATTCTGCTCAAAAACATAGATTGTGGGTACTCGTTAGAACCGCCTCGTCGAGGCTGTTCTAATGAGTACCCACAATCTATGTTTTGAGCAGAAATATGAAAAATATTAGAATTAATTATCTGAAAATGTTCATTTTTTTGGTTGTAAAATTTTCAATATATTTGAATAGGCGTGTTTTCGTAATGCAGAGTTTTTTATCTGTAAATTTTCAGTTTTTGGAGGTGAAATTTTCTATATATTTAAATAGGCGTGTTTTCGTAATGAATATTGGGACAAACAAGCCTGAACTAACAGCCGAGAGAGCCGAGACCAGGATCCATAGCTCCAGACAAAGCACTTTTTTTTTTCAAGCAAAAAAAGTTGATATACCGTATTCTACCTAATTACCGCACTGTGCACTTCAGTTTTTCAAAATTACTGCGAAAACTTGTAGTAAAATATCCACCAAATAAGGGCACACTTTAAAGAAAGATCAGCAGAGGACTTCATGGAAGGGGGTATTTAATGATACTTATGCCATATCATTTCTGATTTTCTTTATAAAAGCATATGTTGTGGGTATTTGTTTGAATTGCCTCAACTTGTCGAGGTAATTCAAATGAGTACCCTTAACATTTGTTTTTATAAAGAAGTAGATAAAAGTACACTAACTTATGTAAAGACTATACTAAAGTGCTTGACTGTGCGATTATAGGAGCATGTGCGGTAATTAGAATTTAGAACAAATATGGTATTTCTTATTTCTCCATGAAAACCTATGTTCTGGTACTCATTAGAAGAATTTTGGTATGTTCTGGTATTCATTAGAAGTGCCTTGGTGAGGCACTTCTAATGAGTACCCAAAACGTTTTGTAGTGAAATAAGAAAAATTATTTCCTGGTACCTCCCTTTGGAGCTATGCTGATTAAATAGTAGCAGTGTCTGATCAGGGTCTACACTGCTTCCAGCAGTTTTTACACACATCAGCAGGTTGTAAATTAGAGGTTCAAATATCAGAAGAACAGAAAGGAGTTATGGTGTCCTAATGCTAAATACTGGATATCTGCATTTTTTTTTTTTCTTCTTATTTCTTAATATATCTGCTCAGTGAATATTTAAAATGTTTCTGACAGAAAGAAGGGGTTTGACATTTCATGTCAAAGAGATGACTTGCAACCAATGTTGAGCCATACTTCTGCAAAAGTTTAGAACAATATCATTTATTCATGGTCTGCTAACACATCCCACATGTCAACACAGATTTTGTCTGGAACATATACTGCAACCTCTTTATATGACATTTCATTATAAGACAGTTTTGGATATGAGCTGGTTTAAAAGTGGACCCAAAAATTATTGCATCCATACAAAAATATAGAGATTTATATAGACAAATAACCATACATTGTCAATTTTTCTATATAATCTTTACATTTTTGTTTGGCTATTTTACATAGTTATTTTAGCTAACATATACAGTTTTTACTTTCGATCCTAGCAGCAGAGCTATAAAGAGGTTGCGGTGTAAATAAATATACCAGGACCCAGTTGGTCAAAGCATCTTTAGCTTAACAAGCTTGTTAGTGGTCAAACTGTTAACTGTTTTAGCAAGTACAATGTCTAATTGACAGTTATTTTTGCTGTAAAAATGTGAGTAGCTTTTGCAAATGCAAAAGCTACTTAAATTTTTTCAGCAAAATATAAGCGTATATTCCATATTTAATGAACAATATGTTAGCCAACAACATCATGTGTTTTGAACAACTGGGCCCAGAATGTCATCTGCTGCTGTTGTGACTGGAGCACCAGTAGTGATTTGTTTCAAAAGAATAAAACAACCTTTACAATGTTTAATCTGCTTTTAACAAATTTAACCCTAGGGATATAACTAAGCAATTTTAAGGACCATCACCTTTAAATGCGGCCATTAAGTAGTTTGTAGCGCTTAACTGCGATAGCATCTGATGTAGATGGCGATTTATAGGTCTAGTTACAATGTCAGTCCTTGACAGGATAATTACCGTTTTTCTCCGATTCTTAACGCTCCACTAAGCACACACTACAACAGCAATATATATTAGCAGTTAAACGATTGTCCCTTAACAGTATCTTGTGTCCAACACGTGGCAAAACTAAATTAAGTATGCCCTTGTTAAGTATTAACAGCAATAACGCTAATGTGTTCTTTTATCTATTGTAAATGAACACCAAATTCCAGAAGGGGCACAACTCCTAAATATGCAAATTTTCAACAATTTATTGATTCTAGACAAGCTATTTTTCCATAATAAAGAACAAAACTTAGATTCCAGATACAGCAACAGTTGTGGTGATAATTACTGCTTAGCCTGCTGGGTAAAAATTACAGCAGACGACATTTCAAAATATTTTTTTCTCATTTTTCCCATAAAATAGGCTTTGGCAGTTCATGCAGTTTGCCTCGAAAGGAGACAATTTGCATGAAATTCAACACCTACTTTTCTGGAAAAAATATGGAAAATATTGCTGGATTTGCGTGTAGCGAGCTTAATTTAAAATAGACTTCAACCTCTTTATAACACGGTTCGTTATAACACGGTTTTGGAAAAAACACGGTTTAAAGATGGATCCCAAAAAATGTATAGATTATATTGAAAAATGACCATAAATCAATATAATCTATACATTTTTGTTTGGATATAACACGGTTGTTTAACTAACATGATTTATGCTATGGACCCCAACAACAGTGTTATAAAAAGGTTGTGGTGTACTTTTTTATTATTTTTGCACCAAACTATAACTCCTGTTTAGTCATTGGAGTTGCTTTAGCAATATATGCTGCAAAAATAACCAGTCTTCTAAGGACTCCCTTTATCTAGATTAACAAAAACTATGTACAAAATGTGCCAATTTTCAGCAGTTTACTGCTTCAAGAAAAGCCATTTTTCATAAGCAAAAAGAACCTTATTTCTCAGTGAAAACAATATTTGTTTTTCCAGTTGGGTACATTCTTGGATGGTTTGGTTTGTTTGGCAAAACAAAATGGTGGCACCTATAGAGAAAGTTTTTGAAATGCAAGTTTTCAGTCTCAAACAACATAAGCAGATCATAATTTACTCATTTTCTTTGCAAGTGGGTAAGAATACCATACATTTATGATCAGGATTTAATATTTGGTTAAAATCAATTTTCAGTTAACGAGAAAACTCCAATGTCATGTATTTTCGTATGTTGAAACAAAAAAACTCACTGAAAAAAAAATCATATATACAGAACCGATGCGACAGTGTCTGAGAATCTACCATATTACTCCTAATAGATTACCACACTGTGTGTTTAGATATAGAATATGTACCTACCTATACTTAGGGTGCACTTTAAAATAAAAAAAAATAAAATAAAAAAAAATCAGGGAAGAACTTATCAAATGATGCTTATGCGATGTTTTTGTGTTTATTTATTTTTTTTTTTTCATTTTCTTTTTCTTTCTGATTTTCTTTAAAAAAGCGTATGTTGTGGGAACCATTTGAATTGCATTGATGCAATTCAAATGGGTACCAACAACATATGCCTTTAGAAAAAAGTAGACAAAAAGTACACAGACTGTAATCTGAAGACTACGGAACGGAATTGATTGACTGTGCCCTTACATGGGTATATGCAGTAATTAGATCGAATATAGTTTTGTCTTTTTTTTTCTTTATTTGGCCTAAGGCCACAAAGTTCGCTGATACAGTTGAATTGAAACAGTTGTGGATAAATTGACACATAAATGGAAGCAGCAATGGTAAAGACTTTGTTAATGTCAGTGCCAGTGGTTTCATTTCCTCTAGTTAGTGTTATTTAACTTACAACAAATCATTCATGGAAGCAATATTGCCTATTTCCTCTGTTCAAGTTTTCAATTGTTGAGAAAAGCAGGAAAAAGCACTAGATAACTGACTTGGCATGTGTTTTTGACCCTTGGTGTGCTATATTTTTCAGAAAAAGTCTCATTTCACAGAAACTGACTTCATATGCAGTGTTTCCTATTGATGAGCAGTCTTATATACATGTATTTCTTAATTATTATTTCCTCATTACTACTTATAATGGCAAAATGCTTAAATTAACGCATTGTAAAATGTAAAAGAAACTGATCATAAAAATCAAAGCGCTGACAACACTGGTGGGTCAACTGCTGGGAAAATGGTCTTGAACTGGGACTTGAGCACAGCAACAGATAAGGCGCTTTTTTCATCCGAAAATTGCTGATATCTTTCTTATTTCTCAACGAAAACATATGTTGTGGGTACTCATTAGAAGCGCCTCGGCGAGGTGCTTCTAATGAGTACCCATAATATATGTTTTCGTTGAGAAGAAAAATATTATGTGGATACCCCCTCTTATCTGTAGCTATGCTTGAGACTGTTTCATTTAACCATTAACTTCTGTGATTTAAGCAAACAGACCCTAATCAGATGTCTCATTCTGTGGCATCTGATCTGGGTCTGCACTGTTTGCCAATGTCCCAATCCAGATTTTACAGACAACACTCTATCAACAGCTCTCTGACGTCAAAGGGAGAAGAACAGTTTGGCTATAAATAACTTTGTCCTGGATTTCGTCTCATGCGCTGTTTGATTGCATTGGTCAATCATAATCACGTGGACAACTACTTGAAGAAAATTTTGGCATTTGTATAGTATGGCCCGATTGTAAACAATAAACCCAAAAAAATGAACAAATAAAAGCGCAAAATGATAATACCCCGCCATTATTGTGTCATGGGGAGATAACTCTGTCAAAATTGATGAAATATACCCAAATACAATCCCAAACTAGATCTCCACAATATCAATGCACATTTCAAGTTTGGTGAAATCTGTTGAGATTTACTCAAGTTATTGCCTAAAATGAAAATATGGATGTGTTGCAGGCAGATAACTGTCAAAAATTGATGAAATATGCCAATTAGCAATCCCAAACCAGATCCCTACAAAATCAATGCACAAACCAAGTTTGGTGAAAATCCACTGACATTTACTTGTTATCATCTGGAAACGAATAATCAGATGTGTCGTGGGCAGATAACTCTGTCAAAAATTGATGAAAATTGGCCATAAGCAATCCCAACCCAGATCACCATAATATCAATGCACATACCAAGTTTGGTGAAAATCCATTGATATTTACTCAAGTTATCATAAGGAAACGAAAATACAGATGGACATACAACAGACGGATGGGCAGACAGATGGATGACCAACGTGTAGCGGGGTATAAAAACAGCTTAAATGAATCTTTTATCCATTAATGTCATTGCATGTCATTTTGACAAAAAGGAAATATCAGATTTAGACATTTAAATAATCATCGAATCGGTCTTTAACCCTTGTCAAGCTGACTAAATTAAGATGCCACACCAACTTCTAATTGCCAGCCAATCAAATTACTTGATCCAGGTTGTTGACACAAATTCACATTCTTGATGTAAACAGTGCAGATCCAGATCAGTTGGCTTTTCTGGATCTACACAATTTGCAAAGGCAGGACATATCTGAGATCAGCAGGACTGGGTTAACTGAAGAAAACTGATCTGGATCTGCACTGTTTGCCATTAAGTATGTGAATTTATATCAACAACCTGGATCAAGTAATCTGACTGGCTGAAAATTAGAAATGGGAGTGGTATCTTAATTTATTCAGCATGACAAGGGTTAAGAGGCCATGAAAGGGAATCTAGAAAATTTGGCTACCATATTTACCTTATGTATCAAGGAAAAATAGGGAAAATATTTCAAAATGTCATCTGCTGAATTTTTTACAAAGAAATTCTCAGTTCTCTGAGGTTATACAACTTTTTTCATGCTCAACTCAGCTGAGCATGAAAAATTCTCTGCTAATAAATATGAAAATGCCAACAATAGTTGGCATTTTCATATTAATTAGCAGAGAAATTTTCATGCTCAGCTATGTTTTTCAAGAAAGAAATTGCATTTGTTAAGAATTTGAGATTTATCAGCAGGACAAAATTCATGCTCAGCTGAGTTGAGCATGAAAAATGTTTTTATAACCTCGGGGCCTGGTCACGTAATGTATATAGAATCTCCTTATGGTTTGAGTTCTTGTTAAACTACACATCAACCCTTGTGGGTCATTTTGTGTACTCTCCCAGAGAGAGGGAGAAATGGGATAGGAGCTAGTAGATAAGGAGGACAAGAGGACCATGATGGCCATGTAATGCTCATCTGAGTATCAGAGCACTTAAAGAACCTGACCAAGAAATTATCAAAGCAAACATTCTAACCAAAATTCATTATGATTATATTAACAAGTAAGACAATGTAGCATGCCTAATGGACCATGAAATATAGGTTAAGGTCAAATATGGATGACTGCACTCAAGAGGCCATGCTAAGATCTATGCATGTGCTAAGTTTCACTGGCTGTAGGAGCAATAGCTGCTGATAGTTAAAGTCAGTGGACCATGAAATAGAAGTCATGGTCAAATGGATGACTGCATTCAAAAGGCCATGCTAAGATGTGTGCCAAGTATCACTGTTGTAGGACCAATAGTTACTGAGAAACTGACCTAAACGTAAAACTTAAGAAAATCACTGGATCATGAAATAAAAGCACTGCAAGCATAATACCCAGTCAAAGCAATTATTTGTTTATGTATTAAAGTTATCGTTGCGAAAATGTCTGGAAAGAAAATGATGGAGAGACAGATAACAATCCTAAACCAGATCTTGATAATATCAATGGACAGATAACAATCCTAAAGCAGATCTTGATAATATTAATGCATATAGCAAGTTTGGTTAAAAGGCCTTGTTATTTACTCAAGTTATCATCCAGAAATGAAAATATGGATGTGTCTTGGGCAGATAACTCCGTAAAAATCTGACGAAATTTGCCCATTAGCAATTCCAAACCTGATCTCATTACTGTCAATACATATAGCAAGTTTGGTTAAAATCCCTTGTTATTTACTAAAGTTATCATCCGAAAAGGAAAATATGGGCGTGTCTCGGGCAGATAACTCCGAATAAATTTGACGAAATTTGCCCATTAGTAATCCCAAACAAGATCTCCTTAATGTCAATGCATATAGCAAGTTTGATGAAAATCCCTTGTTATTTACTAAAGTTATCATCCGGAAACGAAAATATGGGCGTGTCTCGGGCCGATAACTCCGTAAAAAATTGACGAAATTTGCCCATTAGCAATCACAAACAAGATCTCTTTAATGTCAATGCATATAGCAAGTTTGGTGAAAATCCCTTGTTATTTACTTGTTATAGTCCGGAAAGGAAAATATGGGTGTGTCTCGGGCAGATAACTCCGTCAAAAATTGACGAAATTTGCCCATTAGCAATCCCAAACCAGATCTCCACAATATCAATGCACATACCAAGTTTGGTGAAAATCCCTTGTTATTTACTCAAGTTACAGTCCGGAAACGAAAATATGGGCGTGTCTCGGGCAGGTAACTCCGTCAAAAATTGACGAAATTTGCCAATTAGCAATCCCAAACCAGATCTCCACAATATCAATGCACAAACCAAGTTTGGTGAAAATCCAAAGTTATCATCCGGAAACGAAAAACGGACGGACAGACGGACGACAGACAGACAGACGGACTCACGGACGACCAACGAGAAACAATAATACCCCGCCACTATTGTGTGTCGGGGTATAATATAGGTCACCTAGATATCATCAAGACAAACATTTTAAACAAGATTCATGATGATTACTTCAAAAATGTGACCTGTAGAGTGTTAACAATGTTTTCCTTTGATTATCCGTGGTGACCTAGTTTTTTACCCAAGTGACCCAGTTTCCAAGTCAACCTATAGAAAATCAAAGACAAACATTTTGAGGATGATTCATGATGATTGCTTCAAAAATATGACCTCTAGAGTGTTAACAAGATTTTCATTTGATTTTGCCCGGTGCCCTAGTTTTTGACTCAAGTGATCCAGTTTCAATTATTAATCTTGACTTAGAAATCATCAAGACAAACATTTTGAGCAAGATTCATGAGATTACTTAAAAAATGTGACCACCAGAGTGTTAACAAGGTTTTCCTTTGATTTTGTCTGGTGACCTAGCTTTTGACTCTGAACGACCCAGTTTCAAACTTGGCCTAGAAATTATCAAGGCAAACATTTTGAGAAAAGATTCATGATGATGTACATAGTCTTAACAAGGTTTTCCTTCGATATGGCCTGGTGACCTAGTTTCTGACTCGTGACCCAGTTTCAAACTTGACCTAGATTTCATAGAGGCAAACATTCTGAGCATGTTTCATTAAGATAGGGTCAAAACTGTGACCTCTAGAGTGTTAACAAACTAATTGTTGACGACAGGCAAAAGACAAAGGGTGATCACAATAGCTCACTCTGAGCTTTGACTCAGGTGAGCTAAAAAAGATAAATAGAGGAGGATGTGGGGGAAAAGCAAATGACAATGCAGAAAGAGAAAAAAATACTAACAAGCTCCATTCCCCCACCCGCTACAAGTACAGCTGGCCTTTACCACCACCCTACAACCTGCATGATCAGCCAGTGCATCCAAGCAGTCTGATTAGGGCTATAACAAAACAAGAGGACCATGATGGTCCTATATCGCTCACCTGAGCAAACAGCTTTGCAAACTTACTGTTGAAGTTTCAGCCAAGGTCACTGCTCAAAGATTTTTGTATAAATTTTATAGCCCTACTCCCGAGCGGCCATGTTTTTTTCATGCATCATGATTGCTGGAACTGAATCTTGAAAGAAGGTCACCAAAGGAACAATTCTGCCACGTTATATTGAAATTGGTCCAGTGGTTTCTGACAAAAAGATTTTTCAAGTGTTTTATATAGCTATATAGGGAAAATAAGCCCCATCCCCTAACGGCCATATTTTTTGACGAATCACGACAGCTTGAACAAACTTGGTAGAGGGCCACCAAAGGAACATTCCTGCCAAGTTATATTGAAATCGGTTCAGTGGTTTCTGACAAGAAGATTTTTAAAGTTTTCTATTTAGATATACAGGGAAAATAAGCCCCACCCCTAGCAGCCATGTTTTTTGCCGAATCATGATTGCTTGAACAATCTTGGTACAGGGTCACCAAAGCAACATTCCTGCCACGTAATATTGAAATCGGTCTGATGGTTTCTGACAAGAAGAATTTTAAAGTTTTCTATACAGATATATACGGAAAATAAGCCCCGTCCCCTGGCGGCCATGTTTTTTGACGTTTCATGAGGGCATTAACAATCTTGGTAGAAGGTCACCAAAGCAACATTCCTGCCAAGTTACAATGAACTCAATCCAACAGTTTCTTATGAGAAGATTTTTAAAGTTTTCTATATAGATATATAGGTAAAATATGCCCCGGCCCCTAGCGGCCATGTTTTTTGACGAATCATGCTGGCTTGAACAATCTTGGTAGAGGGTCACCAAAGAAACATTCCAGCCAAGTTATATTGAAATCGGCCCATTGGTTTCTGACAAGAAAATTTTTAAACTTTTCTATATAGATATATAGGGAAAAATAAGCCCCACCCCCTGGCGGCCATGTTTTTTGATGAATCATAATAACTTGAAGAATCTTGGTAGAGGGTCAACAAGGAAACATTTCTGTCAAGTTATAATGAAATCGGTCCAGTGGTTTCTGACAAGAAGATTTTTAAAGTTTTCTATTTAGATACATAGGGAAAATAAGCCCCGCCCCCTGGCAGCCACGTTTTTTGATGAATCATGACGATTTGAACCATCTTGGTAGACGGTTACCAAAGAAACATTCCTGCAATGTTGTATTGAAATCGGTCCAGTGGTTTCTGACAAAAGAATTATTAAAATTTTCTAAATAGATATATACGGAAAATAAGCCTCGCCCCCTAGCAGCCATGCTTTTTGACAAATCATGACGGCTTGAACAATCTTGGTAGAGGATCAGCAAGGGAACACTTTTGCCAAGTTATATAGAAATCGGTCCAGTGGTTCTGATAAGAAGATTTTTAAAGTTTTCTATACAGATATATAGGGAAAATAAGCCCCGCCCCCTGGCGGCCATGTTTTTTGATGAATCTACATGGCTTGAACAATCTTGGTAGAAGATCATCAAAGAAACATTTCTGCAAAATTATACTGAAATTGGTCCAGTGGTTTCTGACAAGAAGATTTTTTAAGTTTTTAGTTAAAAAATCTATTTTTAGCTCCTTTGACCTAGATATGCAATGGACTGGAACCATTTGAACAATTCTGAAAGAGGACCAACCAAGGATCATTCCTGTGAAGTTTGGTCAAAATCCAATCAGTGGTTCAGGAGGAGATGTTGTTTAAAGAATGTGGACGGACGGACAGACGGACAGACGAACGACAACAACGACGACGACGGACGGTGAGTGATCACAATAGCTCACCTTGAGCCTTTGGCTCTGGTGACCTAAAAAAACATTACATACTGATGATGATGATGACGACAGGTTCAGGTTTAATGACCTGTCAACCCATGATGGTCATTTGCATAAAATTGCTTAATTTATTTGGTTTGGTATTTGTTTGTGTTTACGGCCCAGTCAACCCAATGGGGTCATGTCGAGCGCGGTCAGTTTACCTAACTACACCTTTACTGGGCAGGCTTATTCCTCTAAGCGGTTAACCAGTATTGTGCACATTCTTTCGCCAGAAACTGACAACTGTCCTTCTTGAATCAGCGGAAGGGAGAGAATGACCGTAGAAAATATTTCATGATCAATCTCCACGAAAGAATGTTGCCGACCTCGGCGCGGGTTGAACCCGCGACCTCCTGGTCTCCAGTTGGACAGCACATCCAACTGAGCCACCGAGGCCGGTATTGAGATGACTATGAAGTAAAGGCACTGATCAGACTGTACAGTCTGTGCAGTCTGATCTGGTTCTTTGCTGTTTACATATGCCTCAAACTCCCTTTTTGCGTGATGCCCCCTCTTTTATGGAATTATAAAGCTACTGTTGCAATGGCAATTTCTGACATTCATTTCATATAAATAATAAATATGAGGAAAGCATCATTTACAAAGGTTCAGAATGAAGCCGAATACAAGTTCCTGACAGAAAAATCAATCTAAATTTGATTGTGAATCCAACCAGTAAACCTAGACCAATAAGTACACAAATAGCAGATGGACTTCAACTGGATCATTTGCCTCATGACCTTTAACCTGCAGAATTTAATGCTTGGCATGCTGGGTAAAAATTTCAACAGACCACATCTTGAAATACATATAGTTTTCAATTCTTTTTTTTTTTTTTTTTTTTTTTTTTTTCAGAAAACAGGGTTTGATATTTTATGCAAAGATATACTGCAAGAAATGTGAATGATGATTTGTTGTTTTACGTCCCTTTCAACATTATTTAAGTAATACCAGTATAATGGAAGGGTGATAATGAAGGGCGCTGTGCAATGTAGCACCTTAGTCTTAGGTTGAATTACGCCTCCAGAGTGATTGGAACCAGACCTCATGATCGGAAGCTGGGAGTGCTAACCACTCAGCCACCAGCAAGAAATTTCAAAACCTTTCTTCTGGGACTTTACGAGGAGTGTGCTTACAACACTTAGCATGCTGGGTAAAATTTTCAGCAGACAACATACTGAAATATTTTTCTTAATTTTCCAAGAAAACAGGATTTGACATTTCATGCAAACTGTCTACACTGGAGACCATTTACATGAAATGAAAAACTCTGTTTCCTGAATTAATAAAAACAATATCAATTAATTTGCCAACAAGATTGCAAAGGGATACATTAAATGATAGTACAGCTGAAATGGTTACTTGTCTGCAAAATTTTAGATCATAATTACAGAAAGCTTTAACACAAACATTTTCAATATCTGTGACATTGACCTCAAGGTCATTGAGGAAGGATAGGTAAACTGAGAATTAGTATCTGTCCAAGTATGGAAATGCATCAAGGCATTTAAGAGAGGCAGAACAAAAAAAATTTAAATCATTTAATGTAAAAATTCCCAGGTCCCCTATCTTAACCATAAGGTCTATGAGGGGACGGTGCCTGTGTCGGATTTAAATTCTCTAGTGAAAATAAGTCTTGACATTACTTACATGTGAATCATCTACTAAGATTCAAATGAAATGTCAACGTATTTTCTTTGGGGGGAAAAAAATCAAAACAGGGATACAGTAACAGTCGCCCATGGTGACTAAAAAATTGGCTGGGCACCAAAAAAAAATTTGAGTGTCGCCCAGTTGGTGACAGTAAAATTTAGTGGTGAAACAGTTTGAACAACAAAAATATGGTATCGCGGTTCGATTTTGAAAGAACCGGTTTTGGCATCAATTCTTCATTCCATAAATTTTATTCTATCAAATTATAATCTGCATCTGGAATCCATTAATTTTTATGAAATCAATCGCGTTTCAAAAATGAAAGTAGAATGTTTTCACTGTGGTGGTGTATCCGGTGTTCAGGTAAAACTTCTGTCTGTCATTTCATATGAGGTACTGGTCTAATGGCTGATACAAACTCGCAGTAAATGTGATCGTACTGTTGTTTTAATAACTAGAGGCCGAAGTGGGCCAGAAATGACTCGCCTGGATTAGGCTGATCATGATATGTTAGACTGTGCCATGGTGGCCATCTTGGCTATCAGATCAGATTGCCTTTAGCAATTCAGAATCTGATGTTGTTTGAAGAGTTTCAAGATTGCCACCATGGCCGTCATCTTGGATACTGGAACTGAATGATTCAGCAATTCTGAATCTCCATTTCACCCCGATGCCTCCTATCAAGTTTCGGCTCAACCTGACATTTGAAGAATTTCAAGATGGCTGCCGTGGTGACCGTCTTGGATATCGAAATGGAACGATTTTAGCAATTTTGAATTTCTGTGTCACTATGATGCCTCCCATCAAGTTTCAGCTCAATCTGACAGGGTTTAGGAGGAGGTCGTTTGAAGAATTGCAAGATGGCCGCCTTCTTGGCGGCCATCTTGGATATCCAAATGGAATGATTTTAGCAATTTTGAATCTCTGTGTCACTGTGATGCCTCCCATCAAGTTTCAGCTCAATCGGACTTAGTTAGGAGGAGATGTCGTTTGAAGAATTTCAAGATGGCCGCCATCTTGGATATCGGAACGGAACGATTTTAGCAATTTTGAATCTCTGTGTCACTGTGATGCCTCCAATCAAGTGATGTTGTTTGAAGAATTTCAAGATGGCTGCCATAGTGGCCATCTTGGATATCGGAACGGAACGATTTTAGCGATTTTGAATATCTGTGCCACTGTGATGCCTCCCATCAAGTTTCAGCTCAATCAGACTTAGGGTTTAGGAGGAGAAGTCGTTTGAAGAATTTCAAGATGGAGGCCCTGGTGGTCATCTTGGATATCGGAATGGAACGATTTTAGCAATTTTGAATCTCTGAGTCACTGTGATGCCTCCCATCAAGTTTCAGCTCAATCGGACTTAGGGTTTGGGAGATGTCGTTGGGATATCAGAACGGAACGATTTTAACAATTCTGAATCTCCATGTTGCCACATGCCTCCTACTAAGAATCAGCTCAATCCAACTTTATGGTTCTGGAGGAGATGTCGAAAATGTGAAAAGCTAACGACCGACGGATAGACGACGGACGAGGGACAACAGGCCATTGCATAAGCTGACCTGGAGCAAAGCTCCAGGTGAGCTAATAATAATAATACCAATAATTTATAATAATAATATTTTATTATTTTGTTTCATGGAGTATACATATTTTATTTTTTTTTTTCTTTGTGCCTATTATCCATAATATTTAGAAACTTCTAGATTTTTCAAGAACAAGACATTTCTCAGCAGCAAGTGACATGTCTAAATTCTAGAGAAGAAAGCAAAGTATTTAACAGGGTACAATAAGTAGTCATGAACCATGTGCTTTTCAAGCTGATTTATTTTCTCCCTTTAGTTAGTTTCTGATGATAAGATGCATCTTGATTTCAGTTGGCCAGTTTCTTACTTCATTTTCTTTAACTGTACTTGCATAAGAGTTACATTTAACCCTTAAAGCGCCAATCACAACAATTTTTGTCTGCTTTGTCTTCTGCCGGTTATTTTAAAAGTCATTGTTGCAAACAGTGTGGACCCAGATCAGACTGCTCCTTTAGGAGCAGTCTGATCTGGGTCCACACTGTTTGCCTATATGCAAAATGTAAGTTTGAAAAAGTTTGCAAGAAGATGCAGCAGACGACATTAGCAGACGACATTTTCAGATGCAGATTTTCTTGGCGCTTTAAGAGTTAACATAATTTATTCTTTAAAAAGACTCAATTTCAGAGTAGTTACCTTTATTTATTTTTTTATTTTTTTTTTTTTCATATATTTTCACCAGACTTTGCATTCAGTAGACTCACATACCCTGGAATTTCTTGGACAACCCAAAGAGGCCCTAGGGTATTGCAGTATGTATAAAGCTATGATGCTAAGCGCTTTATGATGTCCCACAAGTTTATCTGACTGGCAGGTCAATTATGATTATTGATTGTGCTGTGGTTTAACGACACATCAACCCTTGTGGGTCATTTTGTGTCATCTCCCAGAGAAAGGGAGAAAAGAGATAGAAGAGATAGTAGAAGAGATGAAAGAGAGGAACAGGGAAGAAAGTGGAACAGGAATGAAAATGAACAGAAGAAATAAAAACATTCCCTCTACCCTTGCCTTGACCAACTGTAAACCAATATCATTTGGACACCCCAGTGACGTAACATACACGACACCTTCGCACAACCCGACCACCCCCGGTCAATTTTGTGTTCTGCATAAATTATTTTAAGGTTCTAATCTCCTGTCTTAATTGGTTCAAATTTTTTACGTGAATTCTGGGCACCGAAGTTTTGGCCTGGGCTATTGAAAATTTTTTTTTAGTAGCCCAGCTGGCTCCTGAAAAATTTTGGTCAGTCTGTATCCTTGCAAAATGTTCTGCAGTTGTGTTTTGCGCTTTAAGGATTAAAAAACTGCTGAAATTTGCCAAATTAATCATAGGCAAATTCCGCAGACAATTTTCTAGTAAATAGGATTGGACACTTCATGCAAATTGTCTCCTCTGGAGACAATTTACATGACATGTCAAAACCTATTTTCTAAGAAAAATATTTCAAAATATTGTCTGCAGAATTTTTTACTCAGCATGCAGTGTTAATTTAGGATGAACAAAAAATTGTTTATTTTTTCTTCTTCAGCAATACGGAGAAGCAACATTCGAATCAAGCAGACGGTGCCCTGGAATGCAGACATTTTCTCCAATACGTGTCTGCTATTCTCGTTACCACATTATATTGTCCAATTATAGCTTCTCTTAAATTCACTGCAGTTGTCATCTCTATCGAAATTGTCAATTCCCTTCTCCACTATGTAATAAGATGAGGAACAATAGTCCATTCCTTCTGGACATTGTGTTATTAAACTAGATTCTTTCGGCTTGATTTTCTATCGATTCCATCAACTAAGCTATGGCTGAATTCAATTAATAGTGAAACAATTTATTAGCAGGTTCTAACCTTGTCATCTGCAAACACTTCGTTGAAATGTCCCAAAACCGATATCATCATGTGTCTATTAGTGCTCCGCATGCTGGGTAAAAATTTCAGTAGATGCCATTTTGAAATATTTTTCTCACTTCTCCCAGAAAATAGGTTTTGATATTTTATGACTCCTTAGGAGACAATTTGCATGAAATGCCAATGCCTATTTTCTGGGAAAAATAAGAAAAATATTGTCACTTTGTCATCTGCTGAATTAGCCCAGAGAGGGGTAATGGTTCAGGTCAATACAAACTAGACTTAAGAATTCTGCCATCTAGAGGAGAAAAATGAAATTATCTACTCATCAGGGCCCAGTTGTTCAAAACTAACGATGTCGTTAGTTAACGATTCGTTAAAATTTTAACTGAGTGATACGCAAATATGCTGAAATTTTTTGCTGAAAAAATGTGAGTAGCTTTTGCAGTGCAAAAGCTACTCACATTTTTTCAGCAAAAAATATCAGAATATTGTATATTGAATCTACTAAAACAGTTAACGAAATGACCCTTAACGAGCTCGTTAAGCTAACAACGCTTTGAACAACCGGGCCCAGAATCACATCTAATCCTTAGACCTGATATATCAAAGTATCAGCATATGGCATCAGAATTATTTTTCTTATTTTTCCCAAATTTGCTAAACCCTCAATCCTTACTACAGCACTGATTCATTTTTGTGTGTTTGCTGCACTCAGCTACTGATTTGAATTATTCATTTTTTTTTTTATTTTTTTTTTTGTTGCTGTTGTTTTTTGTTGTTTTTTTTGTTGTTGTTTTGTTGTTGTTTTTACTATTACAGTAGTGATGGTTTACCCATGTTTAGCCAAGGGTTAAGCTATAATTACCAAATAAGAAAAAAAAACAAAACATGAAACCTTTCACACTGACTTCCTATCAAAAGACATAAATTTTGTCGGCATTTGCAGTGAAATCCTAAGAAAAACATTGGCTGAACAGAATACGTGGTCAAAAAATTAGGCCGTTTATTCTGACCAAATGGAATCCTTTGTAAGTCAATATAATTATAACATAACTAAACTAAATATCTTTTCTAGCTATTAATAACTCCTTTCTTTCAAAAACTAGACATGCGTTCAAAGTACACAGATGCGGGGGCCCCCCCCCACCCCCACCCTATAGCCTTTGGCCCCATCCCACAGCCCCACCCCTAGCATGATCCAGTTTCCAAACCCTGGTCTGGATAAACTATTTCATCTGTGATCATTATACCCAATTTCTAACTTTCTAGGGCAAGTAATGGTACCAGACTTATGATCCTATTGCCATTTTGCATGTGTTCAATATGACCTGTTATACTTTCTGACCACTGGTTAGCCCAGGTGCAAGCCCCATGAAGTTTAAGGTCTTGGTCTGGGTAAATATCATACCAAATTTCAACTTTGCAGCATAAAAGGTATCAAAGTTATGAGCAACTTTGACATAATTATGAATGTAAATATGCAGGTAAACTTGTAAGCAAACTTGAATGTAAACTGTTAACATTTTTTAGATTTGGGTTACGAACGTGACATACGCACATACAGACGTAACATCCCAGCGAAACGCTGTATGCCCAATCCTGCCTTCGACAGGTGGGGGCATAAAAACTAGCAACATCAGCAGAAGCTACAGAAGTGACTGCTTATTTGCAGCACTGTAGCATTTTCATTATTATTTCACATTTGGACTGTTTTAACAGTATCCACAATATAGCTTTAGTACTTCTATTTCTGTTGGCGTAGTATTCTGTGATATCATTTTGTGTCATTCAAACCTAATCCAATGACTTGGGAGGCTTGTGTTCCTTGACTATTGCCTTTCCCTGGTATTCCCGTATTTATTTTTTTTATCCAGATATAAAGCTCAGTTTTGACAATGGAATATTCAGACACAGAATCTTCTTATACAATCTGGCTTAAGGTCTTTATAGCAATGAAGCCATCAGTATTCATGCCTATACTACTCATGTAGAATGAGGGAACTTTGGCAGTCAAGTTGTTTTCTTCATTATTTTGTCATTTCTGGGACGCAAATGACCCTCATCGGTTGACATGTCGTTAAACCTAACTCATCATCATTGTCAGTTCTGGAACAAATGTTTGCTTCAGGTAAATACTGCATGATAAATAAATCACAAGGTCAGTCAGTACCCTAGAATATCAGGTGTATTTTGGCTCATGTGCAAAACAATAGAAGTTTGGCTAAAGTTTTTTATTGTTTCTGGCATTCACAAAAATACACCTTACATAATTATATTTCTAAGGTATTTACCATGTAATTTATATATTCATGTAGCAGTTATAATGTAAAAAATTATCCACTGCCAATGCCATGGTGACAGGAAAACAGTTGGAAGTTGTTTCTTTTTGTTTTTTTTTTAATCACAGGAAAACAGTTTGAAGTTTTTTATATTATGCATGGATTTTCACTGATAAAATTATTTGCTTAGCAGTATGTCAACCAATCTACGATGAAATTACATTTTGTATACTTGCTGTGCATTTTTCCGAAACAAATGTATGGCATATGAAATGCTCCATATGGTCAAAGTTTAAAGGAATTACATTTAATTTGAGAAAGCACAATACGCTCCGAGATGGTGAAATAAGGTTTTACATTGCAAGTAAGTAAGTCATTTCTCAACATTTTATATCTGTGTGCCTTAGTTTTCCCTATGGAGAAGCTCAGACATGATAGGGCACTTAGTTAAATCCAGAAGTGTATTTACAAGTCAAAGGGATATATTCATATTTTTTATTGGTAAAATACAGGTGTGAAAGCTTATTTTGAGACAGAAAAACATTAACCCTTGTCCTGCTGAATAAATCAAGATGCCACACCTTTTTCAAATTTTCAGCCTATCAGATTACTTGACCCAGACTGCTGATATAAATTCACATGCTGAATGGCAAACAGTGCAGATTCAGATCAGTTGGCTTCTTAGAAGCCAACTGATCTGGATCTACACTGTTTGCAAATACAGAGTATATCCGGGTTCAGCAGGACAAGGGTTAAGGGAAAAGCCAATGACCTTTGTTCTTTTTTTTTTTTTTTTTTTAAGTTGAGGTTTTACGGCCAAGTCAACCCATTAGGGTCATGTCAAGCTGGTCAGTTTAACTAACCACACTTTTCCTGGGCTAGCTTAGTCCTCTAAGCGGTTTAGCGGTTTACCAGTATCTGTGCACCTTCTTTTGCCAGGAACTGAAAACTGCTTTTCTTAATTCAGCCGAAGGGAGAGAATGACTGTAGAAAATATTTCATTATCAATCTATACAAAAGAATATTGCCGTACCTGGTAGGGATCAAACCCATGACCTCCTGATCACCAGTTGGATGTGCAGCTGACTGAGCTACCAAGACTGGACTCCTTTGTAATGGAGACTGTATTGTAAATGGTAATGTTGACTGTTACAAACTGGATTCAACCAATGTTTCTAGCAGTTTTGTGGGGGACATATGGACAAAGAGGATATTTTAATTTATGTAGTAATTATATCTAATAACAACAGAGTTCTCTTCCAAAAAACATAAGAAATCTGTTCAGAGAAGGTAATTTTAATTTCATGACTTGATTTCAAAGAAAAGGTGTGTTTTTTTTAAATTCTAGAACAAGCATAGGTACCAAATCCACACAGCAAGTAACACCCTTGGGACATACAGTGTATTCATAAACTTAACAATGAAAGAACAAAAAAATAAATAAATACATAAATAAAAATAAACCCAACAATAATGATAAATAAAATAAAACTGATCAATTCAGTATACTGTATTAACTGTACTTTTACAGAAACAACAAAACTGATAGTGCATGCAATCACCATTTTTATAAAAAAAAGAGAACATTACTAAGAACTTACAAGATGAAAGGTACAGGCTCATCAATGTTCTTATAAATACAAGGAACATGCATAGATGTTTTAGGATGGGAGTGAGAAGGGGGAGGGTTGAGGGGTTGGGGAGGGCCTGGGCCTTTAATTAATGCTTAGTGTCCTGGGTAACAATTTCAGCAGACATCATTTTAAAATACAGTCAACTCTCGTTATCTTGAATTCCAAGGGACTCTCTGAAATACTTCGAGATACCCGTACCTCGACATATCAGATTTGCAGAATTCAAAAAGAAAATAACTCTAACAACCACATTTAACAAATATATATGTAACTGAACTCTTGAAGTTAGAGATATATTGAAAATACTGTGGAAAAGAGCAGAATTTGTCCTCTTTTCCACAATATTTTTTTACCTGTTGTTAGATTTTCATGTTTAGGCAGGGACCAGATTTTCACTTTGAGATGAGCGGTTATTCGAGATAAGCAAGGTCGAGATAATGAGAGTCAACTGTATTTTTCTTATTTGTCTCAGAAATTAGATTTCAACATTTCATGCAAACCTTAGGAGATGGTTTGCATGAAATGTCAAATCTTATTTTATGGGAAAAATAAGAAAACTATTATCGATTTGTCATCTGCTGACTGCCCACAAAAAAATATTTACTCTATGTAATGTGCCAATACAAATATTTTAGACTGTTGCCTGTTAATATTCACAGTTTAATGTATTGTGGGTACTATGGGGTCTGACTGTGAGCATATTTTTGGTATTCATTTGTTGCTGTTGAAATTGCCAATTAAAAATTTAGAACTTTTCCTTAAACATGTAATTCTACTGTTCTAATGGAACTTTCACTTTAGTGTTTTCCTCACATGTTTAACTGATCAATATATGGTGCTTTTGTTTAAACCAAAAGTTACCAATTCTTGTTTCTCCATGTAAGTACTCATTAGAAGCAGCCTGAAGTCACTGCTATGAATGGTAACAAGAAACTCTATAAAAAAAATTAATATATATTCATACATGGGGTCTGAAACCACAAAGAAAACATCAAAAGATTAAGTAACAAACATTTCTACCTCAAAGCTGTGCAAAAAGGCTGATGTGATCAGAAAGCTTTATTTTACCGGCGTTTTCCATTTTATGTCTTCCATTGCCAGATAAAAATCATACAAACATCTTCTTGCCATCACCAATCCAGCCTTAAGCCAAAATATTTCCAAGTACATTTGTATATTTATCCAATCACCCATGCACATTTGGAAGAACTAAAGACAAATTTGTAACTCCGGATAAACTATTAAGAGATAAAAAGTGGATTTTTTGGGGGGTTTTTTTAATGCTTAAATGAAATGAAAACATAGGAGCCATAATAAGCGCTAATGTTCTTTGGACATGTATGACCAGCAAAGACCAGGAGTTATTTACCCATTGTAGACTGAACAGACTCTCCCATACTAGTGAAAGAGTCCAACTTCAATTTTGGGTACGCCGGGCTATGAGATTTAGATTTACAGAAAAATGGCTAAACCATCTGCAAACAGTGGGCAGCCTGATCAGACGCTGTGTTCTGTGGCATCGGATCTGGATCTGCACTGTTTGCCAATTACCCTTCTAGGGGTCTCCAGACTACAATGGATTAAGGAAGACTATTTGACGATAATTCTTTCTCAAATTCTCCATAAAAGTATATGTTGTTGGTACTCATTAGAAGTGCCTCCTCAAGGCACTTCTAATGAGTACCAACAACATATGTTTTTATGGAGAAATAAGACAAATTATCAAAAAAATTATCTTCAAATGTTTCTCCATATTAAGTCGTCTTATCTCCTACCCTTAGTTTTTCAGGTATCTTTTGTTCTTACCAGTTTCCTCCTAAATTTTGAACAAGTCAATTTTAGCTCCTGCTGACATGTCTAAAACATTGTTGAACAAGTGGCAAACAGTGTAGACCCCAATCAGATGCTGCATTCTGCAGTGTCTGATCTGGGTCTACACTGTTTGCTTGGGTCTCTCTGAATACTTCTGGTGTATCCAGCGGCATCTGATCTGGGTCTACAGTTTGTTCTGGCCTATCTGTCCAAATACTTCAGGTGAATACGGCAATTCAGGGAAACTGTCTGTTGACGGCTGATTAACTAGCTATCGACCAGCCATAATGAGACAGATGGGGCTAAAAATGCTCAGTATGTAAAAAGTTAAACAAAAGCGTTAGTTAGTATGATGGTGCAATAGGTTTTCACACTGAAGTGTTTTCATTCAAAAATTAAAATAAAGATGCACACAGTTAAAGAGCAATAAATAAGTTTATATTCAATATTGTACTTGAGAGGTCAAATAACAAAGTACTACTGATTTCCCACCAAATTTTCAAGAATCTTGTGACATATAGCCAACACAGACCTAGATCAAAATGTATGTCCTGTTTCATATTTACGCCAAGTATTCGGACAGACAGGCCTGAGAAAACAGTTAAGTCCTAGATCGGACACCACAGAATAAGGCATCTGACCAGGGTCTACACTGTTTGTTATGCATCCAACAGTTTTTAGACACATCAACAGACAGTAAAACAGACCTGGACAAATTTTCAGGGCCCAGTTGTTCAAAGCGTCGTTAGCTTAACGAGCTCGTTAAGGGTCATTTCCTTACCTGTTTTAGCAGATTCAATATACAATATTCTGATATTTTTTGCTGAAGAAATGTGAGTAGCTTTTGCAGTGCAAAAAATTTCAGTATATTTGTGTATCACTTGATGTAAATTTTAACGAATCATTAACTAACGACATCGTTAGCTTTGAACAACTGGATCCAGATGTCTGGTAAGGACTAACAGTTTCTCACTATGGTAAATGTCCTAAAATTTTTAACATTTTATTCCATACTTTTTCGCCTAAATTTTGCTTTTTATGCCATTGTTTCTTAAGATACTTGGTGGAATGGCAAACAGTGTAGACCCAGATCAGACTTCAAGAGTAGCCTGATCTGGGTCTGCATTGTTTGCATATGCATATCAGACACTTTGGAAATTTTAGGACATTTACCGTATTTTGAGTAAATATGATAATCTAAGAGTCTTCAGCCACACAATATGCTAGCAAACATTGCTGAGTGGACAGTGCATATATACATGCTGATCTGCATCCATGCTAGTCACATATGCCATAAATTTGATTGTGTGAGCAAATTTAGCAGATGACGAATTGATAATTTTTTCCTTATTTTTCCCAGAAAACAGGCTTTGACATTTCATGCTAATTGTCTCCTAAAGAGACAATTTGTATGAAATGTTAAAGCTTGTTTCTTGAGGAAAATAGGAAAAATATTTCAAAATGTTGTCTGCTGAATTTTTTACCCAGCATGCTAAGCATTAACTTGGAGGGCTCTAGTTTGAACTAACTAAAGTTTATTAGAATATGTTTATGCATACTGACAAAGAAGTAATATTTTTGCATACAAAAAAAAAAAAAATTGCATACAAAAAAAAAATAATAATAATAAAAAAAGATGAAATAGCTAGGTTCTAATTGTATTAAAATTTATCAAAATATCCAGGTTTTGAATGTATTTAAGAAAATTACCATGACAGCAAATTCACTAGGGGTTACACTCCTTTAATAAGAATGAAGCAAAATTTCTTGTTAAGTAGCAATGAAAATATAACAGAAAAAAAAAATCAACTAAGAATCTGAAGACACAGTTGAAAAAAAAATAAAAGAAGAACAAAAGACTGAAGACCTTGATACAGTTTCCATAGCAACAAATCAAAACAAATATCAAAAGTACAAATAAAGAAGAAACACACAATTGTACACAATAAAAAAGATATTAAACATAAGAAACAACAAAAAATCGGGGATATTCATTCCAAACGGCCAAACCATTTTTAAATCAATATAAAATTTGGGGAAATTTATAACTGCAGGTATAAAAAGATCTCATGACAGCATATGAGAAAAAAAAAGCACTTATAACATACTGGACTAGATAAAAAATTTAACTCTTTAAGAACTAATGATAACTGCAGCAGACAACATCTGTATTATTATTATTTTTATTTTGTATTTTTCAGAGAGAAGAAGACAGCATTTACTGTGAACCATCTACTATACAGACAAGTCACATAAAATGCCAAGTCTTATTTTCTCGGAAAAATACAAAAAAATCTCAAAATGTCGTCTGTTGCAGTTGTGATTAGCACTTTAACAGTTAAGGTATGAAAGCAATATGAGAACAAACCTATCAACTAACAAGTCATACCCTACAGCAAGAAAAATGTAAGATAAAAATGGGTTTGAAGAGAAAAAAGACAAACGTTAAACTCTCAAAACTACCAAATGCAATATTATTTCTAAATCAACATGATACAATATAAGGCAAGACTAGGAAAAAAGTTGATCAAAAAATATATTCGAAAAAAGTGTACCATAGTCTGGCCCGGAGATTTTAGAGTTACACCATGTGTGTCTCATTTCAGCACCATACATGACCTGCAGATTAAAATGTAGTTCATTATTACTAAATATGACAGAAAGCAATACGACAGAAAGCCGGTTTCCTAAAATATATTTGTACACAAACTTAAATCATATTTTCCAAACCTGTTTTCACAACTCCTCTTCAAGATATCTTCCTTATGACTGTTTTGGTAGCAGAACTCGGAGCTCAAAAGCACTACCAACAGCTACCATATACATGTACAACATACAGCACAAAGACTTTTTTCACCAAATAAGTGCTGATACATAGGTCTAGAAAATCGGGGTTATCAACATTATTTTTTTTTCATATTTCTCCATGAAAACATATTTTGTGCATAGGTCTAGATAAGAGTGGGTATTAAGTAAATATTTTTCTGGATAAGAGTGGGTATCAGGTAAACCTGAATATGCCCTGCCTTTGTAAACAGTGTAGATCCAGATCAGTTGGCTTCTGAAGAAGCCAACTGAACTGGATCTGCACTGTTTGCCATTCAGTATTTGAATATGTATCAACAACCTGGATCAAGTAATCTGATTGGCTGAAAATTAGAAGTGGGCGTGGCATCTTAATTTATCCAGCATGACAAGGGTTAACATAGCTGAGCTTGAAAATTTCTGCTAATAAATATGAGGCACTTTCATATTTCTTAGCAGAGAAAATTTCATGCTCAGCTGAGTTGAGCACGAAAAAAGTTTATAACCTCAGAGCCAGGTTTAGTATTCCAGTCGTTTTAAATTATACAGGTTCTCTGATGATAATTTGGAGCTTTATGTCTCAACATTATCCTTTACTACTCTCTTAGCTGATTCAGCAGACAACAAATTGATGATATTTTTCTTACTTTTCAAAGAAAACAGGTTCTAACATTTCATGCTAATTGTCTCCATGGGAGACAAATTTGTATGAAATGTCAAAACCTGTTTTCTGGGAAAAATAAGAAAAATATTTTCAAAATGTCTTCTATTGAAATTTTTTCCCCGAGTGCTAAGCGTTATTGAAGTTTGTTATTGAAGTTTAATCGAGACAATGGTAGGATGATAATGAAAGGCTCTGTGCAATGTACAGTTACAAGCTGAATTCTGCCTCCAGCCTGATTTAAACCCAGGACCTTGTGAGCACTAACCACCTGACCAGCTGGGACACTTCCCAGGTTCTATGATAAAGGTTCTATGACCAAGGAAGTCCATAATTATGAACATGAAAGCAACTGTCTCCTCATTCACCCCATTAGTCACCAAGGGAAACCTCCCTGACCAGGTCAACAACTGTATTCACTTTCTGTTTCAAAAAAGGCTACTCTTTAAAGAAATTAAAAAAATCCTCACACTCATAGTTCTTTTTGAGAAGGGATTTTCAAAGGAAAAAAAAAAATCTTGTGAAAACCTCTTCCAGGGAAGTAAATTATTTTCTGCTGTAGTGGTCTCCTTTGAAAACAATGTCAAAATCTTACTTATGGGGACAGGATACATTTGGAAGACTTTCCCCTTTTTTTCTATTTGGTGGACAATGATTGTGACTTCCTGTTTGCTTTCCTGCACACCAAGCTTCTTCTGAAAAGGGGTCTACTCTAAAAGTAAAGAATCTGCTCCCCTTTCCTGTTTAACTTCCTGCACACCCAGCCCCTTCTGAAAAGGTGTCTACTCTAAAAAGAAATAGTTTGCTCCAAAGGGGAGCAAATTCTTTCATTTTTGAGTAGACCCCTTTTCAGAAGAAGCTTGGTGTGCAGGAAAGCCAAATTCTTTCCTTTTAGAGTAGATGGCAAGCAAAACACTTTTGACACAGTTGTCTCGGCGGATTGTGTATCAATTCCCCTTTATACCATCACAGAAACTGCAACCTCTGAGGAACTACTTCTTCAAATATAGGAGAAAAGGACAATACATGTACTGTTCTTTAAAAATTCTGCTTTGCAGACAGTTCCAGTCTGTTTTCATTGTTCCAGATAGATACAAACTTATTTTCCTAAGCCAGAGAATGGCCATAGAATTCCCAAAGGACAGTCTCTGGCAAATTTTGGCTGGGCCATGAGAAAACTGCCTTCAGGACTTGAAGCAGAAGACTGCAAAGATCCAGTTTAGCCCCTACACATTTAAGCAGTTTGATCAGAGCTTTCAACATCCTCTTGCAGAGTCATTGTACACTATACAATGTTTTGGTGAAGAGCATGAAGCTCTGATCAAAATGTGTGCCAGGAGGGGCTGATCTGTGTCTATATTCTCAGCAAAAACCCTACTGACCACTTTTCTTACGGTACGGTTCATTTGTATTCTGCGAGTTTTTCTTTGTCTGAGCTGACTGTTGTTGTTAGATGAAAGTGAACTTATCGTGTTTACCCTAAATATTCCGTACACCGTACTTTTTTTACCATATTTGTCCTTAAGTCTGAACAAGTCCATTTTGAAACCAGAAACTGCTGATGTACTTGAAATATGCTGTATAAGTGGCAAACAATGTAGACCCAGATCAGACACCGCAGAATGCGGCGTCTGATCTGGGTCTACATTGTTTGCTGAGGCCTGTCTGTATGAATATTTAGAATAAATTGGGTAGTTTCATAAAAGCTGGTAGGACATAAATTTGTCACACGAAGTTCCTTTCTGCATTCCACTATAAATCCTTGAACTTTATGCAATAAAAGTACCATAAAATCTCCAAGGGATTTCCAAGGCTACAGCTGAATCAAACCAAAGTTATGTTGATCCAAGCATAAGCTATTGCTACAGCTGAATCAGACCAAGGTTATACTAAGTTGAACCAAGTAGAGGCTGTGGCAACAGTTGAACCAAACAAAGGCTATCACTAAAACTGAACCAAACTAAGGCTATTGCTTCAGTTGAAAGGCTATAGTTGAACTAAGTCTAAACAAATAAACAACAACTATTGCTACAGCTGAACAAAACAAAGGCTATCACTAACATTGAACACCTGCAGTTGAACCCTACTAAGGCTATGGCTTCAGCTGAACAGCTACAGCTGCACCAAACAACGGGTTTTGTTACAGCTGAACCAAACAGAGGCTATGGCTACCTGAACCAAATGAAGGTTATAGATACAGTTGGAACAAACAACGGCTATGGCTACAACTGAACCAAACACAGAAAATAGCTAAAGTTAAACCAAATTAAGGCTAAAGCTACAAGAGCAATACAGTAAACATAAATTGCAGAATAAATTGTAAATACTTGGAGGACTTAAGGAGGAGTATTTGGCAATTCTGGGATAATTTTTTTCTTATTTCATCATAAAAAAAAAAAAAAATTGTTGTGGGTACTCATTTGAAGTGCCTTAGTGAGGCACTTCTAATGAATACCCACAACATGTTTTTATGGAGAACTAGAGAAAATATCCCAGAATTATCACCAAATATTCCTCCTTAAAAAGTTCTCTGGAAAACTACTGAATTAACCCCCTAAGTATTCGGACAGACAGGCCTGAGCAAATAGTGTCGACCCAGATCAGACACGGCATAATGTGATGTCTGATCAGGGTATATACTTCCAGCCATTGATAGACACATCGGCATGTAGTAAACATACAATTGTTTAAATTTTACAAGTATGGTAAAGAGTCTTGGTGCCCCAATATTTAGAATAAACATAGCAAGCCAGGCCATCTAAATGTCCCCTGGGTTAGGAAATCAGCTATGCTAATGCTGATCTTTATTGACAATTATTTACTATATTCAGATGTTCAAGATGAACACTCCGGCCTTTGATCAAATTACTGGGCTTTGGCCATGTACAGAATAGCACTAAGCCTCAGAGACTTGACCATGCAAGAAAAAATCAAAACAACCGCAGAAAAGATCATCTTTGTTAAAAAATGATGCTGACCTTTTATTCTCGTTATTAAGATGAATTATTTACTTTTAGTGAGCATAAAGGCTTTAACACTTAGCATGCTGGGTAAAACTTTTAGCAGACAACATACCACTATATTTTTCTTATATTTTTCCCAGAAAATAAGATTTGACATTTCATCCAAATTGTTGGTATGAAATGTAAACGCTTAATTTCTGGGAAAAATAAAAAAAACTATTTCAAAATGTTGTCTGCTGAAGTGTTTACCCAGCAGTGCTATTATGCTTGCAAGCTGTTGCTTCACTATTTTACACATGTTACACCATTTTACATGTGTGAAAAGGGCCCTTAACCTATACGTGAGCAATGAGAGCCAAGAGCTTCACCACCACATTTCTGATCTGGGCCTTTGTGGCTCTATTAACCCTGGTCCTGCTGAACCCGGATATGTCCTGCCTTTGCAAACAGTGTAGATCCAGATCAGTTGGCTTCTGAAGAAGCCAACTGATCTGGATCTGCACTGTTTGCAATTAAGTATGTGAATTTATAGAAACAACCTGAATCAAGTAGTATGATTGGCTGAAAATTAGAAATGGGGGTGGCATCTTAATTTTTTCAGCAGGACAAGGATTAAAGAAGCAATAAACACTGTAGCAAACATCAGTGATCTGATCAGACTACCCATATGAGGACCTCCAAGTGGAAAATAAACTTATGACATATTCGACCAGCGTAGACCCAGATCAGATTATGCATTTGTGCTGTTTGCTAATGGAATGATTACATTGTACTTTCTATTAGTGGCCAGTATAGGCTCTGACCAGACTGTGGATATGCAAGCCAATCTGAGTATAGACAGGACGCATTAGTCATAACGTGGTTTTCTATTTAGAAGGGCTCCCATGTACGATCATAAGTGCCCTAATAATCCCAAGTACACTATAGTCCTTCTATATCCTTATGCATGGAATCCATTGAAATGAACCCTGTTACAAGTGAAATCTGTTATAAAGGAAGCTTTTTTACATTATAACTACAGAAAAGTGACCGTTTAGGAGCCCTAGCATGACTATTTTTATATCCGAAGCCCTATTATAATGAGAAGTGTTATAAAGAGGCTACCCTGTATTGCAACAGACAAGCCTGAGCAAACAGTGTAGACCCAGGCCAGATTTGTTTTAGACACATCAACAAGTAGTGGTCTTGTTCAAAGGACAAGTATGGTAAGGAGTTACTGTGTTAATGCCAGATGACTCACAAACAGTGCAGACCCTGATCAGATGCCACATTCTACGGCATCTGATATTAGTCTACATTGTTTGCCAAGTCATGTCTGTCCTAATAATTAGAATTATTACAGAAGATTTGCCATTCAAATCGGAAAAATGTTTTCTTTTTCAAAAGCAAACCACAAACCATGCAACATATGGCCATCATGATGTCAAACAATACACCGTTTACTGGGGGCCTCCTCAGGGAGGGAAAAATACGGGCAAGACATAATATGTGCAGGGAAGATCCAAATTAGCATGACATCCAGGTAAGGTGATAATTCAGCATAGGTCTAGATAAGGGAGGGTATCCGGTAAATATTTTTCTTATTTCTCCACGAAAACATCTGTTGTGGGTACTCATTAGAAGCGCCTCAACGAGGCACTTCTAATGAGTACCCACTAACAAAAGATAGCAGGCCTTGCCTAACTGTAAGCCAATATCAGTTGGACGCCCTTATATCGAGACAATGAAGGGCTGATAATGAAAGGCTCTGAGCAACTAAGCACCTTAGTCATAGCCTGAATTCCATCCTTAGCAGGATTGCAACCTGTGACCTTGTTAATGTTCACAGCACTTGGAAAGAGTAAATCAAGAAAGGAACTGTTCTAAATGACAACAAAGGGCAAACAAATTAGACCCAGATCAGATGCCTTTGAACATGGCACCTGATCAGGGTCTACACTGTTTGCACTAAGTTCAGAAGTTTCTACAAAACATGATGATAATAAAAACTAACCAGACATCCCTTATATAGAAAATACCCGTCCAAAGAGTTACGGTAGGAGTCCACACGGCATAAATGGGTTAATAATATAACTACAGTCTACTTTCATCCACATATGTACCAATTCCACAGAACCATTCTAATGATGCAATGCAAAACTGACTCACTTTACCTTGAATGCTGCATTTTACTGTTTCCAGCAAAATAAGGTGACTGCAAATTGAAATCAGCTTTCCTTTCACCATTTCAATAACTGTTGGGCTCAATTTCACCCGTCAGGAATCTCATTTTCTTTTTTCTATCTGTTGTTGAAATTGGGCATAATGTGAAATTGTGTGTCCATATACACATTGATACTCATAACTATTTATTTGGTGATCAAGGAAAGATGGGTAGAGCAGTTGTCCCAAATATTGGACACCATACTCCTTACTGTACTTTCCCTTAAATTTTAACAAGCCCACTTGCACAGGCTGATCTGGGTCCTTGCTGGATGCATATGTCATAAGGTCAGTTTCTATACAGAGATGTTCATATATTGTAGCTATACCTCATTGGAGTCATTTCAGATTATTTCTCATCTCTCTACCAAAAGATACATTTCGGATACTTATCAGAATTGCTTCACACAAAAATAGTCAACAGATCCCATGCTATCAAGTCACAAGCCATAGCTACATAATATTTTTCTTAGGTAAATCCACATAATATTTTTCTTATTTCTCCACGAAAACATATGTTGTGGGTACTCATTAGAAGTGCCTCACTGAGGCACTTCTAATGAGTACCACAACATATGTTTTCTTGAGTAATAAGAAAGATATCAGCATTTTTCGCCCTATCTGTTGCTATGACAAGCTATGGACATGCAAACTGATCTGTATCTTTGTCGTTCCTGTAACCCCCGAAGATCTGTTTTCCCAAAATGCTGCCTATATACATATTGATTAACATGCAATTGCTTGATGCCTTAAGGAAAAATTACAGGAAAATTAACAATAAGCCTTCCTGTAAGATCTGGCAACACGACTCTTTGAATATTAATGAGACTAAGCTACCATGACCAAACGCATTAATAGCCGCTAATGATACTAGTCTTGTCCATAAACAGAGCGCTCAATAGATAATTCAATAAAACTTGTCAGAAAATATAATTCAAAAACACAATAACCAAACCCTAAAAATTAAAAAGGACCTTGGTTTCATTTAGTTTTGGAACACCTTAAGAATCTGCCTGCCACTTAATCTTACCCTAACTGTCAGCAAATATTCCAGATATATATATGGTAAATAAGATTCATGAACTCACCTAACCCAAACCATCAATGGCCTTGTTCTGTTTTAACCCTAACTTTTTGTGCAGTTAATGATGTACAAATGCAAATTTGAAATGCAAAAGCTACTCACATTTTTTCAGCCAAAATATTAGCATACGAGGGATGTTTGAAATGAATTGCTTATTTCTATCTGGAGACTTCAAATTTCAAGTTAGCCCAAAAGTACTCATTTCATGCCCTCGAAGTACTCCCCATGGCTAGAAATGCAAAGTTTCAGCCGATGTATCCACTTCTTGAAGGCGTCACGGTACGCCGATTTGGGCACAGTAATAAGGTACTGATGAATGGCAGATCTAAGGGGGGGGGGGGGGGGGGCAAAACAGTTACTTTTTCTTTCTTCAAAAACGCCGTAACTATTGTGGAGGTATGAGCTGGGGCATTGTCATGTAGAAGACGGACATGTTTAAAACCAGTGGCAGGGTGTCGTTTCTGATAATACTTTTTCAGTTTCTTCAGTACTACGTCTTTGTAGTACTTTCTGGTGATGCTTTTGCCCTTTTTCACTGGCACTTTTATTGCGACTCCTTCACCAGAGAAGAAGATTGCATACAAAACCTTCTTTGTACTCAAAAGAACGTTTGGCAATTATTGGGCGTTTGCTGTGTTTAGTGGCCCAGATCTTATTGCTAACCTTTCTGACGGGCTCAAAATAATGGACCCAGGTTTCATCACCTGTGATGACATTGGCAAACTGCTTTTTGTCATATTTTGGAAACATTTGAAACAGCTGTTTGGCCACTTTAACCCGTTGCATCTTTTGCTCGTCAGTCAACAGATGTGGCACCCATCTAGCAGAAATCTTTCTGACTCTCAAATGCTTCTTCAAAATAAGGTGAACCGTTGAAAGTGATATGCCTACCTTTCGTGCAATATCACGAACTGTAAATCTGGCATCTCCTTCAATGATTTCCATTATTTTGGAAACGATTTCTTTACGAGATGCAGATTTTGGCCTACCTGATTTCCGTGCATTTTTGATGGACTCTACACCAGACTCAAAGTTCTTTTTCCACCGCCGAACTGTGTCATAAGACACACAAGAAGGTCCAAAAGCAGTAGAAATTTCAGTCATCAGCTTCTTCAAAGAACAACCAAGTTTTGAGCGAGCTTTGATGTAAGCCCGTATTTCATCTTTTTTGTCGACGCTTCTACCAACCATTTATACTGCAGTGGTCAATGACTGCGTGTATTCAAATGGCAAATTTTATGTCTTACACTTAGTCTAACATGTACATTTATACAGGTATGTATTGGTTTTTATCGTGCCCCACATGGATATCGAGCTAGAGGACAATAAGCAATTCATTTCGAACATCCCTCGTATGTTCCATATTTAATGATCTAAGTTTTAACAATATGTTAACTAACATATTCATTAGTTTTGAACAATTTGGTCCAGGCGAATAGGTGGGATATGGTATCATCTTATACCTGTTTCATTCTACAGCATCCATTAACAACAACTGAGGGCTCTTGCACTATCTTGCTGGAGAAAAACTTCTTCAGAGCATTTACCACACTATTTTTCATGGATTGTGGTTCTCAGTTGGTCAGATAAGCTTGCACAATTTTCGCCAGTTATTGTACTGGAGACGTGCTCTCAGCAGCAGGTGGCTGTGAACTTTCAACCTCAACAAGTGTGAAAACTGCCTGGAAGAAGTCCAAGGAGCTGCTACCAGTTCTCTCTTCACGCCACCTCTCTTTCAAGACAAGTGGCCGTGTGTACAGCTCTTGTGTGCGGAGCACAATGCTCCATGCCAGTGAGACTTGGCCATTGACAAAATCTCCAACATCTGCAACCGAATGACAGGGCAATGACTAGACAGATCTGCAATGTCAGGCCGCAAGATGATGTCACCACAGGGTCCAATGAGCTACTTGCGTGGCTTGGCATTGAGGATCTGGACCTCAATCTGAAGGACAGAGGGCTCTGCTGATATGGACATGTAGAACGCTACAATGGTGCAGTCAAGTCAGCCTTTCACATACAGGTTGAGGGAAAGCGTGGGCCTGGGAGGCCAAAGATGACATGGAAGCAGTTGACAGAGAGCGATTGCAGAGAGTGGAAGCTCTCAGTTACCAACCCTCCTGATAGAAATATGTGGAGATCTGGTGTGAAATCTGCCATGCATGCAGCAAGCCAGCTATCTGGAAGGGGGCATATTGATGTGGATGTTGCCCCTGTACCTGCATGTTAATCAAAAATCCGATTATGATTATGATATATTGTACTCTCCTTTGGTAAAAAGCCCAACAGAAATATTCCTTCAGTCTCCACAAAATATAGTGGCCATTATCACCTTGCTAGTCAAGGATTGTGTCTTGAACTGTTCCTACCTATCAATGAATTTGAGCTTTTTTTCTGGCACAAGCAATTAACCCACTCACATCTACAGTTACAGGACACAAAAGGAATCTACCTTTGACCTGAACTGCTTCAACAGTCTGCTGCTTATTGATGCTCTAGTTGCCACTTTCTCATTGCTGAGGGATTTGGGGATCTAACGGCTTGTAAATGATCATGTAAGTTTTTTTGAAATGCTATCATTTAAAATGTCTAGTGTCTTTGCTTTCTCTTCCACCTGAATACATTATCAAAATATACAAGATCCAACACTTTATTGCCATTTCCTCATTGGAGGCATCTAGTAAGTGTCCAGATCTGCTTTCATCCTCTAAGGAAGTTCTACCCTGTTTGAACCCGCCAACCTAGACTTTTACTGGAGCATAATTATGATGGTGCACAAGACCCGTATACATTGCCTGCTTTCCCTTTCAAAAACAGGTAAGGAGTTACAAAACCTGTACTCAAATTAGCAAACCTTCATATCACTGGCTATGTTTAAGCCTTACCATGACAAATAAATTAAAATGCCATGCCCACTTCTAATTTTCAGCCAATTAGATTACTTGATTAAGGTTGCCACTCAATGACAAACAGTGCAGATCCAGATCAGTTGGCTTCTGATGAAGGGTAGGGTATATTCGGACTCAGCAGTACCAGGGTTGTGGTATCTTATTGATAAATAAATCAACAAATATAAAATTTTATACATGTGCCTAAATCATAGGTTGCAAAATTGTTAAAATCGTGGTCTTATTGTTCAATTAGAATTCTGTTAGGCTGCTTACTTATTGAATCACCCACGTGGGCCACTGATGATCTTTTTATGTGTTTTTTGTTAATCCATTAATATCTCAAGAAATTCAGTTAAAAGATGACATGCTTTTAAGATTCGTAAGCAACAAATTTACAAGAATTTCATTTTGTTGATATTTTAAACAAGAATCAAATTATCTTTGTACAAATAAGATTATTAATGTTTATGACTCAGACCAGCATTCCACATAAATGTAGCCAGAGGACTTGTTAAGAAGAAGTATTAGGTGATAATTCTAGGATAATATTAACCAGTCTTGATAAAAAAAAATGTGTTGTGGGTACTCATTAGAAGCGCCTCTGCAAGGCACTTTTAATGAGTACTCACAATATGTGTTTTCATGGAGAAACAAGTACAATTATCTCATAATTTTCACCAAATACTCAAACTGAATAACTAGCATCCCACATTTGAGGAGCAACAGATAAATACTCCCTTATTTCTCCATAAAAACATAATGTGGATCCTTACCAAAGTAAAAAATCAAATTGGTAACCAACCCTTCCCAACATTCAAGTTTCTGAGTTCTTATGTTACAACACATCAACCCTTGTGGGCCATTTTGTGTTCTCTCACTGAGAAAGGAAGAATAGGGATAGAACAACCAGTAGGAGAGGAAAGAGAGAAATCAAGGATGAAAGAAAAAGTAAATGACAGAGCAGAAACAAAGGATATGGTAACATGCCACCTTCCCCAACCTGCTGTAAGTACAGCAGACTCTTACGATCCCGCTACCACCCTAACATGTGATCAAGTAACTTATTTACCCTAACCCTTGTCATGCTGAACCCGGATATACCTTGCCTTTGCAAACAGTGTAGATCCAGATCAGTTGGCCTCTGAAGAAGCCAACTGATCTGGATCTGCACTGTTTGCCATTAAGTATGTGAATTTATAGCAACAATGCAGATCAAGCAATCTGCTTGTCCCAAAACTAGAAAAGGGCATGGGTTCTACATTTATTCAGCATGACAAGGTTTAAGTTGTAGTCACATATCATATTTACCCGAAGTATTTGGATATCTTAACTCTGTACCATTCTTGCCCTAAACTTTGAACAAGTTTATTTTAATATTGCTAGTGCATCTCAAAACTTGGCAGATGACTGGCAAACAGTGCAGACCCTGAGCATGCTGCAGTGTTTGATCTGAGTTTACACTGTTTGCTCAGGAGAGTCTAACCAAATACTTAGCACCTGGGTCTACCCTGTTTGCTCAGGCCTATGTGTCCAAATATTCAGGATAAATACAGTGGACTCTCATTATCTCAAACTCCAAGGGACCAGCATTTTCAGTTTAAAATTAACAGTAGTTTGATATAAGAGGAGTTGAAATTCAACCCATTGTAGACTGAATAGACTGTGCCACTCTATATATTGGAAGAGTCCAATTTCAATTTTAGGGAGGTGAGGCTATGAGATTTACATATTCCTAGAGAAAAATGACTAAACTATTTGCAAACAGTGGAGAACCTGATCAGACGCCTGTTCTGCGGCATCTGATCTTGGTCTGCACTGTTTGCTAAGTACCCTTTTACGGGTCTCCCAACATAACAATGGGTTAAAGAACATAACGATAAACTAAACCAAAATTATTGAAAATTTAGTTTGACTTATGCAATAGTTTGAGCTAGGTGTTTGAGATAATGAGAGATGTTTGTAGGGTGATCTGGAGTCTGTGAAGGGCTATTCTGGAAGTTACTTTAGAACAGCCGCGAGCTGTTGAGAAATAGTTGGAGTAATATGTCTGGCCTGCTGCTGCTAGTGGTGGGCGAGACAAACAAGTAAACTAACCCAGCCGGATTAAGTACAGATTCGATATTTCTATATTAGGCTATTGAGGGAACAATGACGCAAGGGCCTTTAATCTGCAACATGCCACATTCTAATTCTTAGCTTGCTGGACAAACATCACGAAAACACACCTATATAATTTTGGCCCCCTTAAACCCCACTTTTATATAGTAAAACTTGGGTTTACAGGGGTATACATTATTTTCTTATTTCTGCTCAAAAACATAGATTGTGGGTACTTGTTAGAACCGCCTCGCCGAGGCAGTTCTAACAAGTACCCACAATCTATGTTTTGAGCAGAAATATGAAAAATATCGGAATTTTTTATCTGAAAATTTTCCGGTTTTGGTTGTAAAATTTTCAATATATTTGAATAGGCGAGTTTTCGTAATGAAATTCAGCAGACAACATTTTGAAATATTTTTCTTATTTTTCACTGAAAACAGACTTTGACATTTCATGCAAATTGTCTCCTACTCTATTCTCCAAAAATATTCCCCTAAATATCTGGACAAAAGTGCTTGGGACTTACTGTATTTACCCATAGGATTTCAACAGACAGGCCTGAGCAAATAGTATAGACCCAGAACAGATGTAGAATTCTGTGGCATCTGATCAAGTCTACTCTGTTTGCCACTCAACCAGTAATTTTTAGACAAATGAGCAGGAAGAAGCAGGACTTGTTCAAAGTTTAAAACAAGTTAACCCTTGTCATGCTGAATAAATTAAGATGCCACACCTACTTCTAACTATCAGCCAATCAGAATATTTTATCCAGGTTGTTGATGCAAATTCACATACTGAATGACAAACAGTATACAGATGCAGATCAGTTTGCTTCTTCAGAAGGAACTGATCTGGATCTGCACTGTATGCAAAGACAGGGGATATCCGGGATGAACAGGACCAGGGTTAAGAAAGTATACCAAAATTTTGCATAAACATGGTATGTGAAAGACTGAATATGTCATTTTGTTGTTTTCCACTCGAATGGGTTCACATGTCTCTCACTGCTTCCAAGACAAGAGGAAGAATGATAGAAAAGTATTTTTCTTATTTCTGCATGAAAACATACATAATGGGTACTCATTAGAAGCACTCAGTGAGGCACTTCTAATGAGTACACAACATATGTTTTTCCTAGAGAAAGGAGAAAAATGTCAATATTTTTTGGCTGAGAAAAGCGATTTATCCAGTGCTATGTTCAAAGGAACATTTTTCCTACAAAAACATATTTGTATGTCTGGAATCTCAATAGAATTGTTCAAAACAATTCTAACGAGACCTTCAATACAAATTTTTATGGCGAATTAAGAAAAATAGTAGTTAGAGCCAGACGTTATCATTTTGGTGAAAATTTTCTTTATAGGACAACTGTTGAATCTGCCCCAAAACGCATGTTGGGAATACCGGTCAGAACAATCTAGTTCATTAACCCTTGTCCTGCTGAACCCGGATATACCCTGCCTTTGCAACAGTGTAGATTCAGATCAGTTGGCTTCTGAAGAAGCCAACTGATCTGGATCTGCACTGTTTGTCACTCAGTATGTGAATTTATATCAACAATCTGGATCACGGAAATCTGATGGCTGACAATTAGAAGTGGGCATGGCATCTTAATTTATTCAGCATGACAAGGGTTAAGAGGAAATGGACACATTCAGGGGAGGTAACTCTGTCAAAACTGTTTTGCCTCCTTTCTGAAAAAAGGGTCTACTCTAAAAGGAAAGAATTTGCTCCCTTTCAGATGGGATCTACTCTAAAAGGAAAGAATTTGGGCCCCTGGAATTAAGTCTGATTTTGCAAAGCGCTAATGCCTTTGAAATCCTGCTCTCATGCTGGGTTCTGTGCCATGCGATCTTGGTGTACAATGTTTACCAAGGTCATTTATGAGGAGACATACAATATGGGTTAATGTCCTCAAGCCTGAACACTGAAAACTGTCTTGTGTTTCACCAGTTTTGTCAGATTTCTTCTTCATTTATTTGTCTAGAAAAACAAATATAGCTCCCCATTGCATTTCATCTCTTTTTCCCACTTTCAATCTGTTTTCAAGTGCTTATCTTGAAGTGTGACCAAATAAAACGTAATACTCTCTCAGGGCAGCAAATTCAAAACTAAGGCTTCCTGTCAGTAAACAGTTTTAAATCAGGTAGGTTTCGCTTTTCAACCAAACTTTCTTGATATTGTTTTTCCTCCACAAAAACATATACATGTATTAGAAATGGCTTTGGTGAGGCAGTTTCAGGAGATTTCATCAACACTACCGTATTCGCCCTAATTACCGCACTGTATGCTTAAGTTTTTTCAAAAATCACTAGAATAACTTGTAGTAAAATATCCTCATAATATGGGTACACTTCAAAGAAAGATCAGTAGAGAACTTCAAGAGTTGCGTATTAAATGACAATTACGCAATATTTTTATTACTTTCTTTATAAAAGCATATGTTGTTGGTACTCATTTGAATTGCCTGGACTTGTCGAGGCAATTCAAATGAGTACCAACAACATATGTTTTTATAAAGTAGACAAAAGTACACTGGCTTTAATCTAAAGACCACTAAAATGCTTGACTGTGAACTTATAGGAGCATGTGCGGAAATTAAGTCAAATACGGTATTTGCCTGCAATGTCCGAATAGTTGAAATGTACCATATTGATTGTGTTGGGGTTTAACAACACGTCAACCCCTGTGGGTCATTTTGTGTCATCTCCCAGAGAAAGGGAGAAAAGAGATAGAAGAGGAGATGAAGAGAGGAATAGGGCAGAAAGAGGAACAGGAATGACAGTGAAGAAACAGAAGAAATAAAAACATCCCCCCTCTACCCTTACCTGCTACAAGGACAGCAGGCCTTGCCCAACTGTAAGCAAATATCAGTTGGACGCCCCGGTGAAGTAAGATACACGACACCTTTGCACCACCCGACCACCCCCTGGAATATACCATGATAACCCTAAGTACTGGGACAGACAGGCCTGAGCAAACAGTGCATACCCAGATCAGATGCTGCATTCTGCAGCATCTGTTCTGGGTCTACACTGTTTGTCACCCAGTGACACACAGACTGGTAACAAAAAAGAGTTGCTGAAAAATGTGGACAAGTAGGGCAAAGAGTAAAGGTGTTGTATTTAGGGTAAATATGGTAATTGGTGAAAGCTGATATTAGATTATCAATGTGCCAAGGTCTATGTCTGCATTCTTTATGAATATTTTCAAAATTTTTCAAAGCACTATACTGGGTGCTTTTTCTTCAACCAAAAAAAGCACTATATTGGGTGCTTTTTCTTCAACCAAAAAAAAGCACTATATTGAGTGCTTTTTCTTCAACAAAAAAAAAAAAAAAAATTCCCCAAGACCTTTCTTATTTCTACTGACTACTCTACAAACTGTATTCATGTAGAAATATGAAATTTTTTTATCTGAATAGCTTTTTTTATCTAGAGCCATGTGTCTTACACCTTCTGTCCCGCCCCAGGCCTCGTATAATTTCGTCGTTTTGTGGATAACTATTACTACCCCTTGGCATTTCCTTCTCTACCTTGCTTTAGGGAACAGTGTTAGCACACATACATCTTACATGAGCTCATGTAAATTTTCTAACTTTTTAACACCTACCAATTTGCCATCATCTTTAACCTTTAACACTATTTGCGCTGATTCAACAAACAACAAACAACAATCTGATTTTTTTTTTTCTTTCTTTCTTTCTTGAAAAACAGGATTTTACCACTCTATGGACAAATTCAGCAGACAACAAACTGATGACATTTTTCTTACTTTTCTCAGAAAATTGGCTTTGGCAATTCAGGCAAATCTTGGAAAAATATAAAAAAAATTTCAAGATGTCATCTGCTGAAATTTTTACCCTGCATGCTCAACAATAAGAACATAAATGGCCATACTACAGTAACAGCTCCAAAAACTTTATACACCACCAAACACTACTGCTGGGATTCTTCAAAGCAAAAATCATGTTAATCGTTACCACTCTATGGGCAAATTCAGCAGACAACAATTTGGATGACATTTTTCTTATTTTTCCTAGAAACCAGGATTGACACTTCATGCAAATTGTCTCCATTGGAGACAATTTGCATGAAATGTCAAAACCTGTTTTCTGGAAAAAATAAGAAAAAATATTTCAGTATGTCATCTGCTGAAAATTTACCCAGAGTGCAAAGCATTAACTGAAGAATTGTGTTACATCCAGTTTGCTTGGACACAATATTTTTGTTTTCCTTAACCCTTGTCCTGCAGAACCTGGATATATCCTGTGCAAACATTGTAGATCCAGATCAGTTGGCGTCTGAAGAAGCCAACTGATCTGGATCTGCACTGTTTGCCATTAAGTATCAGAATTTGTATGAACCATCTGGATCAAGTAATCTGATTGGCTGGGCGTGGCATCTTAATATATTCAGCAGGACAAGGGTTATAAGGATAACTGGCATTTCTGCGGACAAGAAAGGATTCAAGGTTTAGTCGGTAAGACAGAGAAGACTGACCGGACTGTATGGATTTCAAGTCTTCACGGGGCACGTCATAAGGTACACTTCCTCATGTTGCAGCTCAACTTATCAGAAACCCCAAGAATTACAGTCAATTTGTTGCATTTTTTGCAATCAAAATAATTACAAGAGCCTTTTCACATTACCTGACAAAGAAAACCAACAATTGGAACTTAAATTATAAGAATTAGCCCAGTAATATCATACTCAGGTGTGATTATAATAGGATTACCAATAACGGACAAGAATCGTCTTCCAATTAGTTAGACAATATAAAAGTGACAACTAGTATGTCAATAGATGATATTTACACTGGGACATTTTTTAATGACTTTTTTTAAACTGCCTACTTGTTTTAAAGATGTGTGTTGTCTTTTGTCCAAATATACCAACTATACCTGGAGTTTGCCTTTGTTTAAAAACTTTTCTACCTGACAATTACTATATTAACTATTCCAAATTACTCATTCGGGCTGTGGGGTCAGGTTTTCACAATTATACCAAGTTTAATGCTTAGCCTGTTCTAGGAAAATCCAGCAGATGACAAACTGATGATTATTTTTCCCTGAAAATAGACTTTAACATATCATGCAAATTGTCTCCTGAGGAGACAATTTGCATAAAATGTCAGTCTATTTTCTAGGAAAAATAAGAAAATACTTCAAAATATCATCTGAAGTTTTCATCCAGCAAGCTAAGCATTAAATTGTTAAGTAATTACCCTCTTTCCAAAATCGTGACAGTAATTAGCAGTTCTGTCAAAACTTGCCCTTAATATTAGCAGGTATGCTCTTACTTGAAGAATTGTTTCAGGTCCTAATTTAGTAAAATAATGTCTGGGGTAACTTTGATTTTGGAGTTGTACAGCCCAGAAAACACTGTTAAATCATGTTAACCTTCTCAAACTTTTCCTGGGCAGGCTTAGTACCAGTACTTGTGCACTTACTTTCACCAGTAAATGAAAACTGCCCTTCTTGAATAAGTGGAAGGGGGAGAGTGACCTTAGAAGTGATTCCATAATCAATCTCTGCATACATAATGTGGCCGAGCTGGGACTCAAACTTGCGACTGCAGTGAGATGTGCTACCCACTGCCTAATCTCTCATCTTGCATGACACTCAACCACAGTTTGGATCATTTCATGTTACTTCTTCCATTCACGACCACCAGGGTCCTGTTTCACAATCATTCCTCAAGTTAAGGTCAACCTTAACTTTAAAGGTTTCATTTTAGTTGACTTTAAATGCCTCATTTCATATGTTCAAATTTCGGAACTTACACTTAGCATGTTGTGTAAAATTTTCAGTAGACAATATTTTGAAATACTTTTCTTATTTTTCCCAGAAAACAGTTTCTGGCATATGCAAACTGTCTCCACTGTAGACAATTGGCGAAAAGTCAAATCCTGTTTTCTGGAAAAATATTGTTAATTTGTCGTCTGCTAAATGAAAGTGGTAAAGGATAATGCCTTAACTCTAAAGAATGATTGTGAAACTGGGCCCAGAAGCTTCATTCATATCTCAACCCTTGTCCTGCTGAATAAATTAAGATGCCTCACCCATTTTTAATTGACAGCTAATCAGATTACTCAAGGTTGTTGATATAAATTCACATACCTAATGGCAAACAGTACAGATCCAGATCAGTTGGCTTCTTCAGAAGCCAACTGATCTGGATCTACACTGTTTGCAAAGACAGGGTATATCCGTAATCAGCAGGACAAGGGGTAAGCAAACCATGTAGATCTTGATGTGCCACGAACAACCTGATCTGGCTCTACGCAGTTTGCCTGTGTTTTTGATGTTTT
Source organism: Anodontia alba (assembly GCA_964016985.1). NCBI lineage: Eukaryota > Metazoa > Mollusca > Bivalvia > Lucinida > Lucinidae > Anodontia > Anodontia alba. The sequence goes on from OZ024821.1 coordinate 146,282,774, forward strand.
GACTGAAACCTGTTGGCAACATTGGGCACGTCCGATCAAAGACAGAGAAGGCCACTTCAGGGTAGGGGTGTGATGAAAGGGTTAACCCATTGTAGAATGAATGGACTCTCCCACACTACATATTGGAAGATTCTAATTTCAATTTTAGATATATCAGGTTATGTGATTTAGATAATCCTAGAGAAGAATGGTTGAACTATTTGCAAACAGTAAAGAGCCTGATCTGATGCTGCTGATCTGGGTCTGTACTGTTTTGTCAATTACTCTTTTAAGGGTCTCCAGACTACAATGGGTTATGATAAACTGCTGGAACATTTTACCTATCACAATGCTAAAATAATTTATTTACAAAGCTGAAAACTGAACTTCTTGAGTGATCTATCCATGTCTGGGAAGATAGGAAGACCATATAAAATGTATTTTTACTGGATTATGGTAATTAACCTGCCAATGGCCTGCAGGTCTAAATAAATAAACTTTAATTCAATGTTAATAGTTACCATTAAAATTTATCTATTAGTGGATAATAATAAAGATTTCACTGATTTTAATTGGAGAAAATAGAAGTTGCAGTTGTTGAGGTTAAACGTCTCAGTCAACAACATTTCAGAGTCTCTAAATTTGAGAAACTTTTCCTCAATCCAAGGTGAATGGCCAACTTATTATTCCTATTTAAAAAACTAGCATAATAACGTACATATTGGATCAGATAGGCCTAAACAGTGCACATTTATACCCTTTCCTCAAGCTTGTTTCAGTTCCAATACTTAAGGTAAACTTTTTTTATAGGAACTTTTTTCTCTGTTTTGTACTGAGTGTACTGATGTATGCATGCATGTATGTTATTGTTCGTATCTCATTTATTTGAGGAATCAATGCATGGACTGAATTAGGTAATATTTTAGGAACTTTTTTTTTTCTTTTTTTTGCAAAGAAGTAGTCAACTTAATTTTACTTTTGGACACTATTTAGGGTAATTACAGTAACCAAAGTGAATTGCTCATTTTTGCTAACTTAAGATTAACCCTTCAAGCACTAAGCAAAATTTGTAGCAGATAACATTCTAATTTTTTTTTTTTTTTTTTTTCTCTTTTTCAGAGAAAATAAGTCTTGACATTTCATGTGTTGTGTGTTTGTTTGTTTGTGTTGAGGTTTTACGGCCCAGTCAACCCAATGAGGTCATGTCGAGCGCGGTCAGTTTACCTAGCCACACGTTTACTGGGCAGGCTTAGTCCTCTAAGCGGTTAACCAGTATTGCGCACATTCTTTCGCCAGAAAATGTCATTAGGGTTTTACGTTGCTTTCACTGCTATCGTGAATGCTGCCTCACTGAAATATCACGCTCCAGACAAATGACACGATATTCCACCCAGTCATTTTATACTGACGCTGGACCAATCAGTTCTGATTCCCAGTTCTTTCTGAATGCTGATCGAGGGCCAAGCCATACAGCAGATAGTACCATTTTTAAAGTCTTTGGTATGACTCAGCCGGGGATTGAACCCACAGCCTCCCAGTCATAAAGCGGACGCTCTGCCAATTGAGCCACTGTGCCTGTAAAAGTTCATGTTCATCATTGCAGATGATTCACATGAAATGTCAAGGCTTATTTTTCTTGAAAAATGAAAATATATATTTCAGAATGTTGTTTGCTGCAGCTGAGATGGGCGCTTCAAGAGTTAAATTTTAAAAAAAATCATGTAACTACAGATTCTTGACAAGTTCATACTTATAATGCTTTGGTATTATGTTTTTTTTAAATAAACAAAACATACAAATCTGTTCTCCTTTCAACAGCTGAAATAGCCCTATTTCAAATTCCAAAATACAAACCACACAAAATTTCAAGGCCACAAAAAGCAAATATATAACTATTCCTTGTTAAAAAAAAATAATTGATCAATTATTGTACATAATACAAGAAAGTTTGGTATAATAGGGGAATGTCGGACAATATTAGACTATACCTTGATTACCATCAATTACACTCAAACTTGAACTACTAATTTTAACATTTTGTTGATTTCACTGTGGGACAGCTCAATTAAGTTTGTTCTATCTGATATAGGTTTAAGTAGAAGAAAAACTGCAACGAGTGTTGGTGAAACTGCAGTCTATTTTATGACATATAGTCAAGCCTGATTTAAAAACTGTCTTTACAAAGAGACCACCTCTTGTTTTTAAAAAATGGGTGGGGAATGCTAAAATTTGTCAGGCCAAGTTTTCGAATAACTGATGTTTTCTTATTTCTTTTCTGAATCAATAAAATTTCACAGTTTAAGCAGGTTCTATTATATTTATTTATCTTTAAGAGAGAGAAACATAAATTATGTTTAGAAAATGTGCAATTGCATAGATTTTCGAGTTTCCTAAGAAATAATAAAGTTTCTGAAAAACTGGTCACTTGTAAAACTTTGTACATCAAACAGTAACAGATCTCTCTACAACATCTAAGATGATAGTCACTGAGAACCAGATATTGTAAATAATTCATATTTTGTTTAGAACTGGATGATTTTGATGTATTAACATGTAGATAACCTGCATAAAATTGAAAAAAACTTGATAATACTATCCATTGTGTGACTCTCGGTTGTTATCTCAGGCAAAATCTAATCCTTGTCGTGAAAGGGCTAACACTGAAACAAGCCTTATTTTCTCTTACAAAATACAAAAAAAAAAAAAATAAAAAAAATAAAAATGTCATCTGCTGCATTTGTGATTAGTGCTTTACGGGATAAGATTTAAAAGTGGTTCAAGGTTTAATGGTCCAGCTGCAGCACCTCAGTGACTACCTGAATGGCCCTTGTTTCTCTCCTTTTTTTTTTTTTTTAGAATTTCTAGGATAAATAAAAGATGCTGTGACTGCTATAGCTCCTTCTAAACAAAAATGTGTTTGTGAGAAACATAGATGCTGAAAGGAACTCGGGGCATTTCATTGATTCTGCTGTTGCCAATAATATGAATAAAAGTATTGTTATTAAAAAGCACAGAAGCGTGCCACGAACAATAGTCCTATAGAAAGTCAGGAAACATCCTAGACTCGAAGAGCACACACAATCCAACTGCAGAATACGGAATTTACCAGACATCATTTGAAAGAATAAGATTGTAATAAACTATAGAATTTGCAGGAACTCTGCTGATTAACACTTAACATACTGGGAACAAAAAAATCAGCAGACAACATTTTGAATTTTTTCTTATTTTTTCAGATAAAGTAGGCTTTTTGCATTTCATGCAAATTCAGACAATTATCTGGGAAAAGGAGTAAAATATCATATTTTTTTGTTTGCTGAATTTGGCCATTTAAATGGTAACTGAAATATGTGTAAGTAATAATAATAATGGATCAGAGTCACATGAGAGCCCACAGAGAACCACAGGCCTTCTACTGGTTCTTGGCAACTTTCTCACATTCTGATGGATTGAGAGGCTAGCTTACATATATCAAACCACAGAGACCAATGATTCATACATAAGTCAACACTTTTGATTACCCTGTCAAAAAATGCTTTGGCCATTATACCATACAAAGAATGGTTGACAAATCACATCAACTAATACTATTAAGAAGACTCTGAGTAAGACATTTTTTGTCATTTTTCTACCAAAAATATATGTGCTAGAATGATCTTTCTTGCTGAAAAGCTGATTCACACAAAATGTCAAGCTTATTTTCTAAGTAAAATAATAACAGAGACAAATCAGAATCTCATCTCTACAATACTGCATGAAACTTAACTCTAAAAAGACTAAGCAAAATTGTAGCAGATGACAATCTTATCTTTTTTTTTTTTTTTTCTGTAATTTATTTTTTAGTGAAAATAAGAATTGGCATTTCATGTGATTTGTCTGCTAGGCAGACAATTCACATGACATGTCAAGCTTTATTTTCTCTAAAAAATATGAAGAAAAAAAAAAAATAATAAAAATGCTGCAGTTATGTTTTAACCCTTGTCCTGCTGAATAAATTAAGATGCCACACCCACTTCTGATTTCCAGCCAATCAGATTACTTGATCCGGGTTTTTGATATAAATTCACATATTCAATGACAAATAGTGCAGATCCAGATCAGTTGGCTTCTTCAGAAGCCAACTGATCTGGATCTACACTGTTTGCTAAGACAGGGCATGTCGTGTTCAACAAGAGAAGGATTAATATTTATATTGCACAGTATCCACTCACACTGTAAAATGGAGAATTTTAGTCCTGATCAGACTGCAAGGGTGCACAGGCTGATCTGGGCCTTTGGTATATGGTATAAGGGCCTTTGCCCAGCATTGCTCTTTGGATTATTCTGCAGTATCAGCTCAGCAAATACTGCAGTGAGAAGCTTTTATAATGACAATTTTCAACTTGCAAAGTTCTTCAGGGAATGCAAACAACAGTGCACATAATGTTTAATGGAATGCAAAAGTACCAGTTACGTAAACAATGGTACAGGATATTGCAGATCACAGGATGAAATAGAAATGGCATTGTTCACCGGTAAAAATGACACAATACTGTATTTATCTTAAGTATTGGGAAAAGCCTGAGTAAACAGTGTAGACCCTGATCAGCATCTGATCTGGGTCTACACTATTTGCCATTCATTCAGTTTTTGAAACACATCAAAAGGAAGAAAAATCTGGTTGCAGCAAAGGAGTCAAGGCTGAATATTTGGCAATAATTTGGGGATAAAATTCCTTATTTTCCAGTAAAAACGTATGTTGTGGGTGTAACAGGTGAAAAAATTCTAATCACCAATGCCGCAACCGGGAATCGAACCCGGGCTGTCTGTGTGACAGGCCAGCACTCTACCATGTCGCTATAAAAGCCAGCTTGTACTGCAAGGCAGTACAAGTGTATCATATACCTATCACTACTACATATTCCCCCTCCATTTTTAGATTCGTCCGTGAATATCTATTTGAGCAACCACTAAATGCCAGGCCACCAAGCCAATTGGGCCACTAAGCCCATCAAATGGGGTTATTTACGCTGGGCGCCAGATATAACAGGTGAAAAAATTCTAATCACCAATGTCGCGGCCTGGAATCGACAGGCCAGCACTCTACCATATCGCTATAAAAGCCGGGCTTGTACTGCAATACCTATCACTACTACATGGGTACTTACAGAAGTGCCTCACCGGTACTTCTAATGAATACCCACAAGTTTTTATGGAAAAATGCAGAAAACAGACCTAGAATTATTGACAAACATCCCTCTTTAACAATTCCTCGGGTTGGGGAAATTTTATGCCAAGTGTTGAAGGAGTTAAGACATCCCAATATTTAGGGTAAATACGGTACTGCTTTATTCACCAGTCATGCTGACATTGGCTTCAAATACAGAATATAATATTCCAAGCAAATGAACTACTAAATATCAAATCTTTTATGAAATGACACTTCCATTTCATAGAAATAACTTAACATTAAGTTATGCATAGAAAAGACTTCTTTCAAGTCTTATTTTAACCCTTGTCCTGCTGAACCCGGATATACCCTGCCTTTGCAAACAGTGTAGATCCAGATCAGTTGGCTTCTGAAGAAGCCAACTGATCTGGATCTGCACTGTTTGCCATTAAGTATGTGAATTTATAGCAACAATCCCGATTAAGTAATCTGATTGGCGGAAAATTGGAAGTGGATGTGGCATCTTTTATTCAGCAGGACAAGGGTTAACCAAAAAAGTTTTGTTTTTTTCCTACATGAAAGGACAAGTGTTATACTACTCACTGGAGTGTATTTACCCTAAATATTGAGGCTCTACTTAACCTAACATTTCAACAAGTCTATGCAATGACGTGTCTACAAAGTGCTAGACGAGTGCAAACAGTGTATACTCTGACCATATGCCAAAGTCCGTGGAATTCCGTGGATTCCGATTTGGTCTATTCAATTTACTCATGGCTCCTTGTCTCAATACTTATGGCTATACAGTATATTCAGTATTGCCAGCAGTTTCCAAATCTGCAACTCTGTGACTCCAGCTCAAATGACCTTTGATAACAGGAAATGACAAGAAAAGTTATTCTGCAATTAACCAATGAACAAGGTTCGGTACTTATGTTTTACATTTCTGATGCATATTCAGTCCAAATTACATACAATCATCCTATTATACAACTGGCCAGACTTTCATCTATGAGAACTGATCTGCACCCTCCCTCAGAAAATACTATAATAACCTTTACCACTCTCCGGATAAATTCAGCAGACGACAAATGATGATTTTTTTCATAACTTTTCCCCAAAACAGGCTTTGACATTTCATGCAAATTGTCTCTAAATGAGACAATTTGCATGAAATGTCAAAGCCTATTTCCTAGCAAAAAATTAAATAAAAACATTTCAAACTGTCATCTGCTGAAAATTTTACCCAGCATGCCTAGCGTTAAGTATTGTCATGCAAGCCTGACCAAATAGTGTGGACCACAATCTGATGCTGTTTTCTACACATCATCAGGTATAATATGTTCGAATTCTAAGAAACGTAGGGAAAGGGGTTAAGGGGACCCAATATTAAGGGTAAATATGGTAGCTACATTTTGGGGCATATTATGCCAGTAGTTAAGGGCCACATCAGCCTCTCAATCCTTTTACTGCCTGCTTAAAGAATCACTGGGTAAGGCTGAATTTGGTCAACTGGGTAACACTGAATTTGTTGACCCAACTGGGTAAGGCTGAATTTGCTGTTGACCACCAAATGTGCAAGTATGGTAAATCTCCAAATATTTCAAACACTTTGTTCCATAAGTTCTTGGCCTAAATTCTGCTTTTTATGCAGTTGTTTCCTAAAATATTTAGCGAAATGGCAAACTGTACACCCGGATCAGACTGCTCCTCAAGGAAGTCTGATCTAGAGCTGCACCATTTCCATAAGCCATTTTGATTTCACATCACTTTCAACAATCCTTCAGTTGTCGACGGTGTCGGGATGCACCGGTTGGAATTGATGCTCTTTTATAGTGCCACCTTACTGCAGTTTTATGCTCCATACTGAGATGATATACCACCAGTTACATTATACTGACATCGGTGTGACAAGTCCTGCTCTTCTTACGAATGCTGAGTGCCAAGAGAAAGAACAACTAATACCAATTTAAGGAAGTCTTAGGTATGACCCAGCTGGGACTGAACCCACAACCTACCGGTCTGAAGGCAGACTGTCTACCAAAGCCACTCAGACCTGTAACAAGTTCATCTGATTACGTATTGATATCTCTAAAACTGCTGGATCATCATTGAACATTGCAGATCCTGATCAGATGTTGCATTCTGCAGCATCAAGTCTATGACAGTCTGCCCCAAATATACGGTAAATGTCCTAAAATTTCAAACACCAAAGTTTCTGACAAAATGTCATATGCAAACAGTGAAAACCCAGATCAGACTGCTCCTGAAGGAGCAGTCTGATCAGGGTCTTCACTGTTTGCCATTCCACTAAGCATTTTAAGAGACAAATGCATAGAAAGCAAAATTTAAGCCCAAAACTATGGAATAAAGTGTTCGAAATTTTAGTACTTTTACCGTAGTGTACATGTAAATACAGTATATTCTAAAGAAAATGGTTAGGCAGAAATACATTTGATTTTCTCAAGAAAACAATACGGAAAAATCTTCACTAGTCACCAGGTCTTCAGACCAGAAAAAAATTCTCTTGATTTTAACATTTTCTGTCAGTCTACTTTTACTTCACTACTCAGCTAAAAACAGAGCATGTTGAGTTGAGGTTAAACAACCCAGTCAACTGTATTTCAGTCATGTTGAGACACTGTCTATGAATCAAAGTAGGGATAGGTAATTATGGTGAGGTAAAGTATCAAAAGCCTTCAATTGAAACCTCATCTACAAGGAAAACTGTGGTCTGACTGCAACAAAAACTGTGATTTAATTAAAGTGCTCTCTAGTCAAGTTCAGATGATGACAAACTGAGCCCAGTTGTTCAAAGATAACGATGTCGTTAGTTAACGATTTGTTAAAATGTACATCAAGTGATACTCAAATATGCTGAAATTTTTTGCTGAAAAAATGTGCAAAAGCTACTCACATTTTTTCAGCAAAAAATATCAGGATATTGTGTATTGAATCAGCTAAAATAGTTAACGAAATGACCCTTAACAAGCTCGTTAAGCTAACGACACTTTGAACAACTGGGTCCTGATAGTAACTTTCTTTTCCCAGAAAACAGGGTTAGACTTTGTATGCAAACTAAACTGTCTCCTAAGGACACCGTTTGCATGAAATATTAAACCTTATTTTCTGGGGGGAAAAAAAATCAAAATGTCATCTAGTAAAATTTTCACTCAGCATGCTGAGTGTTAACAAGAAACTGTAAGCAACCATAAAATATGATAGCTAAGTTAAATGCAAAAACATATTACACAAAAGCTGAAAAAATTGAGAATAAGAACAATAATAACACTTAAAGCACCAAAGAAAACTGCAGCAGATATGATGTTCTCATTTTTTTTTAAATAGAAAATAAGGCTTGACAGTTTATGTGAATAATCTGCTGGGCAGACGATTCACAATATGTCAAAACTTACTTTCTCTGAAAAATAGAACATTAATTTATGAGTGTCATCTGCTGCTACTGTGAGTGGAACTTTAAGGGTTAAAGAGAGAGAAAATCAGAAACCTACCAGATCCTGCTTAAGGCTAAGAGGCACATACTGTATATAACAATAGGGATGCATCCTCGTCAAACCTGGTCCCACGTAGCGCCGCAAATTAGGAACTGCTGAAACTGTCTTCAAACGGGGTGTTACGGTTGTCGGGAGAGCTGTGTTCACGGTCAAAGCAGTCGCCGGTGTAGCCGGTATGGGAGCTAATGAGTACTGTATTGTCGGTGTTATCGGAGCTATCGGCGATGGAATTACCAAAGAATCTGTCAGTAATTCCAAACTCTGTGTATCCACCATGAGAGCGTAATAGACGGAAACTAACCCGCCAGAATAACGTCACAAAACAAAATTATCAAAATTCTATCGCAGCCAAAAAGTAATTCCGTCTCTACAGCCTTTTTACATGTGCCAAATAACACTGTAATAATGTTTCAAGTGTAAAAAGACATGAGAAGAAAATCCTATATGACTAAGCAATTATTGACATGTAAATAGCTATGTAGTTCCAAACTGATGGAATATTACAGTTGGAGACAGAAAACAGGCACAGCTAGAAACAATACACTAGAACTTCCCCTCTGGGACCCTTCAATCATATTCTATTCGTAGTTCACACGTCATGCACTGTCGGATTCTCACACTATACATACGGTTAGTTTCAATGTACCATGAATATTTTAAACCAAGGGCAGATCCAAACTGTGCAGCTACTCCAAGACAATAATTCACTCCTTCATAGGCATATCAACAACACTTCCTAGGTGAGAAAAACTCATCCAATTATACAATAAGAGGCATTAAGTGATAATAGAAAGTCCGTCCATTCTCTGTTTACGAGCTCTGTATATATCGACCGCAAGAAACGTAGTTACTGAATCGTCTTTTAAAGTGTTCCCAGCCAGGACAATATTACCGCAATTATCTCACATTTTTGAATTGGGTAAATTGTTGACTTCCAGTTATTTGATATGTACCGTCTGACAATATATTTTATTCAGAAGGCAGCTTCGTCAGGATATACTCATACGAATAACCTAATTACATTACTTTCCCCTGAAGAACTTTATTCACAACTTCTCAGACCTTTTAAGAACATGTAACTTTTAGCATCTTCCAAGCAAATTAGCAGATGAAAATAAAAGTGACATTTAAAATGATTTGCTTATTTTTCCCAGAAAATAAGGCTTTACATTTTATTCAAATTGCTTCCTGCATGAAGCAATTTGAATAAAATGTGAAGCCCTATTTTAAGCGTAAAAAATAAGAACATTTTTAGCTGTCCTTTGCTATCATTTAAATTAAAAAGGTTAAAGGCTAAATTCAAATCTGGTGCCAGAGCTCCAGATAAGGTGTTATTTTTCAGATAAAAAAAAAAACACACACACACCAAAAAAACATGATTAATATTTTTGGTTATTATTTCTCTACAAATAAAAAAGAAAACATTTTGGGATCTCATTAAAATTACTTCATGAGATCCTAGAAAAAATATTTTTATATGAAAGAAAAAAAAATAAACCACTATTAACTCTGTTTATCCAACGACCTGGACGACCAACTTCTTAAAAGCCAGCAATCAAACTAAGAGAAATATGTTTCCAAAGTAATAGCCGCTTTAGCCCGGGGACCTTTCAAATGACAATTTTGAGACGTCTTCCTGTTAAATCAATCAAATTATGAAACTGTACACCATCCAAACATTGATCTTTGCTAACCGGCCAACCATGAACACCAAGCGATGATTAGGGATTATGGTATTTATACTGTCACAGGTTACATGATCGATCTTGTATCGTTTGATTGAAAGTGAAGATAAGATTGACAGAGATAAGATTTCATTTGCCCAAATACATGAGCATTTCGAAATTAACCCTTACAGCGCTAAGAAAAATTGTAGCAGACAACATTCTAATTTCTTTATTATTATTATTTTCAGAGAAAATAAGACTTGGTATTTCATGTGAATCATCTGTTGACATGAAATGTCAAGCCTTATATTTTCTGAAAAAAAAATAATAAATAAATAAAATAAAAATGTCTGCTGCAATTGTGGTTAGCACTCTAAGGGGTTAAAATTGAGGTTTGCCAAATACAACCTATTTGGACACAGACCCCTTTTTATTAAAATCTTCCTGTTAACAACAGACCCAGACCCACACGTTTATCAAGGTCTCCCAATAAATGCCTAGCAATTTGAAATATTTTTTTCTTATTTTCCCAGACAAAAAGGCATTGCCATTTCATGCAAACTGTCGCTTAAGGAGAGTATATTTCTGCGGAAAATAAGAATTTGTTTGTGTTGAGGTTTTACAGCCCAGACAACCCAATGGGGACATGTCGAGCGCTGTCTGTTTACCTAACCACACTTTTACAAGGCAGGCTGAGTCCTCTAAGTCGTTAACCAGTATTGTGCACATTCTTTTGCCAGAAACTGACAACTGCCCTTCTTGAATCAGCAGAAGGAAGAGAATGACCTTAGAAAATATTTCATGATCAAATCTCCATGAAAGAGTGTTGCTGACCCGTCAAGAGTCTACCCGCAACCTCCTTATCACCAGTCGGACGTGCATCCAACTGAACCACTGAAAAGGCAGGGGCCGGGAGTCTACCCGCAAACTCCTTATCACCAGTTGGACGTGCATCCGACCGAACCACCGCAACGGCAGGGGAAAATAAGGAAAATATTTCAAAATGTCTGCTGAAATTTTACCCAGCATGCTAAGCGTTAAGATGAAACCATTAACTACAGTTTACAGTCAATTAAATCCACTTTCTTTGATTTTAATAATCCTTAAAGCACCATACAAAATTGTCGCTGACAACAATCTTTCTTTTATTATTATATTTTCAAGAAATAAGGCTAGCTATTCCATGTGAATCTGCCTAGCAAACAATTCACATGAAATGTCAAACCTTTTTTCTTACAAATTTAAAAAAAAAGAAAATAAAATAAATAATGTCTGCTGCTGTTGTGAGAATTGCCCTTAAAACCTAACACTCCAGCAACAGTTTTAGTCAGACAACAAAATGAATGCTTTTGTGCTTTGAATCAGCAGACAATCTGATAATAGTGCTTTCTTTCACCAGACCAATGTTGTACCATCACAAGAAGAGAATCAAATCTGGTACCCATGGACAATAAATGAGAGCTACTGGGATTTCTGGGAACAAACTAAAACCTTCATTCATCATTGCTGACAAATTAATCAAAATTCTTAAGTAGTTCAGCCACCCATTCTTTTTCTTTCTTTTTTTTCTTTCTCATGGCACTAGAAAAGATAAGAGAAACAAACTTCACAGACCAAAATCAAGGTTTTCATTCAACATAATTCTACAGGACAGATCCTTTATGACACTATGGTTAGGGTCCATGAAAAACTTAGTGTATCTATGGTAAAACTTTGAAGTATGGTTGCGGTCCATGGTAAAAGATTTTAATGCTAGTTATGTTTTTTGATGAATATAAATGTGAGCAGTTTAGCTTATAAAGAGCCAATCACAACTGCAGCAGATGACATTTTAAAATATTTATTTTTCTTCTTACGAGAAAACAAGGCTTGACATTGCATGTGAATCATCTGCCTAGCAGATGATTCACATGAAATGTCAAGCCTCATTTTCTTGGAAAATAAATACTGCCTGCTACAATCTTACAGGGAGTTTTAACCCTTGTCCTGCTGAACTCAGATATACCCTGCCTTTGCAAACAGTGTTGGTCCAGATTAGTTGGCTTCTTCAGAAGCCAACTGATCTGCATCTGCACTGTTTGTCATTGTATGTGAATTTGTATCAAAATCCAGAATCAAGTAATCTGACTGGCTGAAAATTAGAAGTGGTCGTGGCATCTTAATTTATTCAGCAGGACAAGGGTTAAAGGTCAGCCTACTAATCTGGAGCTATGATTACATATATTGTAAAAGATTGAATTTTCACCCCAAAAAAGTAATTTCTTCACACCAAAAATACCACACAATATGCTGATCTACAGAACTATTCTTTCGAAGTCTAATAAGTGAGTATGGAGTCTCGGCTTATGAATTTATCCTATAATACCAAACACATCAAATAATACTTCCCAAACATCGCCAGTGAAAGCCGATAGTTAAACTTTCGATCAGCTGAAAGGAGCCATTCACTGTTTACAGTACAGCAGATTAAAATTCAAATTTGCATGATAAAAATGTCTAATTCACACGAAAACCAAATTTTCAATGAGTATCCCCAAAGAACTATGGCAAAAAGGGTATTCAGGACACACCATCCCTTTTTATTAACAGTTAATCCTACAACTGGTACAAATGTGCAATGCATAAATGAGGGCTCCAAATAAGGAGTTAACCCTTGGAACAAACTACAAGCAAAACTTGTAGCAGATAATATTCTAAAATTTCATTTTTTTTTTCATTTTTTTTTTTATTATTATTTTTCAGAGAAAACTGACGACTGCCCTTCTTGCAGAAGGGGGAGAAGGACCATAGATAATTTCATGATCAGTCTCCACAAAAGTTATATGGCTGAGCTAGGATTCAACAGATGACAAACTGACATTTTTTCTTCTTTTTCCCAGGATTTGCCATTTCATTCTGACATTCTGCAAATGACAAATTGATGGTATTTTTTCTTATTTTTCAAAGAAAATAGGCTTTGGCATTTCATACAATTTGTCTCCTCAGGAGACAACTTGCATGAAATGTCAAATCTTATTTTCTGGGAAAATAAAAATATTTCAAAATGTCATCTGCTAAAATTTTTACCCAGCATGCTACGCAATGCATGTGTTACATTATCACTAGACCACATACAGGGATAGATAATATTCAGAAGGACTGACTTGGTACCAGATTTTGAAAAAGCCAAACAATTTTGGAATTTAGTCTCATGCCGAAGACATTTTTAGACTGTACACTACAACCTCTTTATTACACGGTTCGTTAAAACACGGTTTTGGATATAACACAGTTCAAAGATGGATCCAAAAATGTATGGATTATTTTGAATTTTGTTTTGGTTTGGATATAACAGGGTTGTTTACCTAACACTGCTTATGCTATGGACCCCAACAATAGTGTTATAAAGAAGTTGTGGTGTATACGGCTAGTCAGCTGGAATAGGATGGGTGGGGAAGTGGGGAGTGGATATGACCTACAAGAAATACCGATCTCAGCAAGTAACTGGCCACATATAACTGATATCATATTAACATTTAAAGAGCAGCAGATGACATTTTTTTGAGAGGAAATAAGTTTTGACATTTCATGTAAATTATCTGCCATTGAAAATGTGTCAATATGACAGAGATACCCACGCCCAGGGGCCATCCTCACCCAGACACAAGCAGTTTGCAAATAAAACTGCAAGCCATGCACCATGCCCCGCCACAGGGCCATATTCCCTATGCACTTCTCTAGTATAAGGGTTGAAAACAATCTAAGATAAACATGAAGAGAAGCAACAAACAGTTATTTCATAACAAAAAAAAAACAAAAAACACACAAAAAAGTCTAAGTTAAAAATCCAATAAAGTGATAAAAAATAATTTCAGGATTCTGAAAAAAACAATATGCATATCTTCAGACCATCATAAAACCATGTGTAAAATTTCAAAAGGATCAGCCTGAAAATGTAGGAGGAGTTGCGTGTACAAGGTACATACTCCCTATACATTTCTGTAGTATTAGGGCTTGAAAAAAGTCTAAGTTAAAAATGCAAAAAATGTAATAAAAAATAATTTCAGGATTCTGAAAAAAACAATATGCATATCTTCAGACCATCCTAAAAGTGCCTGTAAAGTTTGATGAGGATTGGCCTAAAACTGTAGGAGGAGTTGCGGGCAGAAAGTACATACTCCCTATACATTTCTGTAGTATTAGGGCTCGAAAAATGCAAAAAATGTGATAAAAAATTTCAGGATTGTGAAAAAACAATATGCATATCTTCAGACCATCCTAAAAGTGCCTGTAGAGTTTGAAAAGGATTGGCCTAAAACTGTAGGAGGAGTTGCGGGCAGAAGGTACATACTCCCTATACATTTCTGTAGTATTAGGGCTCGAAAAAAGTCTAAGTTAAAAATGCAAAAAATGTGATAAAAAATAAATTCAAGATTCTGAAAAAACAATATGCATATCTTCAGACCATCCTAAAAGTGCCTGTAAAGTTTGAAAAGGATTGGCCAAAAACTGTAGGAGGAGTTGCGGGCAGAAGGTATATACTCCCTATACATTTCTGTAGTATAAGGGCTCGAAAAAAGCCTAAGTTAAAAATGCAAAAAATGTGATAAAAAATAATTTCAGGATTCTGAAAAAACAATATACATATCTTCAGACCATCCTAAAAGCGCCTGTAAAGTTTGAAAAGGATTGGCCTAAAACTGTAGGAAGAGTTGCGGTCAGAGGAATGGTAGGGGCGCTGACAGACGGACGGATGGATGGATGGACACTCAAAATTTCAGAGGGTATAACATAATACCTCGCCACTTTTTTGGTGGCGGGGCATAAAAATGAAGTTGAAAAAGGGCCATAACTCTCATAATAATTGGCAGATTTTACCCTGAATTGAACTTGACCTATATTTTATGATTATATACCTGTGTATAAAAAATGAATCCAATACATAGATCTTTTCAAAAGATATCGAACAGAAACCATTTTTCGAAGTTGGAAAAGGGCAATAACTCCCATAATAATTGGTGGATTTTACCCTAAACTGATCTTGTCTTAATGATTATATACCTGTGTATAAAATATGAATCCAATAAACCAAACCTTTCAAAAGGTATCGAAAGAAAACCATTTTTCCAAGCTGAAAAAGGGCCATTAACTCCCAAAATAATAGGTGTAATACCTGTGTATAAAAATGAATCCAATACACTAATCTTTTTCAAAGATATCCAATGGAAACTATTTTTGGAAGCTGAAAAAGGCCGTAACTCCCATAATAAATGGTGGATTTTACCCTAAATCGAACTTGACCTATATTTTATGATTATAATATATCTGTGTATAAAATATGAATCCAATACACTAATGTTTTCAAAAGATATCGAATGGAAACCATTTTTTCAAAGCTGAAAAGGGGCCATAAGGCCTATAATAAATGGCGGCTTTTACCCTAAATCAAACTTGACCTGCATTTTATGATTATATACCTGTGTAATATGAATCCAATACATTAATCTTTTCAATAAATATGAAGAGAAACCATTTTTGTTACATACAGATGGGACAGACAAGGAAGCAGCAGTAGACGAATAATAATTGCAATTATACTGAAAGGAAAAAGAAACGCAGGGTAAATTTTATTCCTAAATTTCATTCAAGTTTGAAAACGTTTGTTAAATATTTTACTATGATTACAAAACGGTACATGTATGGAACAAAAGTTCCAAATTTCATTGGTTTGTGATCAACAAGTCTCGAGTTATTGAAGTTCATTGGTAGCTACCCCCCAAATTTTGAAATCAAAATCAAACTGAAAATCAATATCGGGTGTGCCCCCCTCTTGCTGCCGTTGCTGCCCTAATTCTCCGTCGCGGAGAACGCTTTGCCGACGCCTGTGTTGTCGAACGGGATCGGTTTGGGGGTGGCTTCATTATGGTCTGGGGAGGCATTGCTCACGGGATAAAATCACAGTTGATTATTCTTGCGGGCAATATGACCGCAGTAAGGTATAGGGATGAGATCTTGCGTCCTGTTGCAGTCCCGCTTGTGCAACAACGTAATCTGATTCTGCAGCAGGACAATGCCCGACCAATTGTTGACCGAGTTTGTCAGGATTTCTTGGCAAACAATAACATCGCACCACTAGCATGGCCTTCGTACAGTCCAGATTTGACCCCAATAGAGCACATGTGGGATGAGCTGGACAGAAGGGTTAGGAAGCGCCGAAACCCCCCGCAACTCTCGCACAACTAAGGAAAGCGTTGACGGATGAATGGAACAACATCCCGATGCGAACTGTCAATGCTTTGGTTAACTCTGTCCAAAGGAGAATTAGGGCAGCAACGGCAGCAAGAGGGGGGCACACCCGATATTGATTTTCAGTTTGATTTTGATTTCAAGATTTGGGGGGTAGCTACCAATGAACTTCAATAACTCGAGACTTGTTGATCACAAACCAATGAAATTTGGAACTTTTATTCCATACATGTACCGTTTTGTAATTATAGTAAAATATTTAACAAACTTTTTCAAACTTGAATGAAATTTAGGAATAAAATTTACCCTGCGTTTCTTTTTCCTTTCAGTATATATTGTATTAATACAGTTGGAAAAATATAAATACCTTGCAATTTGTATTAATATAGTTGGAAAAATATAAATACCCTGGTAACCTCATCCCCTTGAATGCCCATTTAATAAGTGAGGTTGCATAATAGGCGCCCTTTTTAATGTATTTTGCCGCATTGCAAAGATGCCTTTTTGAGGGGTTGCACCCTGCCCTATTTTCAGGCTGAGAAACACTATACACACAGTAACTGTTTTTGTGATCTAATCAGTTTCTTGATTGTTTACTCCAAATACAAACTGTGGAGATCCTGACTAGACTGTAATGCAGTCTGGCCTGTGTCTTCCATGTTTGCATACTGGCTATTATTGCGGCCTTTTCTCCTACACTGCACATAAAAATTAACAATCTTCTGTGGTATACTTAACAGATGATCAGTCATTCAAAATTCTAGTCTTAGAAGCAGGAGACACACAAGTCTGTATTTCTATAGCGCCAGACTCTGTAATGACATTTAGTGGGTAATGCTGTCAACATGATTATGCCAAGTTTTTTGGAAAGAAAAGGAAAGAAAGAGAGTGGACATGTTCTCAGGTCTTTAATTCTGAATAATTTATTATGCTTATACAGGCATTTCCAGAGTATGAGAAAAGCTGTTTAAACAGTAAAGTTAACCACTCTCTAGGCAAATTCACCAGATGACAATCAGGGCTCAGTTGTCAAAAACTAATGATGTTGTTAGTTAACGTATCATTAAAACTTTAATCATTAAATATGGCATATACACTTCTATCTTTGCTGAAAAAAAATGTGAGTAGCTTTTGCATTTGCAAAAGCTACTCACATTTTTTTCAGCAAAAATATCTGTGAATAAGATACTGTACTTACTAGAACAGTTAACATTTTGACCACTAACCAGCTTGTTAAGCTAACTATGCTTTGAATAACTGGGCCATGATGATATTTTTCTTATTTTTGCCAGGAAATAGACATGGACCACATTACATGCAAATTGCCTCTTTTAAAGTTTATTTTCTGGCAAGAATAAGAATTTTTTTTTCTTATTTTTGCCAGGAAATAGACTTAGACAATCCATACAAATTGTCTCCTTCCTTTGGAGACAATATGCATGGGGAATATCAAAGTCTATTTCCTGGCAAAAATAAAAAAAATATCATCAGATTGTCATCTGCTGAATTTGCCAAGAGTGGTATAGAATTTGCCTTAAGAGAGGTATATATATATATATATATATATATATATATATATATATATATATTATATATATATATATATATATCTCCGTTAACCCATTGTATACTGAACAGACTCTCCCACTATATATTGGAAGAGTCCGATTTCAATTTTAGGTACGTCCGGCTATGAGATTTACATATTCCTAGAGAAGAATGGCTAGACTATTTGCTGCATCAGATCTGGGTCTGCACTGTTTGCCAATTACCTTTTTTACGGGTCTCCCGACAACAAAGGCAGCTATTCTGAAGAAAAAGAAATATTTCAAAATGTCTGTATCGAAATTTTTACCCAATTACTAAGCATTAAAGCGCCAAGCAATTTATAGCAGAAAACACTATTTTTTTATTATTATTATTTTTCTGAGAAAATTAGGCTTGGCATTTCATGTGACTCATCTGCCAAGCAGACATTTTTCGTGAAATATCAAGCCTTATTTTCTCTGGCGAATAATTTCTAAATGTCATCCGCTGCAGTTGTGACTGGACTTTTAAGGTTAGTTTCAACCAAATAAATACCCATACTTACATTTGCCTTGTCAAAAAAAATCTGATCATAGACTATTGTTTCTCAGACTTATTAACCCACTGAATTCTGGAAAAAGTATTTACACTCTATAGACCAAGTGTTTTTGAGGGGGTCAGATCTGACCCCTATCAAATTACCCTGAATTTTGCTATCATGGTATAATATCATTATTTGTTGTTTTAACATTCAGCTTTCAGTTTCAGCTACTCTGTGTTGTAACTACTCTGTCCAAAGTGAGCACCTTTTGAAAATGTTTGTTACTATTCAACTGGTGTGTTCACAGACATGTAAATAAGACAAGCTGCTGGTGTAGAGCAAGTTGTATTTTTGTTTCAATTAAAACTGTCAAGGTGTTGATCTATGTAATTGTTCTTTAGATTGTGCAATAAATAGGTGGGCACTTGGTCCTAAGACTGTTTAGTAGATGTTTTGAAATACTTTTCTTTCATTAGTCGCATTATGAAACTATCTCCTTAGGAGATAATTCACATGCAATGTTGAGCTGTACAATGATGATAATTTGTTGTTTTACATCCCTTTCAACATAATTTAAGTCATACTGAGACAGGGAAGGGTGATAATGAAAGGCTTGGTACAATAAAGCACCATACAGTCACAAGCTGAATTTCACCTTTAGCAGGATTCCAATTCGGACTTGGGACCTTGTAATCCTAAGCTGGAAGTGCTAACTACCCTGCCATTTGGGCGATTCATGTAGAGCTGTAAACTTTGTGACAAAACTATGAAAAACATAGCATACATCTCCCATAATGGATTAAAATGTACTAGTTTGAGTTTTGCACAATTCAAAATTTTATCTTTTGACCATATTCTATAACCTTTAAAGTACTATTATAAATCATAACCACAGCAGACAATATTTCGACTATTTATCTTTTTTTTTTGTGAAGAAAATAAGGCTTGAAATTCACATGAAATACCGAGTGGTATAATATTACCATGTCAGTTATTTCTCTAGAAGGTACATATATTTCCTTAACATGTTTTCGAACCTTTTGTATTGTATATTTATGCAAATAAGCACCTATCAACAGGGCTGTAATGAAACTATTTTCCCTTCATTTTCACATTTACCCTTGCTGAAGTGAACTCTCCCATCCTTGAATTTAGACTTGTCTGCTGAAGAAAAAAGGTTTCAGTCTAAAATAAAAAACAGAATGGCATACAGTGTAGATCCTGATGAGACGGCTCGTTATGAGCCGTCTCATCTGGATATACACTGTTTGCATAGACATCTGTGTTGGTCTGCAGGGTTGAAAGTGTTGACATGTTTGCACATTTGTGTTTCGTGTTTTCCAGATCGGTTGCTACACTTTTTCAGTGACTTTTCAACATGTCACACTTTGAATAAACTGAACAGCTCTAGATAAATTGTGAATTCAATTATTGATATTATCTATAGTCCACCAATGAAATGTACATGAATAAATGTAATTCTAAGTACAGCTGTCTCACCGAAATAACTCTAACTAGATTCTAGATTATGTTTTCTGGTAGAAATAAGAAAAAATGTTTACTGGAAAATTCGGCTTATCCATAATTTTGCTGCTGCTGATTAACACAAGAAAAAATTATGTGCAACTTGCAAAAGAATCGCAATGCCATATGCAGACAATGAAGGCCCAGATTAGACTGGGCATTCTCTCATTACAGGATTACAGGATTCTGCAGAATGTAACGAGGAATGGAAAAGGCCATGATCAGACTACGTGGATGTGCAGACTGACCTGGGCCTATGCTGTTTGCATAAGGCATAAATGCCTTTTTTTGCATGTCATGCATCAAATATGACTGGGGCACTGAGAAATGGAACAGGGAAGCATAGCAACAGATAAAGCGCTTTTTTCATCCGACAAATGCTGATATCTTTCTTATTTCTCAACAAAAACATATGTTGTGGGTACTCATTAGAAGCGCCTCGGCGAGGCTCTTCTATTGAGTACCCACAACATATGTTTTCGTTGAGAAATAATAAAAAATATTGTGGATACCCCTCTTATCTGTAGCTATGGGGAAGGCCCTGATCAGCCTGCATATAATGATTACAGATCTTCCGATACTAAAATATATATCAATGAACAGTAAAGGCCTTGAATAGGATGCCCTAGATAAACAGTTTGATCTGGTACTTCACTGTTCAAGTCTGCCCCTGAAGACACTTTCTCTGATGACACTGCTCATTTGTCATGAAGAGAATAAGATTAATATTTCATATAAAATATTATACTTCCATCGAGGGAGAAAAGAATTGTTCATTTTCTCTACAATCGCTTATTGATTGCAATGCTCTTCCATAATGGACGTATCGCAGGATCATAAAACATTCAGAAGCTAATATGAAAGCTTTTGAGCGACGCAGAAATGCTTGATGGATTAACGCATACATTTTTCATAGGGTTTTGAAACAAATTATACAGCAATATGGATTTCATTATGATTTAAATAAGATCAAATGAAAGTTACAATACAAGATTATAACTTTTTGTCACTAGGCAACAAAAACTCTTATGTCAATGTTCATTAAATTACTCCAGAGTACCATATAAGATGGTTATTTTGGAGATTAACACTTAACATGCTGGGTACCGATTTCAGCAGATGAAATTTCAAAATCTTTTTTCTTATTTTTTCCAGAAATAGGCAGGAGACAATTTTCATGAAATGTCAATGTCTATTTCCTGGGAAAAATAAGAAAAATATCGTCAATTTGTCGTCTGCTGAATTTATTACGGACAAGTAAAGGATTTAAGCATCAATATTTCTCTTATTATCTCACATACATACATGCACATGCCCATTCATGCACATACTGATACATACACAAGCACATTCTGGGATTTACCCTTGGTGAACTGATGATGAAACATGTACAGCGGACTAACTACACTACAACCTCTTTATAACACGGTTCATTATAACACGGTTTTGGATATAACACGGTTTAATGATGGATCCCAAAAATGTGTAGATTATATTGAAAAATGACCATAAATGGTCATTTTTCAATATAATCTATACATTTTTGTTTGTATATAACACGGTTGTTTAACTAACATGGATTATGCTATGTACCCTAACAACAGTGTTGATAAAGAGATTGTGGTGTATTCAGATATCTTTAACCCTTGCCATACTGAATAAATTAGGATGACATGCCCACTTCTACTTTTCAGCCAATTAGATTACTTGATCCAGGTTGTTGATACAAATTCAAATACATTGTAGTACTGAATGGTAAACCAAATTATCTGGATCTATATGGTTTCCCAATGCAGGGCATATCTGGGTTCAGCAGGTCAAGGATTAATTCTTCACCTGTCCTATATTTTGAAAAAAAAAAGTCTGCTTTATTACCTTACAATGTTTAAAAAAACCCTGTAGGTTGAGTCGAAAACGTTGCAGACCCTGATCAGATTCCCTATTCTGGAGCATCTGATCTGGGTCTACACTGTTTGCACAAACCTTAGGTTTGTGCATGTTCTTAGAGTAAATTTAATATGGTATTTTAATGAATTTTTCATGAAAACAGTGCTTGACAATCTTTAGGGATATTTTCAGAGACCAGTATATAAAAAAGATGTATGCTTATATTTAGATCCAACAGGTCATAGGAAAAAAAAAAACATTGTATGCTTCTATGTAACCCTGAATGCACTAACCACAAATGCAGCAAACACTGATCTTCTTTTTTTTTATTTTTTATTTATTTATTTATTTTTTTTTTCAGAAAAAATAAAGCTTGACATTTCATAGACAATTCACATCAATTCACATGAAGTGTCATCTTACTTACCCTTGTCCTGCTGAATAAATTAAAATGCCACGCCCACTTCTAATTTTTAGCCAACCAGATTACTTGATATCAATTGTTGCAATCAATTCATAGACTTAATGGCAAACAGTGCAGATCCAGATCAGTTGGCTTCTTCAGGCGCCAACTGATCTGGATCAACACTGTTTGCAAAAGCAGGGTATATCCAGGTTCAGCAGGGCAATGGTTAAAATAATAATAAAAAAAAATCTGAATGCCATCTTCTACAGCTTCTTTAGTGTTTTATCAGTTAAATTCAACAGGTCATAGGTTAAGTTATATTTCAGATATGACTGCAACAAATATTTTTGCCAACAAATAAGGTAAATATGAATGGTTTACATCCAGCTACTCTGCAGTCCTGACTATCAGCATCATATTCTAGCCATAATTTCTCATATCACTTGACAATAAAAATCATCTTCCATTAATAACTATCTTCGGTCAACAATCTCAAATTCCTCACAAATCCATAAAATAACCAAATTAATTGATTGCCATCCTTTTATTAAATTAACCTTTATCCAAATTAGCAGATCACAAATGCAAGGATGAAACTAATTCCCCCCCCCCCCCCCCACCCAGTCCCCCTCCCCCATCACCAAAAAAAAAATCCCATATCTTATTTTTCTGATTTCAGGAAAAAAATATAAAAAAAATCTTTTGGAGATAATTTGGCTTGCATGAAATTTCAAACCCTTTTTGTAGCTCCAGAAAAGATGCATATCCAAATCTTATTTCTCAAAAAAAAAAAAAAAATATACACCCCAAAACATGTTGTGGGTACTGTGGTTACTCATAAAAAGTGCCTCTGCATAGGGTATGTTTTTGTGGAGGAACTAGAAATGTGTCAGTATGACACAGATGCCCCCGCCCAGGGCCATCCTCACCCACATGCAGGTATTTTGCAAGAAATACAGTTGAAAAAAGAGCCATAACTCTCATAATAATGGGTTGATTTTACCCTAATTGGAACTTGACCTCTATTTTATGATTATATACCTGTGTGTTAAATATGAATTCAATACACTAATGTTTTCAAGATATCAAACGGAAACTATTTTTCAACGTTGAAAAAGGGCTGTAACTCCAAATATAATTGGTGGATTTTACCCTAAATCAAACTTGATCTATATTTTATAATTATATGCATGTGTATAAAATGTGAATCCAATTCACTAATCTTTTCAAAAGTTATGGAATGGAGACCATTTTTTCGAAGTTGAAAAAGGGCCATAACTTCAAAAATAATTGGTGGATTTTACCCTAAATCCAACATAACATACATTTTATGACTATATACCTGTGTATAAAATTTGAATCGAATACACAAACCTTTTCAAAAGATATCGAACGGAAACCATTTTTCAACTATTTTTCAACATTGATAAAGGGCCGTTAACTCCAAAAATAATTGGTGGATTTTACCCTAAATCAAACTTGACCTATATTTTATAATTATCGTATACGCTTGTGTATAAAATATGAATCCAATTCACTAATCTTTTCAAAAGTTATGGAACTGAAACCATTTTTCAAAGTTGAAAAAGGGCTATAACTCCAAAAATAATTGGTGGATTCTACCCTAACTCGTACTTAACCTACATTTTATGATTATATACCTGTGTATAAAGTTTGAATCCAATACACTAATCTTTTCAAAAGATATCGAACGGAAACCATTTTTCAACTATTTTTCAACATTGATAACAGGCCGTAACTCCAAAAATAATTGGTGGATTGTACCCTAAATTAAACTTTACCTGTATTTTATAATTATATGCTTGTGTTTAAAATATGAATCCAATACACTAATCTTTTCAAAAGTTATGGAACGGAAACCATTTTTCAAAGTTGGAAAAGGTCCATAACTCCCAAAATAATAGACAGGATTTTACTCTAATCGAACTTGACCTACATTTTATGATTATGTACATGTGTACAAAATTTCAATCCAATACACCAATCCTTTCAAAAGATATCCCACGGAAACCATTTTTCAAAGTTGAAAATTTTTCAGTTGAAAAGGGCCATAACTCCCAAAATAATCGGTGGATTTTACCCTAAATCAAACTTGACCTACAATTTATGATTATATACCTGTGTATAAAATTTCAATCCAATACACCAATCCTTTCAAAAGATATCGCACAGAAACCAAAAGTGTTACATACGGGACTGACAGACGGACGGACATACATACGGACAGTGGTGATACTATATGCCCCCCTCCCATTGAAAATGGCAGGGGAATAATAAAAAAAAATATCAAAACTTTTTGACTGGAGTACTTTATCTGATACAATACCATAATTTGTCATCTGGTGAATCTGCCAAGAGTGTGCTTAAGGTTAAAACTGACATTTCTCAGAAACAACTTAAGCCAACAAGGAAAAAAAAAAAAATATGACCTACAGCTACTCATCTTTAACAGCATGTAGTTATTAAATATGTTAAAACATGATACTATCATTAATGCTTAGCTTAGTATGCTGCACAAAATTTCAGCAGATGACACTTTGAAATATTTTTTCTTATTTTTTGCCAGAAAACAGACTAACATTTCATGCAAAAAAATGTCTCTTTAGGAGTCAATTAGCATAAAATGTCAAAGTTTATTTTCTGGGGAAAATAAGAAAAATGTCATCAATTTGCTGTCTGCTGAGTCTGTCCAAGGAGCAGTAAAGCTTAAGCAGACAGAATTTCAATGGAAAAAAAAAAGTTGAACCAGAGATTAAGGTATAGATTACAGCATATAAGAAAACATCCCAGCCAATAATTAGCTTATTCTAAAATATCAACACACTCTGTCAACAACACTGTTTGCCTAACACAGAGGGCATAGATTGACATTCTCCGAAAGTTTACTTGCCTGACTTATGAATACAAAATCAACATACTCAACATAGCTCGAGATAAAGCACTTTTTCCAACCAAAAGTAGATATTTTTCTTATTTCTCCATAAAAACATAGGTTACGGGTACTCCTTAGAAGAAACTCATTGAGGCACTTCTAATGAGTACCCACAACCTATGTTTTTGTGGAGAAATAAGAAAAAATATTTACCTGACACCCAATCTTATCTAGAGCTATACTCAAATATCAAAAACAAATTTAACTATCAGTCTGAGTCTTTCTACTTAACACCAAATAACGCCCTCTCATGATGTTGAATGCTAAGCACACCAGTGACATTTCCATATCCAAACACTATCTGCCTGATTGCCAAAGTCTGTTTTTTTAGGTCGCAAAAACTACATGTTCCATAAGGAGGATATTATAGAGACTTAATAAAACTGAGTCTCTGATTTTTGTCTTTTTTGTGTGTTCTTTGTTTCCAAAGGTAACCTTTCAGATTTTCATTATAAATGAGCTGTGCCATGTGAAAGGGGGGTTGGGGGCATATGTAGACAGAAAAAACCTAGATCAGGCAACAAAACTGCAGACTGAGCAAAGTATTTACCCTAAATATTGGGAATAATAGGCCTCAGCAACCAGTTTAGAGCCAGATCAGATATTGCAGACCCATTCTGCAGTTCTGGAAGATAAATGTCTTATGCATAGGTCTGGCGAACAAAAAGTGTCCATGGGACACTGCTGCCCCTGACCGCTCCCCACCCCCTATGAGCTACCTGGAGATGGGTCTAAACTAGAGTTTTTTTTAACAAAAAAACATGTCTCCCCCAGCTGTCTGTGTGTCTGCCGGGGTCTTCATTTAGGTAAACACGGCCAAATTCCTTTGAGGCATTGATTTAAGTAATATGAAGGAGACACAAAATCTAAGGCCAAAATCCTGCACATTGTCTGATGATGCTTAAAATTTCCATGAAGTTTCATGAAAATACCCTGAATGGTTTTCAAGTTATATAGCAGACATGAAACTACTTCAAAGGGAAATAACTCTAAAAATATATAGACAAGATTTACAGTTCTTGTAGTCTGCATGTCATATGATGATGCTTCATGAAAATATCTTGAACGGTTTGTAAAGTTATAGAATGGACACAAAATGACCATTGTCAAATTTCAAAGGAGAATAACTCTAATAATGTAGACAAGAGTAATCGTTTTTGTGGTGTGCATGTCGTCTGATGATGCTTTATATTTTGATGAAATTTCATGAAAATATCTTGGTTTTCACATGAAATTACCATTGTCAAATTTCAGAGGTTCTTGTGTTGTGCATATCGTCTGATGATGCTTTATATTTCTATATGAGGTTTAATGAAAATATCTTGAAGGGTTTTCAAGTAAGAGAGCAAACACAAAATGACCATTGTCAAATTTCAAAGGGGAACAACTACAAAACTATAGACAAGAATTATGATTCTTGTGTTCTGCATGTCGCCTGATGATGCTTTATGTTTCTATAAAGTTTCATGAAAATATCTTGAAGGGTTTTCAAGTTATAGAGTGGACATGAAATGACCATTGTCAAATAAAAGGGGAGTAACTACAAAACTCTATAGACAAGAGTTACAGTTCTCATCTTCTGCATGTCCTCTGATGATGCTTTATATTTCTATGAAGTTTGAAGTGTTTTCAAGTTATAGAACGGACACAAAATGACCACTGTCAAATTTCAAAGGGGAATAACTAAAAAAAAACTAGACAAAAGTTACAGTTACAGTTCTTGTGTTCTGTATTGTTTGTGTTGCGGTTTTGTGGCCTAGTCAACCCAATAGGGTCATGTCGAGCGCGGTCAGTTTACCTAACCACACGTTTACTGGACAGGCTTAGTCCTCTAAGTGGTTAACCAGTACAGTGTAGCTCCAATATATCGCGGTCCTCGGGGTCCAGAGGCCGCTATCGTGATATAAACGGAGCGTGATATAAGTCCCGACATGTACCATGCATGTATAACGGCGTGCATAACACTCGCTCGGTTTGTCGCTGTGGTAGTTTGCTGAGACATCACAGATAAACGGCATTCAGTTATGTTGTCACCATATTTCCTAATTAAAATTGGATTAGAATTGCTCAATGGAATAATTTGCAATGGTGCGCTATGTCTAACAAATAATTCCAATCGAAACCTGCTGATAAACTATGTTTGAAACAAGAAATCATCGGATTGACAATTTAGGACGCCATTTTGGATACTCTGGTTCCCTGGAACGGCGAAGGGAAGTTACTCAATTGTGCCAAAATAACTTGAGTTGCTTCCCTTCGCTTATATTGTGGGCGCAAAAAAAAAAAAAAAAAAAAAACTGTCGTTTATCAAAGTTAATTTCTTTTTATTTATTTTTTTATTGTTAGTTTTTGGGTTTTTTTTGTTTGTTTTTTTTTTATGCAACTGTTTTCTTCTGAAATATTCATATCTACAGAAGCGTAAAATAAGCTGACTACGATCAGTGTATGTTCGACAGAAACATCGTAAGACTACTGTCTTGTTAAATTTGCTGGTGTTGAAAAGGAGGAGGACCATTTACCCATGCTGAGCAAAATTAGTTTGTGGGCATCATTGACTGATTGAGCATCGAGTAGATCTATGTACTAAATGATGATAATGATTACGACAATTACGGCGATATAATTTATTGTTAGCGATTATAATAATCAACGTGTGTGCTGATTGACACTAAGTGGATTGTTTGTCATATAATACCTGACGTGACTTAGCGTCGGGATAGGCGCGAAAAATCAATTACTTGAGGTGGAACGCATTTTTTTTTCTTTTTTTTCTGAAGTTAAATAAAACAACAAACATTTTATGTTTTTAAAATTTTTTTTTTTTTTGCTTATGGAAAATTTGGGAGCCATGGCCTATTCGCGATATACTGGATTTCGCGAAATAACGGACCACGATGTATTGGAGCTACACTGTATTGTGCACATTCTTTCGCCAGAAACTGACAACTGCCCTTCTTGAATCAGCGGAAGGGAGAGATTGACCGTAGAAAATATTTCATGATCAATCTCCACGAAAGAATGTTGCTGACCTTTGCGGGGGATGAACCCACAACCTCCTGGTCTCCAGTCGGACGGCGCATCCAAATGAGCCACCAAGGCCGGCATTGTGTTCTGTATATGTCATCTGATGATGCTTTATATTTTTATGAAGTTTCATGACAATATTTTGAACGGTTTTCAAGTTATAGAGAGGACACTAAATTACCATCCTTTAATTTCAAAGGGGACTAAATCCAAAAATGTATAGACAAGAGTTATGGTTCTTGTGGTCTGCATGTCGTCTGATGATGCTTTATATTTCTATTAAGTTCAATGAAAATATCTTGAATAGTTTTCAAGTTATAGAGCTGACACAATAATGAACATACTGACTACCATGTCTCCACCCCTGTCAGAGGAAGACATGAATATTGTGACAGAATGGCAAACATTATGTAGTCCCTTACCAAACTGCTCATATCTTTCAAAATATTAAGTCTTAAAGCATTATGCAAGTTACTGTAGCAGATGACATTCTAATTACTTTTTTTTTAATTTTTCAAAGAAAATCATCTGCAAAGGATTTGCATGAAATGCCAAGCCTTATTTTCCTAGAAAAATAAGAAAAAAAACAATGTATTTCAGAATGCCATCTACTGCAGTTGCAACTGGCACTTTTTGCATTCTTCTACAAACATATTTTCCAGAAACTTCCCTCCAACATGATTCTAAACAAGTCGCAGAAAGCATGCCTACATGGAGAAAATAAAATCAATATTTTTATCTCCCAAATAACAATTATACTGAGAACTTGCAGTGAAATGCTGCCATTTGACATCAATAATCTAGTGTCGCTATTCCTCAGAGATATTCAGGATCACAATTACAGTCATAAAAGTCATGTCATAAGAAAAACAGCCTTATGCTATATACATGTATGTAGTCCTAGATCCACAGCTCTGGATAAGAATGACATCCAGGTAACTATTTTTTCTTATTTCTAAATGTTAACTAAATATGTTGTGGGTACTCATTAGAAATGCCATGCTAAGACACTTCTAATGAGTGCTTGCAATATATGTTTTTTATACAGAAATAAGAAAAATATCATTTTCAGGGAAAATACCATAAGACTACTGCAGTTGTTCAGTTAAGGAAAAATACCAGTCATAGGTCCTGATGACGTGAGTACCATATTTTAACCCTTCTCTTGCTGAACACAACATGCCCTGTCTTAGCAAACAGTGTAGATCCAGATTAGTTGGCTTCTGAAGAAGCAAACTGATCTGGATCTGCACTGTTTGTCATTAAATATGTGAATTTCTATCAAAAACCCGGATCAAGTAATCTAATTGGCTCGAAATTAGAAGTGGGCGTGGCATCTTAATTTATTCAGCAAGCAAGGGTTAAGAGTGCAGCATCTGATCAGGGTCTAAACAATTTGCCACTCATCCAGCACTTTTTAGACACATCAACACATAATAAAATGGATTTGTTCAATGTGATAAGGAGTTAAGAACTTCTGAATATTTATGGGCAATAAAGCATCCAGCACCAGCTACAGCTTTACATAGGCATTTTTTTATTCAAAAAGATAGCTTCTTATTTCTCCATAAAAACGTATGTTATGGGTACTTATTACAAGTGCCTAAGAGGTGGTTCTAATGAGTAACATAATAAACTTTCATGGAGAAATAAGAAACTACATTTTTTTTTTTTTTAAGTATGTCTCCAACTATATGTTTGTCCATACAAAATGAAGTTGGAAAAGTGCATAGCTCTGACAAAATTAATCTGATTTCGTTCAAAAGTTAATAGTGTTATCTACCCCTCAGCCCCAACAAGCTCACCAAGTTTCAAGGCCCTAGCTCAAATAATTATCAAGATATCTTGCTAACAATAAAAGCATGACAGATAGATGGATGGACAAATATACACCCCAAAAGCAATATGCCCATGCACGCAAATTCTTCAAAGCTGAGTTTTTCTGGTGCTATGAATCTACACGGTTAAAAAAATCCATTTTCTCCCGATATGACCCATTTAGTGGGCAAGAATCATGCAGAAATATTTCACTGCGAGACAATCAAGGTGACATCTGTTGTGTGATGTTTAATAACACCTGAAAACAAATTAGTAGCTGAATAATTAATCAGGGAACAAAGATCCAGATAAGGCAATTTTTGCAACTAAACAGTACTGATATTTTTCTTATTTCTCCATGAAAACATATGTTGTGGATACTCATTAGAAGCACCTCGGTGAGGTGCTTCTAATGAGTATCCGCAACATGTTTTCATGGAGAAATAAGAAAAATATAATGTGGATACCACCTCTTATCAGGAAATATGAGGGAAGAGGTAACAGATATCAGAGGCTTGCTAGTTGGAGCAATAATCCTTGGACTGAAAGCCCTGCAGTAACAAGCACCATTACTCCAGACACAACTTTTTTTGTTTGTTTTTCTTTTCTTTTTTTTTTAACGTAGTGAAACTTTCTTTTTTCTCCATGAAAATATATGTTGTGGATACTCATTGGAAATGCCGAGCCGTCGCAATTCCAATGAGTACCCCACAAGGTTTTCATGAAGAAAATAAGAAAAATATTAATCTGTACGCCCATCTTATCTAGAGGTATGAACCGTCACGCAATAACCTCCTGCAATTCCATTAAAGGTAGATAGCCGCAAAATTAGCCCTTAGTACACTGACAGGGGAAATTAGGAGGCAAATGACAGATTTTCCTACTTTTCTTAAAAAAAAAAAACAAAAACAAAAAACAGGTTTGACATTTCATACAAATTGCCAGCTAGGTAACTAAGGATGAGACAATTCACATGTGGTCATTTCTCTTTTCTCCAAAAAATGCTTCTAAATTCAGCAGATGACAAAAAGGGAAAGGAAACATCTTAAGAAAACTGTTCTTATGCTATATATATGCACCATGTCAATTTAATCAGCCTTAGAAAGGACCTAATTATATTTTATTTTGTTTTGCTTTGTTGTCATTTCATTGTTCTGTGGAGGCTGTTGTCAGAGGCACACTTTTTGTCTAACCTTAAAAGTGCTAATGTCAACTGCAACAGGTTTCCTTTTACTTTTTTTTTTTGCATCTTTTTTCAAAGAAAGTAAGGCTTGACATTTCATGTAGATTGTCTGTATGAAACACCAAGTCTTATTTTCTCTGAAAACTACTAATAAAATAAAATTTAGAATGTTGTCAGTTACAATTTCTCAGGGCTTTAATGGTAAACCTATCAGAGGCAGCAAGTGGCAAGCAAGAATACAGATATATTTGCAACAAAAACTGGTTCTGTTTAGCATAAGAAATGACCAAATATTTCAAGAACAGAACTACATGTCCTCTTCTCACAACAACAAATTACATTTTAACCCTTGTCATGCTGAACTCGCATATACCCAGCCTTTACAAACAGTGTAGATCCAGATCAGTTGGCTTCTTCAGAAGCCAACTGATCTGGATCTGCACTGTTTGCCATTAAGTACATTGTATGTGAATTTGTAGCAATAATCCGGATCAACTAATCTGATTGGCTGAAAATTAGAAGTGGGCATGGTATCTTAATTTATTCAGCAGGACAAGGGTTAAGAAACATGCATGTTTGAAATCTGCATGCACATCATGTTTTGCAGAGCTAGATCTTCTTAACAAATCACATTATCCGAAGAAATAAATCCCATCTCTATAAATGAAAGGCAAAATAAGCACAGCCATGTTCTTGATTACCAAGCAAAATTTGTAGCAGACAACATTTTGAAATTTCATTTTTTTTTTTTTTTTTCATAGAAAACATATATTGGCATTTCATGTGAACCATCTGCCAAGCAGAGCAGATCATTCACATAAAATGTCAGGACTTATTTTCTTTGAAAAAAAAAAAAAAAAAAAAAAAAAATCAAAATGTCTGATGCAGTTGTGAATAGCACTTTAAGGGTTACAATTTAGATTTACAATCCTTTACTGTTTGCACTCTGTGCATAAATTCTGAGACAAGAAACTAAGGTTTTTCTATGTTGTTGTTTTTTTTCCAGAAAACAGGGTTTGAAATTTCATACAAATTGTCTTTTTTTTGACAATCTGCATGATTTATTTTCTAATGAGCACCATCTACAGACATTTTCAGGCTGTAATTTGGAAAAATAAGTTACGTTTTGGCTGAAAATGTTGCATTTGCAGACCTGGTGTATATGGAAAAACTGAATACTGTATGAACCCTAACAGAGGCTTCTAAGTCTACTAACAGGGCTATCAGCTTCCTAATATAGGGTATACAACATGTTGTGTGTGGGTTGCCTACTGTCCATTGGCTTATCAGGAATACAAATTATTACATGTCAGATGCCCAGTCAAAGCTGGTTAATGACTGGTATGCTGAGTAAAATTTGAGCAGACAACATTTTGAAATATTGTTCTTATTTTTTCCAGAAAAGAGGGTTTAACATTTTCATTGCATGAAAAGTCAAACCCTGTTTTCTGAAGAAAAAAAAAAAAACAAAAAAAAAACAAAAAAAATATCATCAAATTGTCATCTGTTCAATTTGCCCAGAGAGTGGTAAAGGTAATAAAATTTGAAATCATTTCTTAATCTAATCTTCTTAATAATTATACAAACACATTAATGCCAACCACTGCTAGAGTCAGCTAGCCAATGATATGGCACTTTCCTTCTGTAAGTGGTTTCAAGAATCATAGCCCCATTAGTAGAATTATAAGCCTCTGCCCTAAGTA
The DNA here is from genome assembly GCA_964016985.1 of Anodontia alba. Taxonomy (NCBI): domain Eukaryota; kingdom Metazoa; phylum Mollusca; class Bivalvia; order Lucinida; family Lucinidae; genus Anodontia; species Anodontia alba. The sequence goes on from OZ024821.1 coordinate 146,315,875, forward strand.
TTTGGACAGACAGGTATGAGCAAATGGTATAGACACAAAAATCTCCGAATATGGCATATGACCTATTTGCAAGCAGTTTTGTGCACATCAGCAGGTAGTCAAATGAACTTATTCAAATTTTCAGACCAGGGCCCAGTTGTTCAAAACTAACAATGTCATTAGTTAACATATCGTTAAAATTCTGATCATTGAATATGGCATATACACTTATATTTTTGCTGAAAAAAAATGCGAGTAGCTTTTGCATTTGCACAAGCTCCTCACATTTTTTCAGCAAAAAATACCTGTGAATTAGATATTATACTTACTAGAACAGTTAACATTTTGACCACAAATGAGCTCGTTAAGCTAACAATGCTTTGAAAAACTGGGCCCAGTATAGTAAGGAGTTACTGGTCTGAATAGTTAAGGAGAATGGATACACCCTTTCAAGGGAGGAAAGTCTGCCAAAATTGTTTTGCCTCCCTTTTTAAAATAGGGCTATTTAAAAGGCAAGAACATGCTCACACTAAGAGCAATTTCTTTCCTCTTAGAGTTGACCCTTTTTCAGACAGGGATTGGTGTACAGTGACCAAGTCGATACAACTTACAACAGGAGAGTAAAACATGACAATATATTGGCAAGTGGAAACCCAGGACCACTAATCCTGTAGAGCACATGGGCAAGAAAAATGTTCAACTCTGGCTCTCTGGTTATCTTGCCATCTACAAGATTTTCAGAAGATATAAAGGATAATTTATACAATTATTGTTAATAATTGATGTATTAGGGCTGAAAGATATAGTCACCAAACTTAATCACAAAAAATACAAACGATACCCTTGTTGATTAAAAGATAAGCCAAAACTCTTTCTCTATTTCTTGTTGAACTAAACCAACCCTTCTTGCTTTTATCAATAGCCCACTTGGGACTTAACTTGAAGTAATCGGAGAGACATATAGGGGGAATATGTCAAACCTGGTTCAGTTTATACACTCATCTTTGCCATTTTATACACAATAAAAACCTCAGAGAATACTAAAGCTCACAGCTAAAAGGCTGCAAGGTGCTAAGGCAGATCTCCTTGAAAAGCTTTTAGCATGATACACACTAAAAGAGGAACTCTCTGAAGACAAAGAGACAGAAACATAATACCGAAAACACGTGGTTAGAAAGAGGCAAAGGATATGTTGAAAATTTGCATCGTTTTATAGTAATTATGTTTTGGACAAAAATCACAAAGAACTATTCTCCTTCATCTTAAAAATGCTGTTGATATAAAATGATATACTGTGTTTACCTTAAAGAGGAATGGATACACTTTCAGGGAAGGAAACTCAGTCAAAATTGGTTTTGTCCCCTTTTAAAAAATTATCTACTCTATAAGGAAAGAATTTTGCTCTCAGAGGGAGCAAATTCTTTCCTTATAGAGTAGACCCCTTTTCAGAGGGGATTGTTCTGCTTAAGTAACCTGCAGCTAAGCCGGCAAGGGTTGAACCAGCAACCTCCTGATCACCAGTCGGACGCACATCCAAATGAGCCAGAGGCCTGCACGATTTGAACCAACTTGGTAGAGACCAAGTACCCAATGATGCATATCAAGTTTCAAGGGCATCGGCCATTCGGTTCCTGAGAAGATTTTTCAAAGATTTTTACCATATATGGGCATGGCGGCCAGCTTGATCATGTGACCCAGATCCCATGAACAAACTTTCATTCCCCCATCCAACAGAGGCTCTACACATACTTTGCTTTCAATAAGCCCAGCAGTTTTAGAAAAAATAATAATAATGAATCTGAGGCATTAAGACGACGGTCAATCAATGACCTTGACCTTTAGTATTTACAAAATATCATTTGGCTGATTGCAAATATCAACTTTAAAGACATAGGCTACAACAGCTTCAGAAAAATCCACTGTTTGCCTTTCTCCCATACAAAAGCCCTAGTGACCGAATTTGACTTTGCTGTAAAATAAGTCAAGGACAACCAAGGGTCAACATTTGAAAAAATTTGGTAGAGCCTGAGTCCCTAATGCTGCATATCAAGTTTCAAGATTATGCGCCACTGGGTTCCAGAGAAGACGATTTTCAAAGGTTTTTACCATATATGGGTATGGTGGCCATCTTGGTCATGTGACCCTCACATTATGAACAAACTTTTTTCTCCACCCTATGGAGGCTCCAAATGTAATTTGGTTTCAACTGGCCCAGCCATTTCAGAGGAGATGTTGTTTGAAAATACTGACGACGCCGACGTTGGCACCGACACCGACGACAGACCACTGCCTATCCTATAAGCTTTCCCCGAGCCTTTGGCTCTGGTGAACTAAAAAAGGCAGAAAATTTACCATGTGTATCAGGATGGCTTAAGTATTTGGACAGCTTGACTCCTTACCATACTTGTCCTAAAATTTAAACAAGCCTTTTTTACTACCTGCTGATATTTAAAAACCGCTGGATGGTTTGGAAACAGTGTAGACCCTGATCTGATGCCATATTCTGTAGCATTTGATCTGGGTCTACACTGTTTGTTCAAGCCTGTCTGCCCCAATACTAAGGATAAATATGGAATATAATGTCTATAGCCTTATGGTGGGCATACTCAATTTCTGCTTAACCTTTACTACTCTCTGGGCAGTTTCTTCAGACGACAAATTAATGATATTTGTTCATATTTAATCCATTTATGCCAAATGGACTTTTCTACCTTCACCCTTTGGACTTATACATTTCCAATATAAGGGATGTCTGGTTAGTTTTAATTATTACCATGTTTTACAGAAATTTCTGTATTTAATGTAAACAACACAGACCCTGATCAGATGCAGCTTTCTGCTATGTCTGATCTGGGTCTGCACTGTTTGCCAATGTCCCTTTTATGGGATGCTAGGCATAAATGGGTTAACAGAAAATATTTGAACTTTACATGTAATGTCAAGATCTATTTCCTGGGAAAAATAAGGAAAATATTTCAGAATGTCATCAAATAAAATTATTACCCAGAATGCTAAGCATTTATAAAGATATGTTCCACGATGCCTCCCTATGGTTTTTGTGTATAAGGAAACAGTAATAACCTAGATCAGGTGCAAAGCCATCATGTCTGACCAGGCCATCACTGTTTGCTGTAAAAGTCACAATCATAATCAGACTGCAGAGATGAGCAGACTGATTTGGAGTTACTATTTGCTTTCATGCTAAGGTCTTTTTTTTTTTACATGGCAGCTCTTACTACGTTCATAGCAACATAAATTGAGCCAGCGCATGACAAAACCTACAATAAAACCTGTGTGACCAGCACAGACTCAGATCAGTCTGTACATCAACTCAGTATGGCAAGGGTTCTTGTTCATCCCTCTTAGGATAGCCCGGAGGCTGCAGAAGGCACATGCAATCAGCAAAGACTGATCAGACTGCACGGATGTGCAGGCTCATCTGAGTCTTTGCTGGTCGTACAAGTCTTATCGTAGATTTTGTCATGTGCTGGCTCAAATTCAAATCATTGATCCCAGATAGTATAACAAAAGTACCAGCAAATTGCAACAGCATTAAAGGGCAGGAAACTTTTGATTTTACCAGCAAATAATAAGTGCATAAACGTCTTCATCAGTATATTATAAGTACAGTTGACTGGCCTCACCTCTAACCCCAAAAGACAAGATTTCTTGGTCCAGACAATGGTAGTTCGAGTTAGAAGGACTTGAAATGTAAGCAAAATATAGCAATCCCAATACTGTTCTTTATTAACCCTGATCTTGCTGAGCCTGGATATACCCTGCATTTGCAAACAGTGTAGATCCACATCATTTGGCTTCTGAAGAAGCCAACTGATGTGGATCTGCACTGTTTGCCATTCAGTATGTGAATTTATATCAGCAATCTGGATCAAGTAATCTGATTGGCTGAAAATTAAAAGTGGGTGTGGCAACTTTATTCAGCATGACAAGGGTTAAGTTTGAATTAAGCAGTAGGTTTGAGTTATCAGAGTTTGAGATAATAAGCCTCAACTGTAAGTTGCCACATTCTTTATTGGCACTTTCTGCCATTCATCCTGCACTATAGTAAAACATTTACACTTGGCAGTCACATTATTTTGCCTCTTTTGGCAATCTAGGGAAAAAACATCACAATAAAATCCTGTGAATATTTTTAAATACCGTATTCAACCTAATTACTGTACATACCCCTACAGTCAAGCAATTCCGCAGTCTTCAGATTATAGCCAGTGTATTTTTTGTCTACTTCTTTATAAAGGCATATATTGTAGGTACCCATTTGAATTGCATCGACTTGTCAATGCAATTCAAATGAGTACCCACAACATATACTTTTATAAAGAAAATCAGAGAATAAAAACATACAAAAACATTGAATAAGCATTATTTGATAAGTCCTGTGAGTTTTTGTCCTGTGAGATTTTTTGGGTTTTTTTTTTTAAAGTATACCTTTAGTATAGGTGGTACATATTTTATCACAAGTTTTCCCAGCATTTTAGAAAAAGAGGACCATGATGGTCCTATATCGCTCACCTGAGCAAACAGATTTGCATACTTAATGTTGAAGTTTCAACCAAGTTCACTGCTCTAAAATTTTATGTATAAATTTTATAACCATGACGAATCATGACAGCTTGAACAAACTTGGTAGAGGATAACCAAAGGAACATTCCTGCCAAGTTAAACTGAAATCGGTTCAGTGGTTTCTGACAAGAAGATTTTTAAAGTTTTCTATTTAGATAGAGAGGGAAAATAAGCCCCACCCACTAGCAGGCATGTTTTTTGACAAATCAGGATTGCTTGAACATTCTTGGTAGAGGGTCACCAAAGCATTATTGAAATTGGTCAGGAGGTATTTGACAAGAAGCATTAAAAAGTTTTCTATACAGATATATACCGAAAATAAGCCCCACCCACTGGAGGCCATGTTTTTTGACATATTATGAAGGCTTGAACCATCCTGGTAGAGGGTCACAAAAGCAACATTCTTGCCAAGCTACATTCAGCTTGGTCCAACGGTTTCTTACGAGAAGATTTTTAAAGTTTTTTATATAGACATATAGGGAAAAATAAGCCCTGCCCCGTAGCGGCCATGTTTTTTGACGATCAAGACAGCTTGAACAACCTTGGTAGAGGGTCACCAAAGAAACATTCCTGCCAAGTTATATTGAAATTGGTCCATTGGTTTCTGACAAGAAGATTTTTTAGTTTTCTATATAGATATATAGGGAAAATAAGCCCCACCCACTAGCAGCCATGTTTTTTGACAAATCATGATTACTTGAACAATCTTGGTAGAGGGTCACCAAGGAAACATTTTTGTCAAGTTGTAATGAAACTGGACCTGTGGTTTCTGAAAAGAAGACTTTTTCTATATAGATATATAGGGAAAATAAGCCCCGCCCCTTGGCGGCCCTGTTTCTTGATGAATCATGACGGCTTGCATAACCTTGATAGAGGGTTACATAAGAATCATTTCTGCAATGTTAAACTGAAATCAGTCCAGTGGTTTCTGACAAGAAGATCATTAAAGTTTTCTATGTAGATATACAGGGAAAATAAGCCCCGCCCCCTATCAGCCATGTTTTTTGACAAATCATGATAGCTTGAACAATCTTGGTAAAGGGTCACCAAGGAAACATACCTGCCAAGTTATACTGAAATCGATCCAGTGGTTTCTGACAAGAAGATTTTTTCAAGTTTTCTATATAGATATATATAGGGAAAATAAGCCCCGCCCCCTGGCGGCCAGGTTTTTTGACAAATCATGACGGCTTGAACAATCTTGGTAAAGGGTCACCAAGGAAACATTTCTGCCAAGGTATATTGAAATCGGTCCAGTGGTTTCTGACAAGAAGATTTTTTCAAGTTTTCTATATAGATATATAGGGAAAATAAGCTCCACCCCCCCCCCCCCCGCCCCCCCCCCCCCCCCTGGCAGCCATGTTTTTGACGAATCCAAATGGCTTGAACAATCTTGGTAGAGGATCACCAAAGGAACATTTCTGCCACATTATATTGCAATCGTTCCAGTGGTCTCTGATAAGAAGGTTTTTTAAATTTTCTATATAGATATATAGGGAAAATAAGCCCCGCCCCCCCCCCCCCCCCCACCCCCCCCCCCCCTGGCAGCCATGTTTTTGACGAATCCAAATGGCTTGAACAATCTTGTAAGAGGATCACCAAAGGAACATTTCTGCAAAATTATATGGAAATTGGTCCAATGGTTTCTGACAAGAAGATTTTTAAAGTTTTCTATATTGATATATAGGGAAAATAAGCCCCGCCCCCTGGCGGCCATGTTTTTTGACGAATCCAAATGGCGTGAACAATCTTTGTAGAGGATCACCAAAGGAACATTTCTGCAAAATTATATTGAAATCGGTCCAGTGGTTTCGGACAAGAAGATTTTTAAAGTTTTCTATATAGATATATAGGGAAAATAAGCCCCGCCCCCTGGCGGCCATGTTTTTTGACGAATCCAAATGGCGTGAACATTCTTTGTAGAGGATCACCAAAGGAACATTTTTGCAAAATTATATTAAAATTGGTCCAGTGGTTTCGGACAAGAACATTTCTTAAGTTTTTAATTAAAATATCTATTTTTAGCTCCTTTGACCTAGATATGCAATGAACCGGAACCATTTGAACAACTTTGAAAGAGGACCAACCAAGGATCATTCCTGTGAAGTTTGGTCAAATTCCCACTAGTGGTTTAGGAGGAGATGTTGTTTAAAGATTGTGGACGGAAGGACATCAGGACGACGACAACGACGACGGACGGTGAGTGATCACAATAGCTCACCATGAGCCTTCGGCTCAGGTGAGCTAAAAACCTAAGTGCAGAGTGCAGTAATTAGGTTGAATACAGTAGTGTTCCAGCTATTTATCAGGCAATCATGGGAAATGTAAGGTATTCAGATGTACACAAAAAGATCTTTTAAGTGTGGCATACATCTGAAAGTATGAATGCGTGAAAATTTAAAATGCTAAAAGTAAAATGCGCTTACAAGCTCTTCCTGTCAAGCCACCAAATTTTTGATGCCACAGAAATTAAATAATTTCTATTCAGTATTTAAATAGTCAAGCATCCTTTTGTTCAAGAACTTTAAGTATGATTAGAAACGACTGTTAACCCTTGCCATGCTGAATAAATTAAGATGCCATGCCCACTTCTACTTTTCAGACAATCAGATTACTTGATCCAGTTTGTTGATACAAATTCACATATTTAATGACAAACAGTACAGATCCAGCTCAGTTGGATTCTCAAATGACCTGGATGTTCACTGCTTGCAAAAGCCAGGCATACATGGGTTCAACAGCTCTTTCGACAGTGTCCACCACCAAAGCTGTTCTTCTGGACTATGTCCAGTAGAGCCAAAAATAATCATCCAAAAGCTGGCATGCATTAATATGGGGACTGGACACCTATGGTAGATTTCCAACCATGTTTTACTAACCATGTTTTACAAGGGAAACAACTTTTGCGACTTCTTGTTTGCCTTCCTGTGCATAATGCCCCTTTGAAAAGGTGTCTACCCTAAAAGGAAAAACAAAAAAGGGCATCTACTCTGAAAGGAAAGAATTTGCTCTCCAAGGAAGCAATTTTTTTCCTTTCATAGCAGTCCCTTTTTAAGAAGGTCTATTTTAAAAGGGAAGAATTTGCTCCCAAAGCCCTTCTAGGTATGGGTATACTCCAAAAGGAAAGAATTTGCTCCTTGTGAGCAAATGTTTTCCTTTTAGAGTGGACCCCTTTTCACACGGGGGACAAAACAAATGCCAAAATTGCCTCCCCTGAAAGTGTATCAGTTCACTTTATATTTTCATTGCTGTCTGTCCATAAATAATGAAGAAAGCATTGGTTCTGATAAGAGTTGACACAATGAAGTGCTCCCGTAATTTTGTAACCAATACATCAATTAACGTGACAAGTTGATTTATCGTCATTTCTTCTGGTCAACATAATACTGGATTCTCTTCCACCACTTTTGTCACCATCAGTTTTTTTTTATAGCCTGCTCAATTCTCTTGGACATAACAGAGCTCTAGCTGGCATAGTTCCAGACAAGAGGAGTTCCATATTTACCCTACATACCTGGGCCCAGTTGTTCAAAACAAACAATGTCCTTAGTTAATATTTTTGCTATTTGCAAAAGCTACTCACATTTTTTTCAACAAAAATATCTGTGAATTAGATATTGTACTTATTAGAACAGTTAACATTTTGACCACTAACAAGCTTGTTAAGCTAACCATGCTTTGAACAACCAGGCCCTGGACAGTTTAACTCCTTACCAAACATCACAACCTTTTTTTAACACTATTGCTGGGATCCAAAGCAAGTAAAATGTATGCTTAACAAAATTGCTGTATCTAAACAAAAATGTATAGATTATATAGAAAAATGACCAATTTATGGGCATTTTTCTATATATCTATACATTTTTATTTGAATACAACACTTTAGGGGTCCACCTTATATTGGAAACCCTTGTAATGAACCATCTTATGGAGAGGTACCAGTGTACCTGTCATACAACCTGTAAAAAGTCCATTTTACAACCTCGTGACATGTCTTAACTGCTTGTTGCATGAAAAACAGTGAAGGCCCTGATCAGCATCTGGGTCTGCACTGTTTGCTTTTGCCTGTCTGTCCAAATACTTATGGTAAATACAGTATTCAGTAATCTTTTGTTATTTTTGTAATAAAAATATATTGAGGGAACTCACTGGTATCACCTTATAAAGGAGACTTTGTTGAGTATCAAGAAGATATGTTTGCTCCAATGAGTAAACATCAGCTATGTTTTGGTGCAGAAAATACACCACAACCTCTTTATAACACTCCTGTTGGGGTCCATGGCATAAACCGTGTTAGTTAAACAACTGTGTTATATCCAAACAAAAATGTATAGATTATATTGAAAAATGACCATTTATGGTCATTTTTCAATATAATCTATATATTTTTGGGATCCATCTTTGAACCGTGTTATATCTAAAACCGTGTTATAACAAACCGTATTATAAAGAGGTTGTAGTGTAACAATTTTTTTAATTATTGCCCCAATAGGAGCTTATTTAGTACACTAAAAACTTTTCTATGACATCAATGCATTTTAAAATTCGTTTGAAAGTTTTCCCTTTACCAAGACTGACAAACCACATAATAACTGTTACCAGCTGAGCTGGCTAAAGACTGACAGATGAGTAGCAAACAGTGCAGACACTGCACAAATGCCACATTATGCAGCATCTGATCTGAGTTTATATTGTTTGTTCAGATTTGCCTGTCCAAATATTTATGATAAATATGGTATGCAAGCATAGGCCCTGATTTGCCTGCATATCAACGGTAAATTTCCTAAAATTTCGAACACTTTATTCCATACTCTTTTGGCTTAAATTTTGCTTTTTATGCAGCAGTTTCTTTAAATATTTAGTGGAATGGCAAACAGTGTAGACCCTGATCAGTCTGATCAGGGTCTACACTGTTTGTATATGTCATTTTGTCAGACGCTTTAGTGTTCGAATTTTTAGGACATTTACCGTAGTCTGTTGCTTTCATTTTCCAGTAAAGGTGAATGTATACACTTAGTAAAGTTTCACCATTTTTTACAAGGAAGACAACCCTTGCAACTTCCTAATGCTTTCCTGTGAATTATGCCCCTTCAGGAGCAGTCTGATCAGGGTCTACACTGTTTGTATATGTCATTTTGTCAGACGCTTTAGTGTTCGAATTTTTAGGACATTTACCATAGTCTGTTGCTTTCATTTTCCAGTAAAGGTGAATGTATAAACTTAGTAAAGATTCACCATTTTTTACAAGGAAGACAACCCTTGCAACTTCCTAATGCTTTCCTGTGAATTATGCCCCTTCTTAAAAAGGTCTTCTTTTAAAGTAGACCCCTTTCCAGAAAGGAGACAAAAACAATGTTAACAGAGTTGCCTCCCCTGAAATTGTATCAATTCCTCTTAACCCTTCTTTTGCTGAACCTGGATATACACAGCCTTTGCAAACATTGTAGATCCAGATCAGTTGGCTTCTAAGAAGCCAACTGATGTGGACCTGCACTGTTTGCCATTCAGTATGTGTATTTATATCAACAATCTGGATCAAGTAATCTGATTGGCTGAAAATTGGAAAAGGGCATGGCATCTTAATTTATTCAGTAGAACAAGTGTTAACAAAATCAACGGCTACTATAGAATATTCTGTTCTGTTTTTTTCTCTTGGCAAACATCATAAGGCACTTTTCTCATGCAGCAGCACAATGCCACCCATAAAACAAGCTGAACATCAACATGGAAATAATTTAGTCACAAAACACACGCCACCTTAACAGGCAATTGCAAAAGATTGTCTTTGAAATGGCCATCTATAAAAGTAATCATTCAAATATAGTATTGCCTTGCCATCCATTTAACCCATTGTAGCACCCACAACATATGTTTTCGTCGAGAAATAAGAAAACTATTTACCTGATACCCACTCTTATCTCCTATGTATAATACCTTAGCATACCAAAGCCATCATGTTAAGGAGTAATCAAATATGTTTTCAGGACTTGTTTGTATGAGACAGGCATTGACAGAATATTATGAGTCACTTATCATGGTGAGGGTTTCTTTGTTGTTATAATTGTTTTTTTCTTTATGAGCAACAAGTTTTCAGGACAAAATGCGAATGAATCGGTGAAACTGGACTTGACTGGTACTAAAATCTTCTTATAGCTATCAAATTATAGGGAGCCAATGGAAAGAATATAGGCAGCTTTTAAATGTCTTGTAATTTCATTTTCTTTAATTCAGGGTAAAAGCATTCTGAGTAAGGTTACATTGATCAAGAAAATTGTATTTTAATTGACATAAAAGTTATTAATGGATGCGGAATATGACAGCATTGACGGTGTTTACCCTAAATATTGAGAGCTATAGCTCCTTATCAAAGGAGCAGTTCAACCATGGTCTAGTTTATCATTCAGCCAACACCTTTCAGACATCAACAAGTGGGAAAAGGACTGGTTCAAATTTTAGGATAAGACGTAGCTCCAGATAAGGTGCATTTTTTCATCTAGGCCCAGTTGTTCAAAGCGTCGTTAGCTTAACGACATCGTTAAGGGTCATTCCGTTAACTGTTTTAGCGGATTCAATATACAAAATTCTGATATTTTTTGCTGAAAAAATGTGAGTAGCTTTTGCACTGCAAAAGCTACTCACATTTTTTCAGCAAAAAATATCAGAATATTTGCGTATCACTCGATGTAAATTTTAACGAATCGTTAACTAACGACATCGTTAGCTTTGAACAACTGGGCCCTGGAAAATACTGATTTTTTTTATTCCTCCATGAAACCTTATGTTTTGGGTACTGATCAGAAGTGCCACACAGAGGTGTTCCTAATGCATACCATAATGTTCTTATAGAGAAATTATATCTTTTTTATTTCTCCGAAAAAACGTTGACAGTATGCTTTAGAAATGCCACACCTCTTATCTGGAGCTATGATAAGATTACCATAAAGGTGTTCAAATATTTAGGATATATTGCAATGGCCTCCCAATACTTAGGAAATAATGGAATTAAACTGGCACATCCAGCAACCACCTTTAGATCCTGTAAAAAATAAAAAGTGACATGAGTTGCCTTGACAAAACCATTACTGACAAATCACCAACTTCTTCACGTTTTTATTGCCAGAGCACTAGAATAGTTATTAATGCTCAGAATGCTGGGCAAAAGTTTCAACAGACAACATTTTGAAATATTTTTCCCAGAAAACAGGCTTTGGCATTTCATGCAATTTGTCTCCGTAGACAATTTGCATAAAATGCAGAAGCCTATTTTCTGTGAAAAATAAGAACAGTATTGTCACTTTGTTGTAGGTTGAATCAGCCTGGAGAAAGGTAAATGTTAATCTCAATACTTTCTTATTTCACTGTTTCTGTTAAAACACGTTCTGGGTTCACATTAGAATCAAATCAGTATTATTCAATGAGATGATTCTAACAGCATCCCCAGAATGTATGTGTTTGTGGAGAAACAAGGATAACATTTATCTTGGCCACTTGATTATCTGAACCACTGCAAGATTATATTGTTCCAGGAAGCATATTTCTTCAGCAGCTACAAGTGTCATGCTTTAAGTGCCCTCACACATATGCAAACAGAGAATGCCCAGATCAGACTGCACATCCGTGATCTGGACATTCACTGTTTGTCTGGACAGATCTGATATAGTAAAATCTACTGACAAAAAACAAAGGTCTGATCAGACAGAGTAGAGATGTGCAGGCTGATTTGGAACATCGTTTTTCCCCCGCTTTAAGGAACTATTTTGCATGACATGCCTTGAATAGGGCAGCCTCTCAGTTTTATTGTTCTCCATGGTGTTTTGTTTGTTTTTAATGGAGGAAAACAAGATGTACATTTCATGGTTTAGAACCTGCACATTGAAATTAAGTAAAATATTAGCAGATTGCATTTTAACCCTTGTCTTGATGAACCCCGATATACCCTACCTTTTTTTTTTTTTTTTTTTTTAATTTTGGTTTTATGGCCCTTTCAAGACTATTTCACTTATATCGAGCCGATTGTTCATCAAAGGTGGACGAAAACCGGAGAACCTTGGGGGGTGGGGGGGAACCACCTGACCATCCATAAGCAGAACTTGGCTTTTCCACAAGTGACCTGAGCAAGGCTCAAACCACAGCAGTGAAAAACTTAATGGATTAAGAGTCAACTCTCCTATCCACTAGGCTACGGGGGCCCACTATACCCTGCCCTTGCAAACAATGTAGATGGAGAGCCAGATGGACGGAAGCCAGACCCCACAACATAATATATCCCATTTTTCAAACGGGTGTATAATGAGGTAAAAAAAAGAATGGTGAATGACAGTGTAGAAACCAGCAAAATACTAACGTGCCACATTCACCCCCACCCCTATTCCCCACCCCTTGCCACAACTACAGCAAGAAAGTGAATACCCAGATCAGCATGCATGCTCAATCTTGATCAGTGCCTTTGCTGCTAATCTGCAGAATCCATGAATACTACAGAGCCTTGATTATACAAACAAAAAGGTCAAGATCAGCCTGCCTGTCTTTAAATTGATCAGGGCCCAGTTGTTCAAAGCATCGCTAACTTAACAAGCTCATTAGTGGTCAATATGTTAACTGTTTTAATAGGTACAATATCTAACCCACAGGTATTTTTGCTGAAAAAATGTGAGTAGCTTTTGCAAATGCAAAAGCTACTCGCATTTTTTCAGCAAATGCCATATTTAATGATCAATGTTTTAACGATACATTAACTAACAACATTGTTAGTTTTGAACAACTGGGCCCAGGATGTTCTACAGTATCTAATGATTCTGTATACAGACATCTAAGGTCCAGATCCAGACCTTTGCTGTCTGCATATCTCCCAAACACCCATTTTCTTATGGCAGCGCAGCTCTTAATTAAACCTTGTCCTGATATGGATCTACACTGTTTGCAAAGGCAGGGCATATCCGGGTTCAGCAGAATTATATAAATATAAATACTACAAACTACTGGCTGCTAGTTTTCACCCATAGCACAGTAAGAGTTAAGCCACACAAGTGAGAGGACTTAAGGGAGTTAACTGCCGACAGTTATCTTGATTTATGGTATTATTTCATGGCATAGTTTTCTAATTACATTAGACTGTCCCTGCAGAAGCTGCAACAAGTGAAAATATTTCACATATAATCTACCTTATTGATTGGGGTTCTTCAAAAGAAAATATTACGGGTAACATGAACAAGAGGCCCACGGGCCACGATTCGCTCACCTGAGTGACATAGCCACTGCAGACATGCAGATGTTATGCAACATTTTTCCAATCCTATCATCGCAACTAATGAAAATATCATCATTTGAGCAGTTCTTAGTTTTGAAGAAGAATATATGGGCCTGACAGTCAATGGAGCATGATCATTTGAATAAACTATCAATCACATTTCAACAGAAGGTTCAATGTGAAATTTGGTGGAAATTGGCTCAGTGGTTTCTGAAGAATCATGATTTTATACATGTAAACAGCACAGTGGCAGGGAAATATTATAAATATAAACCAGATGATGGCCATCTTAGATTTCCAATCAGAACAATTTTAACTACTGTTGATCTACAAGTCACTTCGATACTTTCAATATAAATGTATATGGCCCACACAAATAGGGAAGCAAATTTGACCTTGGAGGCAAAAAGGTCAAATGTCAACATAGAAACATCATTTGAGCAATTTTGGTAGATCTCCTGTCCCCCGTAATTTGTGCAAAGATTAGGACCCAGGGCTTATATACATATGGGTATGGAGAAGATTTTTAAAGGTTTTTACCATATATGGGCATGGCAGCCATTTTGATCAATGGACCATACCCATTTTAGCAATCTTTCATTCTCCTGCCCACGGAGGCTCCGCATGAAATTTGAGCAACACTGGCCCGGAGGCTTCAGAGGAAAAGCCATTTGAAATTATCAACATTTTTTCCATACAAATGTATGGGGCCCATACAAATGCATACAGAAGCAAACTTGACCTCGCCGTAAAAAGGTTAAATGTCAATGTATGACAATTATTTTAGCAACTTTGGTAGACCGCCCGTTCCAGATGATATATGCAAAGATTCAGCCACAAGCCATCCTCGGTTTTGGAGAATAAGATTTTTAAATGTTGTTTCCCATGCAAATGCATAAGGAAGCAAACTTGACCTTGCCGTAAAAAGGTCAAATGTCAATGTATGACCATTCTTTTAGCAATTTTGGTAGACCCCCTGTCCAGGCTCCATATGAAATTTGAGTAAAATTGGTCCAGAGGCTCCAGAGGAGAAGTTGTTTGAAATTCTGAACATTTTTCCCATACAAATGCATAAGGAAGCAAAATTGACCTTACCGTAAAAAGGTCAAATGTCAATGTACGACCATTATTTTAGCAATTTTGGTGGCTCTTCTGTTCCTGAAGATATATGCAAAGATTCAGCCATAAGGCATGCTCGGTTTTGGAGAAGAAGATTTTTAAAGTTTTTCCCATACAAATGCATAGGGAAGCAAATTTGACCTTGCTGTAAAAAGGTCAAACGTCAACGTACGACAATTCTTTTAGCAATGTTGGTAGACCTCACATCCCCGATGATTCCTGCAAAGGTTCAGCCCCAAGGCATTCTCGGTTCTGGAGGAGAAGATTTTTAAAGGTTTTTACCATATATGGGCGTGGCAGCCATCTTGGTCAACGGACCGCGACCATTTTAGCAATTTTTCGTTCTCCCACCCTAAGGAGGCTCCATATGAAATTTGAGCAAAATTGGCCCAGAGGCTCCAGAGGAGAAGTTGTTTGAAATTCTGAACATTTTTCCCATACAAATGCATAAGGAAGCAAAATTGACCTTACCGTAAAAAGGTCAAATGTCAATGTACGACCATTGTTTTAGCAATTTTGGTAGCTCTTCTGTTACCGAAGATATATGCAAAGATTCAGCCATAAGGCATGCTCGGTTTTGGAGAAGAAGATTTTTAAAGGTTTTTCCCATACAAATGCATAGGGAAGCAAACTTGACCTTGCCGTAAAAAGGTCAAACGTCAACGTACGACAATTCTTTTAGCAATTTTGGTAGACCTCCCGTCCCCGATGATTTCTGCAAAGATTCAGCCCCAAGGCATTCTCGGTTCTGGAGGAGAAGATTTTTAAAGGTTTTTACCATATATGGGCGTGGCAGCCACCTTGGTCAATGGACCGCGACCATTTTAGCAATTTTTCGTTCCCCCACCCTAAGGAGGCTCCATATGAAATTTGAGCAAAATTGGCTCAGCGGTTTCAGTTGAAAATGTTAACGGACGGACGCACGGACAGACGGACGGACGGACGACGGATGAAAAGTGATCACAATAGCTCATCCTGAGCAGAGCTCAGGTGAGCTAAAAAAAGGGCCCTTATGCTGTAACATGAACAGCAAAGCGCAAGTTTGCACAACCTAATTGGGGCCTTTCTCCATCTACATATTATTCAGTTTTCATTGGTTCTGTAAGTGGGCAATGAAGGTCCTGATCAGACTGTGCAAATATGCAGACTAATCTGGGTCTTCATTGCACATCTGTGAGTAGGGCTCCATTGTCACACATGAATTCAAAACAACTGTTTCCAGGATCTTCTTCCTCTTTTGCAGCCAAAGCTCTGAATATGAAGGAGTATTTACATAATAATTTTCTTATTTCTCTGAAAACATATTTCTAGGTACTCATTAGAAGCACCTTGGTGAGGCCCTTCTAATGATTACCCACAACATATTTCCATGAAAAGTTATCCGTACTTTTCAACTGAAACTAGCCCCTTATTTGAAGCTAGGTTGCAGGAAAGATTAGCAAACATCAAAGGCCTTTCTCAGAAAATTTAAGATGAGATGTCATTCACTGATTTTATTAAATCGCTTTATAATGGGGATTTAATGCCAGGAAAACATTTCTTTATATTCAAATAGGCATAATCCCTGGTGATTATCTGGACCACACTTGTACTTTACATTTCACCTGAAGAACGACTGATTTATTAATATTTCCTTCACAGTTCTCAGAAAATGTCCATTTTTTTTAACAGTTAGTATACTGGGAAAACTCAGCAGACAATGTGAAAATAAGAGAAAAATTTCAATGTCTTCTGCTGAAATTTCTACCTAGCATACCAGGCATTAAATTCAACATACTAAAGGTTAATATAAAAGGTAGGACAAACTAAAGCTTTGAACAGCTGCAACACAAGGACATTTGACTCATAAAGCAACATGCATCAGAAAACATCATGAACTTTCTTATTTGTCAGAAAATAGGCTTGACAGTTCATGTTAATCATCTGCCTAGATGTTAATTCACATGAAATATCAAGTGTTTTCCTTTGATAAATAAAACATACATAAATTATATATATATTTTAAAATGTTGTCTGCTGCAGTTGTGACTGGCACTTCAAGAGTTAATGTTTAGCCACCTGACATGAAAAAGGTTCATAATCTGAAATGGATATAAACTAGAAATGTATTTAATGAAAATAGACTGGTGCCCCCACTACTGATTCACATGCTGACCTTGAAAACAAGGTCCTGACCTTGAAAACAAGGTCCAGGTCACCAAAATTTGGTCACCAAAATTTAATCAATTTTAGCCCCTCACCATCATCCTCATCACTTACTGCACATCTTCCTCGAGATAATCATCATGAAACATAGGCTTTCAGGGCCAAACTATTCCAAAGTATTTGGACTTTATTTGGCTTACTAGGAAACAAACTAAAGGTAGTAAGTAAGCAAGAGTAGTCATTCTTTTAACTGAGAGTCAACTGAACTTGATTAACAAAATTATCAAGTTTTGTCAAGTATTTCCAAAATTCAGAAGTTATGAGAAGGGAGATAATACAGTACATAGAGTTAGATTCTTGTAGGTGAAACACTGACTATGTATATCTGATAAAAATAACCATTAAAGTTTAATAATATATTCTAAACAGTTCCTGACTGATATAGGTACACTCAAACTGGTGTAAGGATGGGATGGAGAGATATCCCAAGCCTATAATAGTTTGTTTTTTTTTAAAAATAGCCTCTTACTTGTAAACTGATAAATTTGCCTTCTCCAGGAGTTCAGTTAAAACTGATAAGGTTGTTTGGTTAAAAAAAAAAAGAAAAAAGAGTAGTCAAAAGAGCAATCTACACAAAATACATCCAACCAATGCACATCGAGGCTTGAGCGCAAGACTGGCCTAAGTCAGATGGTTGTTTTTCCCCAAACCTAATCTCCTCACCATGAGGGCATTATGAAGATTACAACATTTCTTTCTGTAAACAATGAAAATTTAGGTGCATTGCTCGTTTGAGCAATGGCACCTAAATTTTCATTGTTTACAAAGGGGTCCAAGTTGCCCCTAAACAAGGGTTTCAAAAATATGTTTGAGTTACTATAGTCTTGCGCTCAACCCTCGACATGTCCATCAAAATTTATTTCAACTTTTAATGCAACAAGCAAAATTTGCTGCAGACTCTTTTTTTTTCTTTTTTCTTTTTTTTTTTCTTAGAAATTAATACTTGACATTTACCAAGCAGATGCCAAGCTACCAAGCAGATGATTCACATGAAATGTCAAGACTCACTTTCTATGAAAAATAATAAAACTTATTTTCTACGAAAAAAAAAAAAAAAAAATAATAAATAAAAGTGTTGTCTGCTCCATTCAATTTTGTTATTCATTGCCTACCAATTGGATAAGTTTTTCTTTTTTTTATCAATCAAAGGGCAGTAACTTATGCATTACTTGAAGGATTTTATCAAATCTGGACTATAGTGGTATATATTTGAAATTTCATTCATCTGTTACAATGTAATGGCTCTGGACTGACAAATTTATTGAATCATAAGCAATCAAAGGGTGATAACTGATATATTACCAAAGCAATTCCCACAAACTTCATGTGCATGATTGCTACATGGTAGTAAACATTTTGTTTCAAGAAATTTCATTTGTTGGTTACTTAGTTATAGTAATAATGACTACAATGAACAAATTGTTTGATTGATGCTTACCACTCTGGGTAAAATTTTCAGCAGATGAAATTTTTCTTATTTTTCCAGAAAACAGGCTTTGACATTTCATGCAAATTCTCTCACAATTTGCATGAAATGTCAAAGCCTTTTTCTAGGGAAAATAAAAAAAAAAACATTTACCAATTTTCGTTTGCCATATATGCCCAGAGTGTGGTAAAGGTTAACTTATGCAATACTGGGGTGATTCTGCAAAATTTGTCCATACATCACTCTCCTTTAGTGATATCTATTCATTTTCAATTTCATGCAATTTTATCTGCCACCAAGTTAGGACTCCCAAATGGACAAACCTGTTCACTTTAAATCAGTTAAAGGGCCATAACTCATGCATTACTAGTAGTAGCCTATCAAAATGATGGTGAGTTTTCTGATCCATTCCCTGTGACAAATGGTGTCAAGCAAGGCTGTGTACTAGCCCCAACTCTGTTCCACATGATGTTCTCTGCCATGCTCACAGCTGTTTTCTAGGATGGTGACAATGGTATACCTATTAGGTATCGCTTTGATGGGAAGCTTTTCAACCTAAGAAGGTTGCAAGCCAAATCCAAGGTGCAGACAAGAGGTGCTAGATGAGTTCCTCTTTGCTGATGACATGGCAAAGGGTGCTTCAACAGAAGAGAAGACGCAAAAAGGTGTAGAGCAAGTATCTGACTCCTGTGACAGCTACAACCTCACAATCAACATCAAAAAGACTGAGGTGGTTTATCAACCAGCACCTGGAAAGCCTTACAAGGAGCCCACCATTACAGTGGAAGGTCAAAGATTGCAAATGGTAGATAAGTTCACCTACCTTGGAAGCACATTGTCAAGAATCATGCACATTGATGATGAAGTCAATGCCAGGATTGCCAAAGCTAGTGCAGCATTTGGCAGACTACATGGTAGTGTTTGGGATCGAAGTGGAATCAGGCTTGACACAAAGCTGAAAGTCTACAAAGCTGTATTGCTGCCAACACTATTGTATGCATGCGAAACGTGGACAGTTTACCAATGGCATGCCAAAAGACTGAACCACTTCCATACAAGTTGCCTTAGAAAACTTTTAAAGATTAAGTGGCAAGACAAGATTCAAGACACCAAGTCCTAAAAATGGCAGGGTTACAGAGTGTACATACTCTTCTGAAACTGGCACAGTTAAGTTGTACAGGCCATGATACCAGGATGCCTGATGAACGTTTGCCAAAGAAAATCCTCTATGGAGAACTAGAAATGGGCAAACGCTCCCATAGTAGTCAGAAGAAGCGATACAAAGACACCCTCAAAGCCTCCCTCAAGGATTTCAACATTCCAACAAATTGCACAGGACTGAGCAAAGTGGCAAGGCCTTATCAGAAGAGGTGCTAGTGAATATGAAGCAAAAAAGAATCAGCGAAGCCCAGCAGAAACGTACACAGCGCAAAGCCAGAGCTAAGGCATCACCAACAGAGCTGTCTTGCTCTGACCTCTGTTGTTCCATCTGCAACAGACAGTTTAGGGCTAGAATTTGTCTAATCAGCCATCTTAGAACACACAAACAGTAGCATTTCTTGCATGTGAATAAGATTGGTCATTGTCAGTAATGACAGACAAACTATTAATATTATTATCAAAGCTTCACATGCAACACTAGACTATACTTATTTAAAATTTCATTCATGGACTGCTTACTTATAGAAAAGTTGTTCACAAATTTCCCAAATTCAAAAGTGTGATTCTTTTTCAACCAATGATGTTTCAGAACATCAATGTCAAAAATTTCAAAAACATCTTTTTACCAGAGAAACTGTAGAAATACATGTAGATAACTTTTGGTTGCAATAAAAATATATCAATAAAAAAACAACACAGAAATTGCAAAGGCAAATGATTTCTGATAGGCTCTTGTAAATCACAAATGAAATCGAATCAAATATAAAGCAAAAACATGTTCCAAGCAAAGTCAAACTTGCAGTAATCTAGAAAAGAGAGGTACTGAAAACAAGTTGTTGTTTTTTATTTCTTCATTAAAATGTGGTAACTCACTAGATTTGTCTCACGAGATTCCACTGACTACCAGCAAAGTGTTTCCATAAAGAAAGTAGAAAAACAGGATTTTCTGATTTACTGGTCTAAAAATAGTACCTTATCAGAGCTCAGGATAAGAGGGTATCTATATAAACATTTCTCCATGAAAACATACACTGTGGGTACTCAATGGAAGCGTCTCATAGAGGTGCTTCCAATGAGTTACCACAGTGTATGTTTTTTGTCAAGAATTCAAAAATAAAATTAAAAATAAAAATAATAGTAACATTTATTTGCTGAAATATACCTTATTTGGAACTCTGCTTATATGGACCCTGGATGCCAGTCATTTGTCATGTGTTCAAGGTAAAGTCTCAGAATATCTCAATAACTGTAATTATATACCAATTCCCTTTGCTTTGTCATCATGTGAAATTAAAACTTTTATTTACCTTTAATCTGCTGAATTTAAACAGCAGCTGGCGACATTTTAAAACATGTTTAATCATTTTTACGCACAACTTGAAATTTCATTCAAATTGTTTTACAGGACACAATTCAAATGAAATGTCAACACTTGTATTTTGGTGAAAAATTAAGAAGATAATTATATTCATAGTTTGTTTTCAGGTGACTTTGCCAACAAAGCACTAAAGGTCTATAGACTTCCTCTTCTTTTAAAGTAATCTTTTACAACATGCCAGGTTCCAATAAGCAGAGATCTCAGATCAAATATCAGAAGTAAGAAAGTTTAATTTGTAAACAAAACCTTATCAATCATCTATCTTATTAAAGACAAAGCTTTTGGGCAAATTCAGCAGATGACAGATTGATTTCCTTTTTCTAATTTTTCCCAGAAAATAGGCTATGACATTTCATACAAATTGTCTCCTAAAGAGACAATTTGCATGAAATGTCAAAGCCTATTTTCTGGGAAAAAATAAGGAAAATATTTCAAAATGCCATCTGCTGTAATTTTTTCCAAACCTGCTCAGCATTTAGCCATCTCCCATACAAAGGGAGAAAGGTGAGGATGGAATAGGAGAAAAATGGCTCCCTCAATCAGAGGCTTATAATTCTACTAAGTTGTAGAATTATTCATCTCTGCCTCAACCTACTGCAAGAGCAATGCTACCTTTATAAAGGATGCATAATCATACTACAAACTACAGTGGTATGTGGCCCCACCCAACTCTCAATATGAGAGCTTTAACCCTTGTCCTGCTGAATCCGGATATGCTCTGCTTTTGAAAACAGTGTAGATCCAGATCAGTTGGCTTCTGAAGAGGATTCAGCAGGATAAGGGTTCAAATTGCACTGAATTCCTCTGACATTCAATAATCAACATTTACTCTGTAGTTCAATTATCAACATTAAATACTCAGCCCTAACTCCCACAACTTGTGAGGTATTTCTCATGAGTACCCATGTTATGTTTTCATGATTAATCAGAAGAAAAAAAAAAAATAAAAAAAACACCACCACAAAAACCCTATGACTTTTTGCTTAAAACAAGGTATGAGATCAGTTCATAGTTCTAGATAAGAAAGGTACAACCAGACCCATCTGAACAGTCTACCAAAGGCACCAAAAAATGTGGTCTGTTAAAGCAGGTGGTTTCTTAATACAAGTCAGAATGAACACATTCTAATCATCTCTTTTCGGTCTCTTCACAAAGGTAGTCCCTAATGGAGGTGGTTCAAGAAAGGTTTGTACATTTTCCTTAATTCTCTTAAGAAATGTTATTACCACATTTCAGTGTTACCATTCATCCTCTATTTAGAGTTTTTTCAGGGAGTAATAAGAAAAATATTACTTTTTGATTGATTTTGTTTAACTGAGTGGAAGTTTTACAGCCAAGTCAACCCATTAAGGTCATGTCAAGCACGGTCAGCAAACCTACTCACACTTTTTCCTGGGCAGGCTTAGTCCTCTAAGAAGCTAACCAGTACTTGTGCACATACTTTTGCCAGTAACTGACAACTGCCCTTCTTGAATCTGCCATAGAGGGAGCATGACCGTAGGAATGATTTCATAATTAATCTTGACCGAAAGTTATGTGGATCAGTTGTAATATTTATTAATACAATTAACTGAGATGACTGCCAACAATTATTTTGTAGATTCTCACCTTATCCTCTAGTACATACACATACATACATATATAGACTGGCTCCAGTCTCTAGTGACTAAATATTTCCCTCATAATCCTGTTTGATAATCCATTAAAATAAAACAAAAACAAATATCATGACTATAAAGGCTGGTCACTACCAGCCTCTATAGTCATGATATGACTTTGGTTTTATTTTAGTGGATTAATAAACAGATTATAAGAAAAGAAATATTTAGTCACTGGAGACTGGAGCCAGTCTAATACATATACAACAGATGCTCTTTATCACAGCTCTAGATAAGAGGGTGTATCTACTGAATATTTTTCTTATTTCTCTACAAAAACATTATTTGGGGAGGCAATTCTAATGAGTACCCACAACAAATGTTTTCATGCAGAAATACAAAAAGTAAAATACTTTTTGGCTGAGAAAAAAAAAACATATCATAAGCTATACTTTATTGAATAAAGCCTACTGCAAGGTATCCTAGTATATATTCTATGCTCGATACATACATTCCATATTTACCCTAAATGCCGGCCTCGGTGGCTCAGTCAGATGCATGTTCTATTGGTGATCAGGAGGTCGCAGGTTCAATTCCTGCCCCCCAAGGCCCGGCAACATTCTTTACATTCTTTCGTGAAGTTTTATCTGCAGTCATTCTCTCCCATCTGCTGATTCAAGAAGGGAAGTTGTCAGCTTCTGGCGAAAGCATGTGCACAAGTACTGGTTAACCACTTGGAGAACTAAGTCTGCCTAGGAAAATGAGTGGTTAGGTAAACTGACCTACTGGGTTGACTGGACTGCAAAACCTCAACACAAACAAATTTACCCTAAATATCATAGTTCCAGATAACATCGGTATCAGTTAAATATGTTTCTTATTTCTCCATGTAAAATATATGTTGTGGTACTCATTAGAAGCATCTCATTGAGGCACTTGTAATGAGTACCTACAACATATGTTTTTGTAGAGAAATAAGAAAAATAACCAATATATTTTGATACAAAAAAAAAAGAAGAGCTTTAGCTGTATTAACAAAGCCTGCTGCAGGGCATCCCAGGACACAGGCCATGACTGATACACATATTGCAAAATTTACCCTAAATGTTAGATACTTTAACCCTTAAAACGCCAAGAAAATCTGCATCTGAAAATGTTGTCTGTTTATGTCGTCTGCTGAATATTCTTGCAAACTTTTCAAACTTATTTTTGCATATAGGCAAACAGTGCGAACCAATATCAGACTGCTCCTAAAGAGCAGCCTGATCTGGGTTCACACTGTTTGCAACAATGACTTTCAAAGTAACCGGCAGAAGACAAAGCAGACGACAATTGTTGTGACTGGCGCTTTAAGGGTTAATTCCTTATCATACTTGTCTTAGAACAAGTCTACTACACTACCCGTTGATGTGTCTAAAACTGCTGGATGAGTAGCAAACAGTGTAGAGCCTGATTAGTAACCACAGAGTGTAGTGTCCCGTCTGCATCCATAGCATCAGATAAGGCTTTTTTTTTTTCTTTTTTTTTTTTTTTTTCAACCAAAAATTATTGATATATATTTTATTTCTCCATGAAAGCATATATTGTGGGTATTCATTAGAAGTGCCTCAGTGAGGTGCTTCTAATGAGTACCAACAACATATGCTTTAATGAAGAAATAAAAATATTTGCCTGATACCCTCCTCTTATCTGGAGCTATGTAGGTTTAAAAGTGTTTGCTCTGAATGTCCCAATACTTAGGGTAAATATGACATTCACAGAAAACTGATTCCCCCATTCAACTCCTATTAAAACTAGGGATAAATGTATGCACTAGAGTGAACATACATAGATTGTGCAAGCTGTCTCATCAATTAAATAGACTTAATTTACATATCAACTTAATAAAAGGACTCAGAGGGCATGACCTGCTTAAATGTGTGGTCTAGAACTACATATATATGAGGTACACTGTGGGGAAACAAATGAACCACATTTTTTCTATATAATCTATACATTTTTGTTTGTGATTTTATGGTCATTTTCCAAAAAAAATCTACATTTGTGGATTTTATGGTCAATTTTTTACATTAAAACATTTATGTTTGGACTTTTATTATCAATCCCTATATTATCTATACATTTTTCTTTGGACTTGACATTCATTTTTCTACATAATCTATACATTTGGATTTTTTGGCTATTTTTCTATATAACCTACACATTTTTGTTTGGATTTTATGGTCATGTTTCTATACAATTTATAAATTTTTGTTTGGATTTTGTTGTCATTTTTGTATACAATCTATACATTTTAGTTTGAATTTTATGATCATTTTTTATATTATCTATACATTTTGGCTTCTACAATATAGGGATCCATCTTTCAATCATGTCTTTATCTGCAACAGTGATAATAATAACCATGAATTACAGAAAATGTCCTAAAAATTCGAACACTTTATCTGATACTTTTTGTGTCTAAATTTTGCTTTTTAGGTTTTTTCTTAAAATAAGTGGAATGGCAAACCATGTAGACCCTGATCAGACTGCTCCTTCAGGAGCAGTCTGATCTGGGTCTGCACTGTTTGCATGTCATTTTGTCAGACACTCTGGTGTATGAAATTTTAGGACTTTTACCATAAAGAGGTTGCTGTGTAATTAATTACCCCAAATATTCAAATCTCCTACTTGACGATGATGTTTTGGTCTTTTACATCTTTTTTCAACATTATTTAAGTCATATTAAGATGACAAAGGGTGTAAAACAAAATCTGTGCAATGAAAAACCATACTTTCACATCTTTTTTCTTCAACATTATTTAAGTCATATTAAAGACACATTTTGGATTGCATAACACCCTAATGACTCTAAGGAGATTAAGATAAGAAATTCTTGGTGACTTTAGCCATCCTTACAGGTAGGGGCCTGATAAGGGGAAATTAGATATTATATCAACAAAATTTATGTTGAAGACAGAGAAACAGATAAGATGGGTAATTTGGCGATACTTTGATGGTTTTTTTTCTGTTTATTCAATAAAATATACCTGTTTTTTTATTCATTAGAATTACCTCTCCCAGGCAGTCCTAATGAAACCCACAACATATTTTATGGAGAAATACAGGTATTTATGCCTATATGCTAATTTATCACCAAATGCCCTCTTTATCTGTTTCTTTGGATCAAATACAGAAAATTAGGAAGATAGATAGTGTTTTATTTAGTTATTTATGTATTCATTGAAAAAGAGAAGCTTTTTGGCATAAAATACACATTCTAAATTGTCTAAGAACTTTTTGACATATTCCATAATGTATTGTTTTACTGAAATGGAAATGGAATGATTGTGCAGTGTTCTTATTTACTTTAGAAAATAAATAAATAAATAAATATTTTCAATTTTATATTTCTATTTCAGTTTATTTGTACTTTTTTTCACAATGAAAGAAAAAACAACACTTTTGTATTTAGGAAAAAAAAAACTAATCAAAAATAAATAAATAAAAAAATAAAGTGATATAATACAAATCAACAAATAAAATCAACAAATTAAATGCAAAATTTGCAAATGAATTTATTTGGTTCTAAAGTAACATATTGAATACTGCTGAATTTTATGAATTACCCCTTATAGGGCCCCACCTAAGGAGACTTAACAGCCTTATTAGGACTCCATAATCACTTAGATAAGATAAGCCTTTGATGTGCACTCTCTTATCAGGACTGTATATTAGGAGTGATCATGAAGGGGGGGTCTAGCCAAAGAAGGAAAAAAATGTGTCTTTAAGATGACAAAAGGGTTTAAAGAAAGACTATGTGCAATGAAGCACTGTACAATAAAGAGCTGAATTCTGCCTTTAGCAGGATTCAAACCCTGGCCCTTGACATCTGAAATCAGAAGTGCTAACCACTCAGCCCCGCAGATGCTTCTGATCCTAAAAACAGAACCAGCGAATTCAACCAGGTGATGTGTTTTACTGAATGGCAAACTGTGCAGACCCTGATCAAACTGCTCGTTTAGGATCAGAATCTACACAGTTTGCTCAGGCCTGTTTGAGTATTTAGGGTAAATTGATTGTGTTGGGGTTTAACGACACGTCAACCCTTGAGGGTCATTTTGTGTCGTCTCCCAGAGAAAGGGAGAAAAGAGATAGAAAAGAGAGTAGAGGAGATGAAAGAGAGGGACAGGGAAGAAAGAGGAACAGGAATGAAAGTGAAGAAACAGAAGAAATAAAAACATTCCCCCTCTACCCTTACCCACTACAAGGATAGCAGGCCTTGCCCAACTGTAAGCCAATATCAGTTGGACGCCCCAGTGATGTAAGATACACAGCACCTTCGCACCACCCGACCACCCCTTTTTAGGGTAAAACACAGTATTCTACATCAGGTATCTTCAGGAGCAGTCTGACTTGGGTCTACACTCAGTATTTAAGGTAAAACACAGTATTCTACATCAGGTATCTTCAGGAGCAGTCTGATCTGGGTCTACACTGCTCATGCCTGTTTATTTGAGTATTTAGTGTAAAACACAGTATTCTACATCAGGTATCTTCAGGAGCAGTCTGATCTGGAACTACACTGCTTAGGCCTGTTCATTTGAGTATTTAGGGTAAAACACACTATTCTATATCAGGTATCTTCAGGAGCAGTCTGACTTGGGTCTACACTGAGTATTTAGGGTAAAACTCAGTAGTCTACACCAGCTATCCACAAATATTGTCATTTTTTTCACTGCTATAAATGCCAATTCAAAACCTAAGTGGAATTTTTGGAGCAGTTTGATCAGGGTCTAAATTGTTCACTCAGGACAGTCTATCCAAGCATTCTACATCAGATGTCCACAAAAATGGCCAAACTTTTCGATGGCTATAAATGCCAATTCAAAATGAAAGTGGAATTAAATAAGCAGCTCGATATAATACGAAACAGAGAGATGAAAATAGAGCGTAATAACAAAACAATCTCCTACAATTACCCTCCAGAGACTTAACCATCATAACATATCTTCACTTTAATCAATAAAATATGAATTCCTATCAAACTAATTCTCTTTTCCCCCTCTCGCAGCCAAATCAAAGATCTGCTAATGCCATTAACTTGTATGGATTAATTCCCTTTAACCAGGTTTTGTCATCTTCTGCTGACTCTAGGGGTATAACATTACCAGGCTCCAGACTGATGTTATTTTGGAGATAAACAGTTTGGTTTTTTTTCCTTATCTCCCCATAAATACGTTTTGAGTTCTCATCAGAACTGCCTAACTGAGGCAATTCTGATGATGTCTCAAAATGTATTTTTCTGGAAGAGATAAGAAAAATAGAGTCCTTAACCCTTGTCCTGCTGAGCCCGGATATACTCTGCCTTTGCAAACAGTGTAGATCCAGATCAGTTGGCTTCTTTAGAAGCCAACTGATCTGGATCTGCACTGTTTGCCATCAAGTATGTGAATTTATAGGAGCAATTTAGATCAAGCAATCTGACTGGCTGAAAATTAGAAGTAGGTGTGGCATCTTAATTTATTCAGCAGGACAAGGGTTGTAGACTCACCTGGAGCCCTATTATAACCACAACTCCAGATAAGGCACTTTTTCAATAAAAAACATGTTGATATTTTTCTATTTCTCAATGAAAATGTTGATGTTGTGGGTACGCATTAGAAGTGACTAAGTGAGACACTTTTAATGAGTACCCACAACGCGTTTAGGGAGAAAAAAGAAAAATATTTTCCCTCTTAGCTAGAGCTAAGATAACCATTATTAAGATTAGAAATGCTACTTTACTGGTACCAGTTATAAACATAACTTCAGATAAAGCACATTTTTCAATACAAAAAGTATCAATATTTTTCTGATTTCTTCACCAAAACATGTGAGTACTCATTAGAAGTGCCTCAGTGATAACCACAACATATGTTTTCATGGAGAAATAGAAAAATATTTTTCTTGATAACTGTCTTATCCAGACCTATGGTTATATGCATCATGATTACAGAGAAGAGATATTGCTGAGAAATCAAATATAGTTTTTTTTTTAATGCTGTCTTCAACCAAAAACAAAAAAACTGCATAGTTCCAGATAAGGTACTTTTTTTTTTTTTTTTTTTTATTCAACAGAAAGGTACTGATATTTTATCTTATTTCTCCATAAAAACATGTTGTGGTACTCATCAGAAGCGCCTTGGTAAGGCGCTTCTAATGAGTACCTACATCATATCTTTTCATAGCGAAATAAAAAAATATATATATTCTGTGGATATCTAGCCTTATCAGGAGCTAAGAAATGTATTTTTCTTTAATTTTTCTTGCAATCTCATTTTGTTGTGGTATTCAACAGAATTGTCTCATCAAATCTATTCTGATTAGTACCATAACATATGTTTTCAAGGAGAAATAAGAAAAATAAAAATCTTACTACAGCTATCTAGAGCTAAGAATTTTCATCACGGAATCTGTCATCTTTTTCCCCAAACCTGCTACATAATACAAAATTATAGTCATTGTTCCCCATAGCTCTAAAGATTTGCTAGACAAGGCATTTGTTTTGTTTTGTTGTTTTTTTTCCAACCAAAAAGTACTGATATTTTTCTTATCCCTACATGAATACATATGTTATGGGTACTCATAAAAAGTGCCTCACTGAGGCACTTCTAATGAGTACCCACAACATACGCTTTTGTGAAGAAATAAGAAACTATATTATCTGAGACTCCTTCTCATCTCGAGCTATGGAACATCCCAGCATAAGCCATATATTGACACAATCCATTACACAACAATTTCTCCAAAATAGTGAATGGTCTAAGAAATAAGACAAAACACAGCTTTTTTAAATAGTGAGGCACTTCTAGACTAATGAGTACCACAAGAAATAGAATAAAAATAACATCAATACTTTTCATTTGAAAAAAAAAATGCATTATCTGGAAATATTAGCCAGTAAATATAGTTTTTTGTTTTTTAAGTGAAATAAACCTCAATAGAGCTGCTTCTAGTGACCAGCCTTTATCTTTATAATCATATTATATTGGTTTTCTTTTATGGATATATCAAATAGGATTAAAAGAAAAAATATTTAGTCACTGGAGACTGGAGCCAGTCTACTGTACAGCCACTGTTTTTATTTCCATAAATGGATACTTTTGCCTGTATTGTCTCCCCAAAACAGCCATTCCGCTCTTTTTATTCCCCAAAATAGAAACCATCTCCCTCAACCAGTTGTTTATTGTTGTTGTTGTGTTTTTTTTTTTTTGTTTTTTTGTTTGTTTGTTTTTTTTTCAAATCTCCTAAACTGGTTAGCTTTCTACTTGTATATATAAGCCAACTCCCACAACCAGATGTTTTCCCCAGAAGGTTACCTTTCAAGAAGCCATTTCCCTACAGCAGCAAATATTTTCACCTCCCAAAATGGATATCTTTTTATAAGCCATCAACCTACAATAGCCGTAAGTTTCTCCCACTGCTACATATCTACTCATATACAAGCCATCTCTAAATAATAGCAGTTCTGTTCTCCTCAATATTTACCCTAAGTACTGGGACAGACAGGCGCAGAACCAGATCAAAAGCTGCAGGATGCCAGGTCTGATTAGGCTCTACACTGTTTACCAATCAGTCCAGCAATTTTTGGACACAACAACAGATAGTAAAACAGACTTGTAGAATTTTTACTACAAGTATAATGAGGAGTTAAAGTGTCCCCAATATTTAGGGTAAAATACGGTACCTTTCCATCACTAGATACTCCTGATCTCCCAAAATGGAGTTGTCATATAATCTTCCTATAATAGCCACTCTTTACCCTTGTCTTGCTGAACCTGGATATACCCTACCTTTGCAAACAATGTAGATCCAGATCAGCTGGCTTTTGAGAAGCCAACTGATCTGGACAACACTGTTTGCCATTCAGTATGTGAATTTATATCAACAATCAGGTTCAAGTAATCCGATTGGCTGAAAATCTGAAAAATGTGTAGCATCTTAATTTATTCAGCAGGACAAGGGTTAATTGTCCAAACTGCCGTTTTCTCTATACAATGCGAGACATCTCTGTACAACAACCAATTATATTTTTTTCCAACAGTGGCTTTTGTAGAAGGATTATGCAAGAAAATATTAACTCTAACCACATGTTCAATAACTCTAACCACATAATATAATTACAATAAATGTATAATAAAATATTATGTTTAGGATTTAAAATGTTAAGGAGGAGTATTGGTGACAATTTCTGGGATCATTTTCTCGAGTTCTCCATTAAAACATGTTGTAGGAACTCATTAGAAGTGCCTTGGTGAGGCACATCTAATGTGTACCTCAGCATGTTTTGATTGCATAATAAGGAATATTATCCCAATATCATCATCAAATATTCCTCCTTAACTTTAATAAGTCCTTTGTACACAAGATAATGATGACCAGGAAATAGTAATTCAAATATTGTGTGGAAGTCCTAACAAGCCCTTGGTGAATGCCAGGGTCCAGTTATTCAAAACTAACGATGTTGTTAGTTAAGATATTATTAAAACTTTGATCATTAAATGTGGCATATATGCTAATATTTTTGCTGAAAAAATATGAGTAGCTTTTGCATTTGCAAAAGCTACTCATTTTTTTTTAGCAAAAATACCTGTGAATTTGGTATTGTACTTACTAGAACAGTAAACAATTTGACCACTAACAAGCTTGTTAAGCTAATGATGCTTTGAACAACTGGGTCCAGGATAATTTATAGCTCTGGATATGATATTTTTCCAACAAAAAGTTCTGGGCCCAGTTGTTCAAAGCTAATGATGTCGTTAGTTAACGATTCGTTTAAATTTACATCAAGTGATACGCAAATATGCTGAAATTTTTTGCTGAAAAAATGTGAGTAGCTTTTGCACTGCAAAAGCTACTCACATTTTTTTCAGCAAAAAATATCAGAATATTGTATATTGAATCCGCTAAAACAGTTAACGAAATGACCCGTTAACAAGCTCGTTAAGCTAACGATGCTTTGAACAACTGGGCCCTGATTTTTCCACATCATCATTTTCTATGTACCCATTCTAATTTCCTTGGTCAAATCTAATGAGTACTTCTGAGTTTAGGTTTAACATCACTATCAACAATCCTTCAGTCATGTTGTGATCATGTCTGAACAGTGGAAACTGATGCCCTTTTTAGTGTCACCTCACTGCAGTATTATGCCCCAGACAAATTGACAGCATGCTACCACCAGTCACATTATACCGACACAAAAGCGACAAGTACTGGCTCTTCTCGCTAATGCGGAGTGATATGTGGAAGAGCACTCAGCAATAAAATAAAAAATAGCCATCAGAAGAGATGGCAGACCCCCGACCGCATCGCAAATGGCCATCTTTTTTCAATCTGACTGCACCGCGAATGGCCATCTTTTTTCAATCTAGAGCATGAGATGTAATTTTATCAAGGGATACACTTGTTTATCCCTGCAGTGGGTGATAACTCCACAAATGTGAATCAGACATAGAACTCTAAAACCATAAGTTGTGGAAACTGGATTTTGTGTTTTTCAACAAAGAAACTGAAAATAATGAGAAAAATAAGGCCAGTTGCCTGCAATGATTATAACTCTCAAACCGTAAGTCGTGGAAACTGGATTTTTTGTTTGCTAGTAATTGATTTTCAACAAAGAATCTGCAAATGAGAAAAATAAGGCCTGTTGCTTGCAAAGATTATAACTCTCAAACTGTAAGTCGTAGAAACTGGATTTTGTGTTCGCTAGGAAGTGATTTTCAACAAAGAATCCAAAAATAATGAGAAATATAAGGCCCTTTGCCTGCAAGGCCTGTAACTCTTCAACCATTAGTCTGAGAAATGCAATTTTGTGTTCGCTAGTATGTGATTTTCAACAAAGAATCCAAAAATAATGAGAAAAATAAAGCCTGTTGCATACATTGCTGATAAATCTGCATCCGCAGTATAAGTAAGGGAGATATCTCCAACACTCTGTAGGTCAGAGTTGTCCTTACACATACTGACACACCTAGTTTATGTTCTTAGCATCTCTACTAACTATCATTAAAATGTCTCCACTGGTTAAAGAGTTATGGCCTGCACAAGATTTTACCACCAGGGGAGATAAATGAAAATAAATGGAGTAACGAGTAACCCATAGTCACAATTTTTAAATGCAACTCTCCTTCTTAATGTTCTAAGCATCCCTATTAATTATCACCAAAAAATCTCAACTTGTAGAGAAGTTATGACTGTCAGCAAATTTAACAACTATGGGAGATAACTCAAAAATGGAGTCAGACTTGTCTTTTGTGTACATGACACGCCTACTCAATGTCCTCTACAACTTGATGAAGTATCATAAAAATCTCTCAAGGGTTTAAGAGTTATGGCCTGCACAAGATTTAACAACTATGGGTGATAACTCCAGAACTTAGTCATTTAGAGCTGTTGTTCTTGTATGTGACAAACCTACTCAATGTCCTCTACAACTTGATCAAGTATCATGAAAATATCTCAAAGGGTTATTGAGTTATGGCCTGCACAAGATTTCATAACTATGGGAGATAACTCCAGAATGCAGTCAATCAGAGTTGTCAATCACGTACGCAACACTCATACTCTATGTCCTCTACCTATTGGTGAAGTATCATGAAAATAACTTATAGGGTTTTAGAGTTACAGGCCGCACAAGATTTAACAACTATGGGAGATAACTCCCAAAACTGAGTCAGGTAGAGTTGTTGTTCTTGTATGTGACACACTTACTCAATGTCCTCTACAACTTGATCAAGTATCATGAAAATATCTCAAAGGGTATTGAGTTATGGCCTGCACAAGATTTTATAACTATGGGAGATAACTCAAGAACGCAGACAGTTAAGAGTTGTCTTTCTTGTATGCGGCACGCCTACTCAATGTCCTCTACCTAATGGTGAAGTATCATGAAAATACCTTAAAGGGTTTTAGAGTTATGGGCCGCACAAGATTTAACAACTATGGGAGGTAACTCCAAAACGGAGTCAGCTATTGTCTTTCTTGTACGCGACACACCTACTCAATGTCCTCTACATATTGGTGAAGTATCATGAAAATATCTTAAAGGGTTTCAGAGTTATGGTCCTCACAAAATTTTACAATTTTGGGAGACTATGGGAGATAACTCCTGAACCGAGTCGATTAGAGTTGTTATTCTTCCACGCGACACTCCTACCCAATGCCCTCTACAACCTGACAAAGTTTCATGAAAATAGCTCAAAGGGTATAGGAGTTATGGGCCACATGAGGTTTAGTCTACAGACGGATGGACAGACGGACGCTAGGGCGATCGCTATATCCCCCGAACCTTTCGGTAGGGGATAAAAAGTCCAACCCACAACCTCACTATCTGAAATCAGAACACTCTTCTGAGCTACTCAGACAAACAACAATGAGAACAACATATTTGTGTGAAAAAATAAGAAAAATACAATATCCAAGATATCGTGCTCTAGAAGGCATTTTTTTTTTTCAACCAAAAATGTTGATATTTTCCTTAGTTCTTCACGAGAACACACATTGCGGGTACTCTTTAGAAGTGCCTCACCAAGATCCTTCAAATGAGCATAGCAACAGATAAGGCACTTTTTTCATCCGAAAACTGCTGCTATCTTTCTTATTTCTCAGTGAAAACATATGGTGTGGGTACTCATTAGAAGTGCCTCAGTGAGGCGCTTCTAATGAGTACCCACAACATACGTTTTCCTTGAGAAATAAGAAAATTATTATGTGGATACCCCCTCTTATCTGTAGCTATGAATGAGTACCCAAAATGTATGCTTTTTGGATAAATAAGAAAAACATTTTCTGGATGCCCCTGTTATGAAGAACTATGTTGGACCACAAGCATCTTCTTTGTCTTCATGTATGCTTTCCTGCGATATAAGAAATACAACACAACAATAATACAGGAATTACATTAAATGTCTTAAAATTCTGAACACTTTATTTCAAACTTTTCTGGCCTAAATTTTGTTTTATGCAGTTGTGTCTTTAAATACTTAGTGGAATGGCAAACAGTGCAGACCCTGATCAGACTGCTCCTTCTGATCTGAGTCTGCATCATTTGCATACACCATTTTTTTTAGAAATTTTGGTGTACGAAATTTTGGGACATTTACCAAACCCAAAAGATTCAGACATCTTATCTACTTAAAATTTGAACAAGATCATTTAACTAACTGGGCCAAGTTGTTCAAAGCATCATTAGCTGCACAAGCTTGTTAGTGATCAAAATGTTAACTGTTCTAGTAAGTGCAATATCTATTTCACAGGTATTTTTGCTGAAAAAATTTGAGTAGCTGCAAAACAACAGTTTTTAGCAAAAATATTTATGTATAAGCCATTTTAATAATCAAAGTTTTAACGATACGTAAACTAACAACATCGTTAGTTTTGAACAACCGGGCTCTGGTATATAAAAATTGCTGGATGAACGGCAAATGGTACAGACTCTGATCAAACATACTCCCTAACTTTAGAAGCAGCTTGATCTGTGTTTGCACTGTCTGCTCAGGTAGTCCAAATATATAGCACAGCTCTTGATAAGGCAATTTTTTCAACCAAAAATATCTATATTTTTCTTATTTCTCAACGAAAACGTATGTTGTGGGTACTCATTAGAAGCGCCTCAGCGAGGCGCTTCTAATGAGTACCCACAACATGTTTTCGTCGAGAAATAAGAAAACTATTTACCTGATACCCACTCTTATCTAGACCTATGTATAGGGTTAACACAGAAAACATTAAACCCATTTCATGTCAAGCACTAGAAGGCTACTAACATTCTGGTATAGTATGCTCAAATTCATCAGGACCCTGAATATTTCGCAAAGTGCCAAACACACTATTACCATGTATGTATTCGGACAGACAGACCTGAGCAAACAGTGTCGAACCAGATGAGAATACAGAATGTGGCATCTAATCAGGGTTTGCCACTCATCCAGCAATTTTTAGACACAACATCGGTTAGTAAATTGTACTTGTTCAAATTTTAGAACAAGTATGGTAAGGAGTTGAGGTGTCCGAATAGTTAGGGTAAATACAGTAAAGAGAACAGCCCCAATGTATATCTTGATGAAATGGCTCATTATGAACCATCTTATCAAGATCTACACCGTTTGCAAAAGTATCTGTTCCTGTCTGCATGGGTGAAAGGATTAAATTGGCCAGACCTGGTTAGTCCGACTCGGAATACTTAACACTTCAGCAGTTTTCAGCTTTGTGTGTTCATTGCTCTCAAGGGTCATTCCTTTTAGAACATATAGATATACTAACCCATGTCAAGCTGAATTAAGATGCCAAGAATACTTCCAATTATCTGCCAGTCAGATTACTTGATCCAGGCTGTTCATATAAATTCACATTCTGAATGACAAACAGTGTAGATCCAGATCAGGTGGCTTCTGCAGAAGACAACTGATCTGGATCTAACATTGTTTGCCAAGGCAGGGTACATCCAGATCAGCAGGACAAGGGTTAATATGAAATAAGCTGCGAAATTTTCAATTCCACTTACCTTGGGCCAAACCAGAGTCAACAACTTCTTTCCCCACAGAATTCTATCAAATACCAGAACATGGAACCATCTCTCTTCACTGCAACTGGTGCCCAGCATTCCGGTTCTTTCCAACGCCACTCCTTCTCATATTGTATGCCAAGTACCAACCCTTATATTTGTCTTACCTTTCATTTTCTAAGAAACAGTTAGCTTATCAACAACAACCAAAAATAACATTTTTCTCATTTCTCTATAAAAACATGTGGTTTACTTGACAACAGATTTGTTAGTTTGAATTGAGGCTTAATGTCATTGTCAACACTAAGTAATGTTATGACAGTGTCTGGATGTGACTTTATAGTTTTTACAGAATGATTTTGCAGAGAAAAAAGATTTTTGATGAAAAAAATGCACTGATAATTTAGGACATCATTTTTTATTAATTTTTACACAAAAACCTGTCTTGTGAGTAATCACTGGAATTGCCTCAGAGATGACATTTTCATAGCTCAAAATTAGGCACTCATTTCTAACCAAAAAGTATTGACATTTTTCTTGTTTCTCCACAAAAACATACGTTGTTGGTACTCATTAGAAGCGCCCAGGCAAGCCGCTCGCCGCGTCACTTCTAATGAGTACCCACAACTTATTTTTTTGTTGAGAAATAAGCAAAAATATTCACCTGATACCTCTTCTTATCTGGAGCTTTGTCTTTATGGTGTATAAAATGATCTGGGCCCAGTTGTTCAAAGCTAACGATGTCGTTAGTTAACGATTCGTTAAAATTTACATCGTGTGATACGCAAATATGCTGAAATTTTTTGCTGAAAAAATGTGAGTAGCTTTTGCAGTGCAAAAGCTACTCACATTTTTTCAGCAAAAAATATCAGAATATTGTGTATTGAATCCGCTAAAACAGTTAACAAAATGACCCTTAACGAGCTCGTTAAGCTAACGACGCTTTGAACAACCGGGCCCTGAACTCTCCCTTTATCTGAAGTTATGTAATAGTGGCCTAAAAGTCAAAACCTGTCCTGTTCGGCAAACAACAGCCAGAAATGCTCAGATAACACGCATGTGACCCATGTATGGGCCACAAAAACCAAAATAAAAAAAAATGAACAAAAATGAACCAGGAGACCAACATAAACCCCGGCAGTTCTAGTCAGTTCTGTGATGCAATAACTTAAAAGGACCCTTATCAGATATGTCACCAACGAAGGCCCAGATCACCACAGCTCCAGGTTGGAGGAGTATCCACAAATGGTTTTTTTCTTATTTTCATTTAGAGGTCAAGCGATCAGGCCAACCTGCAAATGTGGCAGCTTATTTATCGAACTACCATGTTTGAAAATCAGATTAAAATTGCTCAAAAAGGAAGAAAATTATGGCTACTTAGGGTATCCAAATCAAATGAAAAATCAGCATTGTAAGGGTTAATGCATTAAATGCAACAAGCAATATAAAGAGTAATCCTGATTAATCTACTATGATAAATGAGCCCATCGTTGATCTTGTGTTAAACACCCCCAACTCAAGCAAGATCTGAAATCAGGCTTTATGAAGCATATCTTCCATTTAAAATTCTCAGTTCTGCTATAAATTTGATTTTCAAATGGATTCATGGAAGCCGGATCATTATTTGTCCCCTGGGCAGAACGCTTCTTTACAAAACCATTTTATAAGGCATCTGCTAAAAATATCGAAGCCTCCAGGCATACAGAATTGTCGATGACTCCATGTAGTTACAAAGCTGTTCATCCTCTTTCACTTGAGAATTCCATATTTACCTTAACCCTAGTCCTGCTGAACCCAGGTATGTCCTGCCTTTGCAAACAGTGTAGATCCAGATCAGTTGGCTTCTGAAGAAACCAACTGATCTGGATCCGCACTATTTGCCATTAAGTCTGTGAATTTGTATCAACAACCTGGACCAAGTTGTCGGATTGGCTAAAATCTGAGGTGGGTGTAGCAATTTATTCAGCAAGAGTTAAGTAGGCATCAGACAGGCAAGAGCATTGGTTTTGTTTGTTTGTGTTGAGGTTTTACGGCCCAGTCAACCCAATAGGGTCATGTCGAGCGCGGTCAGTTTACCTAACCACACGTTTACTGGGTAGGTTTAGTCCTCTAAGCAGTTAACCAGTATTGTGCACATTCTTTTGCCAGAAACTGACAACTGCCCTTCTTGAATCAGCGGAAGGGAGAGAATGACCGTAGAAAATATTTCATGATCAATCTCCACGAAAGAATGTTGCCGACCTCGGCGGGGGTTGAACCCGCGACCTCCTGGTCTCCAGTCGGACGGCGCATCCAACTGAGCCACCGAGGCCGCAAGAGCATTGGTGGAGATGCAGCAAAACTTCAAGTCTGATCAGGGTCTACACAATCTGCTACTCATCTGGCAAGTCAACAAGTGGTAAAATGGATTTGTTAAAATTTTAGGACAAGTATGGTAAGAAGTTAAGATGTCTAAATATTTAAGGTAAAAACGCAAACAGCTTGTTAAAGAATATTCGATGATAATACTGGGATAACATTCTCCAGATCTCCATATAAATATATACAGTGAGGTTACTCATTAGAAGCACCTCAGTGAGATGCTTCTGATGAGTACCCACAACATGTTTTTACGAAGAAATACGAAAAAATATCCAGAATTATCATCAAATACTCTTCCTTAACAAGTCCTATAAAAAGGCATTTTCAGAGATTACCCAGATTACAGATTTTCCAAACAGCTGACTTGGTATCATTTAGCAAACTGAATTTAAATATCAGCCAATGACATTTTAATAAAAACATTTTTATCCTAAATATTGGGACACATTAACAACTAGTCATTATTTCTAAAATTCACGGACATTCATTTTACTACCTGTTGACGCATCTGAAAACAGCTGATAAGTGGCAACAGGTGTAGACCCGCATTCTGCAACCAGATCTGGGTCTACACCATTTGCTAAGGCCAATCTGTCCTTAAACTTAGGGTAAATAAGGTAGTTCTTTTATTTTTCTGATAAAGTGGGACAATTTTTATTCAATTTGTCTCCATGTCAACTCTTATTTTTCAGTGCAAAAGTATGAGCCGCAACTTGAGAAAACAAATCTTCTGACTTGTGCACGCTACAAAGACAATAACTCCAGATAAGAAGGGTATCCGTGATATCTTTCAATATTTTTTCCGTTAAAATATATGTTGTGGGTACGACGAGGCGCTTCTAATGAGTACCCACAACATATGTTTTTGTGTAGAAATACAAATATCAGCGCTTTTTTGCCAAAAAAAAACACACACACACACAAAAAAAAAAATGCCTTATCTGGAGCTATCAAAGAATCCATGCAGTCTTAGCATAGCTTACTTCCTTGGATATATGGCTATCCAAAAGGCTGTTCCGAGTCTATGCAGTGATTTTTTTTACCTGTGCATCCCGAGTCCCGTACTCACATTTTTTGCTTTGGAACTCACATTTTAAATCTCAGCGAGTCCCAGGACTCACAAAGTTATAGTGGAAAATTCTGTAATGGACACAATGATTTTCTAGTAGGACTCACTTCATATAGCCCAAGCGAGTCCTGGGACGCATAGGTATAAAATTGTAAATAAATCACTGCTATGCTGGGCACGCGTGTCCAGAGGTACATTTTCTCATGCTGCGGCTCACAGTAACCTAATTTAGACTAGACAGTACTAAAAGTTGATGTAATACCAAATGAACATAAGTTGGCACACATTTATCAACATACCAAAGACTTCAAGGTTATCATTCGTTAGAAAGAATGCAAATTATATACCCATTTAAAGTGCTCATTTTCAGAAATTCTTTCTTTAGAAAATTGGCCAAAAAAATAATTTGATGTTTTTTTTTTTGTTTTTTTGTGTGTGTGTTTTTTTTTTGTTTTTTTTTGTTTTGTTTTTTGTTTCTTTGCTTTTTTTTTCCAATGTTCCCAAACATCACAGATAATTCCTAGAAAATAAAGCTGATCAAACTGCCCTTATTATTATTTTTTAAATCAAGTTTTTTCTGCATCACTGTTCTCATTTAAAAGCATAAAACCCACAGCCTCTGCAGAAGTACGCCCACTTGGATAATGGTTCAAGTACCATAGACAACAGTAAAAATACCTATAAAAGCTATGGAATCATAACATATGTACTTCTGCAGATTCCTTGTTTTCTCCTGAGAAATCATACACTGCTGGGCCCAGTTGTTCAAAGCTAACGACGTCGTTAGTTAACGATTCGTTAAAATTTACATTTTGCTGAAAAAATGTGAGTAGCTTTTGCAAAAGCTACTCACATTTTTTCAGCAAAAAATATCAGAATATTGTGTATTGGATCAGCTAAAACAGTTAACGAAATGACCCTTAACGACGTCGTTAAGCTAACGACGCTTTGAACAACTGGGCCCTGAACATTATTTTTACAGAATGTTATTCATTTTCTATATGATC
Source organism: Anodontia alba (assembly GCA_964016985.1). Taxonomy (NCBI): domain Eukaryota; kingdom Metazoa; phylum Mollusca; class Bivalvia; order Lucinida; family Lucinidae; genus Anodontia; species Anodontia alba. The sequence goes on from OZ024821.1 coordinate 146,356,534, forward strand.
ACCGTTTTGACAAGATCTATTTTCTTATGTGAAATGTGTAATTAAACATTTTGTCAAAAACTATGCAGGCTCTACTCACTTGTATATAATCATATTGTGTCAAATAAATTTTTGCAGGACCTATTTTCTTTTATGCAATCACATCCTGCCAAATATAATTTCTGAAAAACTACTTTCCTTTTCTTATATGTTGCAGGACCTACTTTCTTCCTGCTCTTTACTTACCCTTCCTAGACACATTCTTTTATTCATTGCTGCTAATGCTGCTGCTGCGGAAGCATGATCGTAGAATTCAACAAAACAATATGGATCTTGACTGGGCTGAAAAAATTAAAAAGTAAGTTTTCACAAAAAGAAAAAAAAAAAAACAACAAAAATACATAAATAACTAGCAACACTATTCATCCAAACTCAAAAGGATATGGTTTGGATAATCAAGTGTTCAAATAATCATGATTGTGTTCTTTATCAATGAACTGTAAAGGATAAAAAAAATTACATCACTTATTGAGGGTACTAATTAGAAGCCATCATAATAAGAACCCACATTATGTTTTCAGGGAAAAACAAGAAAAATAAAACATTTTGCTCTTTAGCCAATAAGCCTGCCTCATCTAGTGCTATGAATTCATATCTCGAAAATACCGTATTCGACCTAAGTACCGCACTGTGCGCTTAGGTTTTTCAAACTTACAGGACACACTCATTTGTGGTCAAATATGTATCTATCTACTAAGGATACACTATAAAAGATCAGAAAAGGACTTATTTAATGAGGACTATGCGATTTTTTCTGACTTTCTTTACAAAGGCATATGTTGTGGGTACTCATTTGAATTGCATCGACTTGTCGATGCAATTCAAATGAGTACCCACAACATATGCCTTTGTAAAGAAGTAAAGAAAAAAGTACACTGGTTGTAATCTGAAGACTACGGAATTTCTTGACTGTGCGCTTATAGGGGTATGTGCGGTAATTAGGTTGAATACGGTTAGATAGGATCATGGTAAATGTTTAGGTTTTATGAAAATATGTTGTTGGTACCCATGAAGATTGTCTAAGTGTCTACCTGAGGCAATTATAATGAGTACCCATAACAAGTTACCCTGAATACGTAACATTTTCATCTCTGGGGTTTATTTTGTTTTGTTTTTTTTATTATTATTATTATATAAGGAAGAATTTATTAAGATATATCAGCTTTAAAGTGGCATTTGGCAGAACAGTAATCAGATTTTTCTTCATAATTTTCTGTTCCCTTTATCTCCTTCTTTTGGTGTATTTTTTATGTCACCAACATTTATTCCCTTTTATACAATTATACCCAGAATGCTTTTAAAACTGATCCAATATTTGATAAAATACTTTACAGAAAGAATTAAATGTTACTGAAAATTAAGTTTGTACAGCCATTTCTGGAAATCGAAAACAATAATTATTTGATTTTAAGAAGTTTAAAAGCCTTTTCAGTAAATTGACAAAAAAAAAAAAAAACAAAAAAAAAAAAAACAGAAAATGTTGAAAACTGAACAGATCTGAAGTACAATGAATAGATTTTGTTATTGATTATATTTTCATATGCAACAATTAAGTATTTTCAGTCTCTTTTACTTAATACCAGAATAACATAATTACCCAAAATATTACCATCAGCTCTTAGTGTCATTCAAAATTTGTTTGTGTTGAGGTTTTATGACCCAGTCAACCCAATGGGGTCCTGTGGAGCGCGGTCAGTTTACCAAACCACACTTTTACTGGGCAGGCTTAGTCCTCTAAGCGGTTAACCAGTAATTTGACAACTGCCCTTCTTGAATCAGCAGAAGGGAGAGAATGACTGTAGATTAATATTTTGTGATCAAAATTTAGCAGATAGCAGATAGCATCCCAAAAAAAAAAATAAATAAATAAATAAAATAAAAAAATATGGCCTAAAATTTTGTGTGAATCATGTCTGCCTGGCAGATGATTCACATGAAATGTCAAACTGTTGTCTGCTGCTGTTGTGACTGGCACTTAACCCTTGTCCTGCTGAATAAATCAAGATGCTATGTTCACTTCTAATTTTCAGCCAATCATGTACTTGATCCAGATTGTTGACATAAATTCATATACTGAATGGCAAACACTGCAGATCCAGATCAGTTGGCTTCTTCAAAGCCAACTGATCTGAATCTACAGTGTTTGCAAAAGCAGGGTATATCAAGGTTCAGCAGGACAAGGGTTCAGGGTTAAGATTCAAACAAGCCCATCTGACTACCTGGTACATATTAACAGTACTGACAGAATGACAAAAAGTACAGTGATCTTCATCTTTACTGTTTGCTCAGGATTATCTGTCCAAATATTTCAAGTAAATATGGTACTTTACACTGTTTAACGCTTAGCACTGTGGGTAAAAATTTCAGAAGTGATATTTTGAAATATTGTTCTTATTTTTCCCAGAATTTTTTGTTTGTGTTGAGCTTTTACAGCCCAGTCAACCAAATGGGGTCAAGTCAAGTGTGGTCAGTTTACCTAACCACACTTTTACTGGGCAGGCTTAGTCCTCTAAGCAGTTAACCAGGATTGTGCACCTTCTTTTGCCAGAAACTGACAACTGCCCTCCTTGAATCAGCAGAATGGAGAGAATGACTATTTTTCCTAGAAAACAGGTTTTGAGATTTCAGGCAAATTGTGTCCAATAGAGACAATTTGCATGGAATGTCGAATTCTGTTTTCTGGGGAAAATGGAGACAATTTGCATAAAATGTCCAATCCTGTTTTCTGGGAAAAATAAGAAAAATATCACCAATTTGTCATCTGCTGAATTAGCCAAGAGAGTGGTAAAGATTAAAGACAATCTATTTCAGACAAAGCACTGTGTGATGGACAGTTTCATTTAAAAAGGCTGTAAGGCAAAAACTGTTGCAAGTATTTATGGCCTTAATACTGTCAAAGGCTCAAGCTTATCATTCATTAGCTTAACCCTTAACATGACATGCAAAATTTTGTTTGTGTTGAGGTTTTACGGCCCAGTCAACCCAATGGGGTCATATCGAGCGCGGTCAGTTTACCTAACCACACGTTTACTGGGCAGGCTTAGTCCTCTAAGCGGTTAACCAGTATTGTGCACATTCTTTCACCAGAAAGAAATTGTTGAAAACAACATTCTGGGTTTTTTTTTTTTGTTTTGTTTTTTTGAGGTTTGAGGGGGAGGAGGGTGTGTGTGTGTGTGTGTGTGTGTGGGGGGGGGGTGCAGGTTCAGATAGAACCAGCCATGTCATTTCATATAAATCAACTGCCATGAAATGTCAAGGCTTATTTACTCTGAAAAAAAAAAGAAAGAAAATATGGTCTCTATTCTTGGGGTTCAAAGGGATTCAGCTGCTGTTCATAATTATGTTCAAAGGGATGGTCTCTGTTCCTGGAGTTCAAAGGGATATGACTGCTGTCCTACAGGTTCAAAGGAATGTGGTCTCTTGTTCCTGGAATTCAAAGGGATATGGCTGCTGTCTAACAGATTCAAAGGGATGTGGTCTCTGTTTCTGAAGTTTAAAGGGATATGGCTGCTGTCAAATAGATTCAAAGGGATGTGGTCTCTGTTCCTGGAGTTTAACAGGATATGGCTGCTGTTCAACAGGTTTAAAGGAATGTGGTCTCTGTTCCTTGAATTCAAAGGGATATGGCTACTGTCCAATAGGTTCAAAGGAATGTGGTCTCAGTTCCTGGAGTTCAAAGGGATATGGTTGCTGTCCAACAGGTTCAAAGGAATGTGGTCTCAGTTCCTGGTGTTCAAAGCGATATGGCTGCTTTCTAACAGGTTCAAAGGGATGTGGTCTCTGTTCCTGGAGTTCAAAGAGAAATGGTTGCTGTCCAATAGGTTCAAAGGGATGTGGTCTCTGATCCTGGAATTCAAAGGGATGGGGCTGCTGTCTAATAGGTTCAGCTGGATATGGTCTCCATTCCTGGAGCCAAACGGATAGGCTGCTGTCCAAAAGGTTCAAAAGGATGTGTTCTCTATTCCAGGGCTTGGGAAATATTGAAAAACGAATCAGTCCAGCTGATGATGTCATCACCTAACTAATTTCCACAGGAAAAAAATTTTGATACTTGTCACGAAAACTAATGACAATAAGTGAAGTCCTATGAATTAATCCTAATTTCCATACAATGGTCGTACATTGTTGTGTTTGGTGGAGTTCTTGGTTTCAAACATTTAAAGACGTTTAGCTACGCATGTAAAAGCAAATACAAGACTAGAACATGTTCGTAGGCAAAGCAGACATGATAGAAGACATCATACTTGATTGACATGTGGACAGGGGAGACAACCTGATATGGCTGAGAGTATAATTACCAGGACCATATACAAGACAAGACAAGACTCCAGGACTAGAATTGTTGTTTGCGCTACCCATCATGTAAAATGGGAAAGAAAAAAAAAGAAAAAATACAAAATGTACCATGTTATTGTACTTCTTTGGTTTCTGCATAATTTTCCGGTTGCCCAAGCCGGTTATTGTCTGTCAGTGTCGGGTTGCCAGTCCGACTTTCTGACCGTATTTTTGCTGATTCCGGTTGCCCAAGCCGGATTTTGTCTTTGACCGGGTTGCCAAGCCGGTCATTTGACTTTTCGAACATCGATAAGATGCTCCGTTGTGCCATTGCAATAAAATTGAACGGCGAAATTTTAAGGAAAGTTTGTACTTTATATACCCATAATGCAGATTTGCACCTTAAGATTACTCAAAATGTTTATTTTGCTCATTGATCTTTTAAAACAATTGATCAAACAAGGTAAAGAAACTGCCGAAGTAATTATCATTCCGCGCCGCATCACTGAAGACCAATTAAGTGTTGCACTTTACAAACACAGCAAAACAGACTTCTTTTTAACTATCAAAACATGAAACACATCAAGGAGTCTTTAAACAGTAATAGCGCCCGAAGCTAATTACTTTCACACGACCACTGTAATCTCTCGGGATTCGAAATAACGTGATGAACTACGAGATCTCAGGTAATTTGTTTACATAACTTGACTCGAGGCGATTATTGGATTAGTCATGTGTAATTAACGGATTGACATCTGAGCTAGGAAAGTTTAGAATTTGAGAATATCCTAAATACCTGACAGAATCTGAGAAAATTTCCTTAGTATTGGGCCAGTATGGGACTGATTTTTTTGGGCTTTTGGCTTTTTCCAATCGGTCCCAATTTCTGAATTTTGGTCTGGGACCAAAAGAAATACGGTTTTCCCAAGCCCTGCTCTATTCTTGGAGTTCAAAGGGATATGTCTGCTGTCAAGTAGGTTCAAAGTGATGTGTTCACTGTTCCTGGAGTTCAAAGGGATATGTCTGCTGTCAAAAAGGTTCAAAGGAATGTGTTCACTGTTTCTGGAGTTCAAAGGGATATGGCTGCTGTCAAAAAGGTTCAAAGGGATGAGGTCACTGTTTTTGGAGTCAAAGCCACATGCATACTGTCCAACAGGTTCAAAGGGATGTGGTCACTGTTCCCGGAGTTCAAAAGGGTATGGCTGCAGTCCCATAATTTCAAAGGAATGAGGTCTCTGTTCCTGGAGTTTAAAGTCTCTGTTCCTGGAGTCCAAAGGGTTATAGCTTCTGTTCAATAGATTCAAAGGTATCTGGTCACCAGTCCTGGAGTTCAAAGGGATATGACTGCTACCCAATAGGTTCAAAGGGATGTGGTCTCTATTCATGGCGTTAAATTGGATATGACTGCTGTCCAATAGGTTCAAATTGATTGTGTTGGGGTTTAATGACACGTCAACCCTTGTGGGTCATTTTGTGTCATCCAATAGGTTCAAAAGGATGTTGTCTGTATTCCTGGAGTTCAAACAGGTATGGCTGGTGTCCAGTAAGTTCAAAGGGATGTGGTCCATATTCCTGGAATTCAAATCTATAAGGCTGCTTCCAATAGGTTCAAAGGGATGTGGTATCTGTTCCTGGAGTTCAAATTGATATGGCTGTTGCCCCACAGGTTTAAAGGAATGTGATCTCTGTTCCTGGAATACAAAATATGGCTACTAACAGGTTCAAAGGGATGTGGTCTCTATTCCTGGAGTTCAAAGGGATATGGCTACTATCCAACAGGTTCAAAGGGATGTGGTCTTGATTCCTGATTTTTTTTTTCTGATTTTTTTTTTTATTTAGGTTTTACGGCCCTTTCAAGAATATTTCACTGATATCGAGCCAATCGTTCATCAAAGGTGGGCAAAAACTGGAGAACCCGGGGAAAAATCACCTGACCATCCGAAAGCAGAACTTGGCTTTCCCACATGTCCAAAAGGTTCAAAGGGATGTGGTCTCTGTTCCTGCTCAAAGGGATATGGCTGCTGTCCAATAGGTTCAAAGGGATGGGGTCTCTGTTACTGAAGTTCAAAGGTATATGGCTGCTGTCCAATAGATTCAAAGGGATGTGGACTCTATTCCTGTGGTTCAAATAGATACGGCTGCTGTCAAATAGGTTCAAATGGATGTGGTCTCCATTCCTGAAAGTCAAAGGGATATAGCTGCTGTCCAATAGGTTTGAAGGATGTGGTCTCTGTTCCTGGAGTTCAAAGCAATATGGCTGCTGTCCAATGGGTTCAAAGGGATGTGGTCTCTGTTCCTGGAGTTCAAATTGATATGGCTTCTGTTAAACAGGTTAAAAGGGATGTGTCTCTATTCCTGGGGTACAAAGGGATATGGCTGCTGTCAAATAGGTTAAAAGGGGTAGCCTCTATTCATAGAGTTCAAAGGGATATCGCTGCTGTCCCATGGGTTCAAAGGAATGTGCTCTCCGTTTCTGGAGTTTAAAGGGATATGGCTGCTGTCCAAAAGGTTCAAAAGGGATTTGGTCTCTATTTCTGGAGTTTAAAGGGATAGGGCTGCTGTCCAGATTCAAAGGGATGTAGTCTGAGTTCCTGGAGTTCAAATGGATATGACTGCTGTCAAACAGGCTCAAAGGGAAGTGGTCTATGTTCCTGGAGTTTAAAGGGATATAGCCACTGTCCAATAGGTTCAAAGGAATGAGGTCTCTGTTCCTGGAGTTCAAATGGTTATGACTGCTGTCAAACAGCCTCAAAAAGGAGATGGTATCTGTTCCTTGAGTTCAAAAGGATATGGCTGTCCAATAGGTTCAAAGGCATGTGGTCACTACTACTGGAGTTCAAAGGAATGGGGCTGCTATCCAATAGGTTCAAAGGCATGTGGTTTCTGTTACTGGGGTTCAAAGGATATGGCTGCTGTCCAATAGCTTCAAAGAGAAGTGGTCTCTATTCCTGGAGTTCAAAGGGATATGGCTGCTGTCCAACAGGTTTAAAGGGATGTGGTCTCTATTTCTGTGGTTCAAAGGGATATATCTGCTGTCCAATAGGTTCAAAGGGATGTGGTCTCTATTCCTGGAGTTCAAAGGGATATGGCTGCTGTCCAACAGGTTCAAGAGATGTGGTCTCTATTCCATATCAAAGGGATATGGCTGCTGTCAAACAGGTTCAAAGGGATGTGGTCTCTATTCCTGGAGTTCAAAGGGATATGGCTGCTGTCTAACAAGTTTAAAGGGATGTGGTCTCTATTTCTGTTCAAAGGGATATGGATTTTGATTGTGTTGGGGTTTAACGACACGTCAACCCTTGAGGGTCATTTTGTGTCGTCTCCCAGAGAAAGGGAGAAAAGAGATAGAAGAGAGAGTAGAGGAGATGAAAGAGAGGGACAGGGAAGAACGAGGAACAGGAATGAAAGTGAAGAAACAGAAGAAATAAAAACATTCCCCCTCTACCCTTACCCACTACAAGGATAGCAGGCCTTGCCCAACTGTAAGCCAATATCAGTTGGACGCCCCGGTGATGTAAGATACACAGCACCTTCGCACCACCCGACCACCCCCTCAAAGGGATATGGATGCTGTCCAACAGGTTCAAAGTGATATGGCTGCTTTCCAAGAGGTCTAAAGGGATGTGGTCTCTGATCATGGAGTTGAAAGGGATATGGCTGCTCTCCAATAGGTTCAAAGGGATGTGGTCTCTATTCCGGAGTTCAAAGGGATATGGATACTGTCCAATAGGTTCAAAGGAATGTGGTCACTGTTCCTGGTGTTTAAAGGGATACGGATGCTGTCCAATAGGTTCAAAGGGATGTAGTCTCTATCCCTGTGGTTCAAAGGGATATGGCTGCTGTCCAATAGGTTCAAAGGAATGTGATCTCTGTTCCTGGAGTTCAAAGGATATGGCTACCGTCCAATAGGTTGAAAGGGATGTGGTCTCTATTCCTGGAGTTCAAAGGGATATGGCTGCTGTCCAACAGATTCAAAGGGATGTGGTCACTGTTCCTGTGGTTCAAAGGGATATGGCTGCTGTCCAATAAGTTCAAAGGGATGTAGTCTCTGTTCCTGGGGTTCAAACGGATATGGCTGCTGTCCAATAGGTTCAAAGGAAAGTGTTCCTGGAGTTCAAATTGCTATGGCTGCTGCCCAACAGAATGGAAGGGAAATGATCTCTGCTCCTGAAGTTCAAAGGGATATTGCTGTTGTCAAACAGGTAAAAAGGGAGGTAGTGGATTCCTTAATACATTTGGATACACTTTCAGGGGAGGAAACTCAGCAAAATTGTTTTACCTCCCTTCTGGAAAAGGGTCTATGCTTAAAGAAAAGAATTTGCTCCCTCTGGGCTCAGCAAATTCTTTCCTTTCAGAATAGTCTCCTGAAAATTATTTCCCTTTTTGAGTAGCCTCCTTTTCAGGAGACTGATGTGCAGGGAAGCAAACAGGATGTCACAAAAGTTGTCTCCCTTGCAAAAGATTGCAACATGTCTATAAGTGTATCCAGCCTGCTTAAATCTGTCACACACTGGATACCGATTAGTGATTGGGTGACACTCAGTGTGATGGATTCTTTTGTTGTTTGTTGTTTCTAAACCAAAATTCCCAGTTTAAAATGTGGGCATTATGTGATTCCTTCAAATTAATTGAAGGCATTAAATGATATATTGTTTTCCTTTAAGTTTTTACGTCTAGACATGAGGAATTACAGATCAGTGGCAATAAACCTAGGATCTTTCAGCCAATTTCTTATTTGCAGATAAACTTTAATCTAATAGTAAATAAAACCTCTGTGTTTTACAGATAGTTTCATGACAAATGAAAAAGGTTTCATAGCTGTAGATAAGCTTTTTTTTCCCAATCGAAAGGTAGTGATTTCTTTTTTATTTCTTCTGGAAAACGCATTTTGTGGTATCCATTAGAACGGCCTCAATCAACTTGCCTCACCGATACTTATCAGTACCACAAAGAATAACTTTTTAAAGATATATGAAAATTTTCATCTGGAAATTATCTTATCTAGAGTTATGCAGAGTTTTGATTAAGTTTATGCTGACAGTATTCTAAGTGAATGTCTATACAGACTACTAATCAATGTTATCTGAATGCTTACTTCCACAATCAAAACAATTTGGTGAAAATAATCAAACCGAACCAATCCATCAATGTAAGACAATGGGCAAAAGCTGGTTTCTCTTACTAACTAGATGGAGAATACATTTGTCTATGAACAGTCACTTTCCAAGAAAATTTTTATTAAAGAAATGGCAGATAAAGTACCAGCTTTTTAGAAGGAACAAAGTAATGGCGTAAAACAATGTCATGGCTACCCCGCTGATAACTCAGTATCGGCAAAACATCCTGGTAATTTCTGATTTCTATGCTAAATTCCTTTCACAGAAATTATTTAGAAAGAACCTAGACAATTCTTTTTTTGATTTGGGTTTTACTGCCCTTTCAAGAATATTTCACTTATATCGAGCCGATCGTTCATCGAAGGTGGGCGAAAACCGGAGAACCCAGAGAAAAACCACCTGACCATCCGTAAGCAGAACTTGGCTTTCCCACATATGACCCGAGCCAGGCTCGAACCACAGCGGTGAGAAACCTAATGGATTAAGAGTCAACTCTCTTATCCACTAGGCTACGGGGGCCCGTCTAGACAATTCTACATTGGCCAAACATCACACAGACAAGGGAAGTAATCCATGTAAGCAATATGCATATAAACTTGAAAAGTACAAAATTAATGTCAATGGATCAATAAATTCACTCTCAAATCATCTACCATACCTTACTTATCCCAAGTTTTAGAACACACAGGTCTGAGCAAAAGATGTAGATGCTAATCAGATCGTAGGTCTAGTTAAGGGAGGTTATCCGATAAATATTTTTCTTATTTCTCCAAGAAAACGTATGTTGTGGGTACTCATTAGAAGTGCCTCAGTGAGGCACTTCTAATGAGTACCCACAACATATGTTTTCATGGAGAAATAAGAAAAATGTTAATACTTTTGAATTGAAAAAAGTGCCTTAACTAAGGCTATGCAGTTGCTGCATCTTGCAGCATCTGATTAGGGTCTCCACTGTTTGCCACTCATCCATTAGTTTTTAGACACAGCAACATACAGTAAATGATGATAATCAAATTTTAGGACAAAGTTGAAGAGGAGTTTAGGTGGCCAAGCATTTCAACAATTTTTTTAACTTCTTGAAAGACTATACCAGTAAGAATTATGTCAATACAATTGTAAATAGATGAGAGGACTTGTTATGGTGGAGAAATTGATGATAATACTAGGATAATTGTCTCAATTTCTCCATTAAAACCGTATGATGTGGGTACTCATTAAAGCATCATGGCAATGCACTTTTTATGAGTACTTACAATGTATGTTTCTATGAAGAAAGAAGAAAATTATCCTAGAATTATCACCAAATACTCCTCTGAATAGATGTTTAATTTTCTGGTTGGTGATTAATGACCAGGGCATACAGCTATCTAAAGCAGAATGAACAAAGACATGAGCCAAAATTGAATTATCCCAGAATTACTACCAAATACTCCTCTGAATAGATGTTCGAAGTTTCTGGTTGGTGATTAATGACCAGAGCATACAGTATCTAAAGCAGAATGAACAAAGCCATAAGCCAAAACTGAATTATCCTAGAATTATCACCAAATGTTCCTCTGAATAGATGTTTAATTTTCTGGTTGGTGATTAATGACCGGGGCATAAAGCTGACTAAAGCAGCATCAACAAAGCCATAAGCCAAAACCAAATTAGCTTAGAATTATTACAAACTATGCCTCTGAACAGATGTTTGAAGTTTCTGGTTGGTGATTACTGACCAAGGCCTATAGCTGCCTAAAGCAGAATGACCCAAGCGATAAGCCAAAACTGAATTATCCCAGAACTATCACCAAATACTCCTCTGAATAGATGTTTGAAGTTTCTGGTTGGAGATTAATGACCAGGGCATACTGCTGTCAAAAACAGAATGAGCAAAGCCATAAGTCAAAACTGAATTACCCAAGAATTATCACCAAATACTCCTCTGAACAGATGTTTGAAGTTTCTGGTTGGTGATAAATGACCAGGACATACACCTGTCTAAAGCACAATTAACATAGCCATCAGCCAAGATTGAATTATACTAGAATTATCACCAAATACTCCTCTGAATAGATGTTTGAAGTTTCTGGTTGGTGATTTATGAATGACAGCCATAAGCCAAAATTGAATTGTCCCAGAATTATCACAAAATACTTCTCTGAATAGATGTTTGAAGTTTCTTCTTGGTGATCAATGACCCAGGACATGCTGCTGTCTGAAACGGAATTAACAAAGCCATAAGTCAAAACTGAATTATCCCAGAATTACCATCAAATATGTCTCTGAATACATGTTCAAAGTTTCTGGTTGGTGATTAATGACCAGGGCCTACAGCTGTCTAAAGCAGAATTAACAAATCCATAAGCCAAAACTGAATTATCCCAGAATCATCACCAAATACTGCTCTGAATCGATGTTTGAAGTTTCTGGTTGGTGACTAATGACCAGGGCATACAGCTGTCCAAAGCAGCATCAACAAAGCCATAAGCCAAAACTGAATTGTCCCAGAATTATCACCAAATACTCCTCTGAACAGATGTTTGAAGTTTCTGGTTGGTGATTAATGAGAAGGGCATACAACTGTCTAAAACAGAATGAACAAAGCCATAAGAAAAAACTGAATTATCCCAGAATTACCACCAAATATGCCTCTGAATTGTTGTTTGAAGTTCCTGGTTGGTGATAAATGTCCAAGGCATTCAGCTGTCTAAAGCAGAATGAACAAAGCCATAAGCAAAAACTGAATTATCCCAGAATTATCACCAAAAACTCCTCTGAATAGATGTTTGCAGTTTCTACTCTTCTGAATAGATATTTGCAGTTTCTGGTTGGTGATTAATGACCAGGGCATACAGCTGTCTAAAGCAGAATTAACACAAGAATTCCTCAGAAGGCGTCGTCGAACCTGCTGGGGCAAAAGTCACAGGAGCCACAATCAGAACGTGGTTATTAAATAAGTTTATTTCATTCTTAGCAGTGCTTAGTTGGAAAACTGGGTTGAAAAAAATGTAGACAAAGTGCCTAGTGGAGCACATATATTCCAGGCCAGTGTCATTCCCTCTAATGACTATATCTTCAGCACTGACTTTTCATATTATACAGCCCAATGATAATGGAACATCGTAAAATGTGTAAAAGTCACTGAAGCGTGAAATATAGGTCAAGGTCATGGGTCAAGGTACCTGCTAATTCAGTACATCAAGGAGAAGCAATATGCAAGATATGGTGGTTGTAGGCCTTATAGTTGAGGAGTTATCAAACATCAACGTAAAATGTGTCAAATATAGGTCAAGGTCACCAGGTCAAGATACCTGCCAAGTCAGTGCAATGAGGTGAAGCACTATGCAAGGTTTAGTGGTTGTAGGTCTTATATTTGAGGAGATATCGAACATCAACGTAAAATGTGTCAAAGTTACTGGAGTGCAAAATATAGGTCAAGGTCACCAGGTCAAGGTACCTGCCGAGTCAGTACATTGAGAAGAAGCACTATGTAAGGTTTGGTGGTTGGTTTAAACATATTTTATTTGTATAATTTCAATATAATAATATAAAGTAGTACAAACATTGATAATTTATACAAATGGGATTCAGGACTTGTATTAATCTGTATCCCGTTTGGTGGTTGAAGGCCTTACAGTTGAGGACATATGGAAGGGCGATATAAAAGATGTAAAAGTCAATGGAGCGCAAAATATAGGTCAAGGTCACCCAGTCAAGGTACCTGCAGAGTCCGTACATTAAGGAGAAGCACTATGCAAGGTTTGGTGGTTGCAGGGCTTATAGTTGAGGAGATATTGAACGTCGACATAAAATGTGTAAAAGGTACTGGAGCGCAAAATATAGGTCAAGGTCACCGGGTCAAGATACCTGCCGAGTCAGTACATCTAGAAGCACTATGCAAGGTTTGGTAACTAGAGGTCTTACACTTGAGGAGATCTGGAACATTGACGTAAATTATATCAAAGTCACTGCAGCCAAAATATAGGTCAAGGTCACCGGGTCAAGATACCTGCCGAGTCAGTACATCTAGGAGAAGCACTATGCAAGGTTTGGTGGCTAGAGGTCTTACACTTGAGGAGATCTGGAACATTGACGTAAATTATATCAAAGTCACTGCAGCCAAAATATAGGTCAAGGTCACCAGGTCAAGTTATCTGCAGAGTCAGTACATTGAGAAGAAGCACTTTGCAAGGTTTGATGGTTGTAGGCCTTATAGTTGAGGAGATATCGAACGTCGACGCAAAATGTGCCAAAGCCACTGGAGGGCAAAATATAGGTCAAGGTCACCGGGTCAAGGTACCTGCCAAGTCAGTACATCTAGGAGAAGCACTATGCAAGGTTTGGTAGCTGTACGCCTTATAGTTGAGAAGTTCTGGAACGTCAACGTAAATTGTGTCAAAGTCACAGGAGCGCAAAATATAGGTCAAGGTCACTGGGTCAATGTACCTGCCAAGTCAGGAGATTAGGGAGATGTGTCATGCACGGTATGATGGTTGTTGTAGAATTGTAGTTGATTAGAATACTAACTTTGACGTAATGTCGAACTTCGCAATAAATTTTGAGACGGACGGACGAACGGAAAAGAGGATGCCTATGTCGCAAAGTCAGTAGGTCAGGGAGATGTTTCATGCAAGGTTTGATGGTTGTTTAGTCTTGTAGTTGATTAGAATACTAACTTTGACATAAATGTCGAACTTCGACATAACAGAACTGTTAACAGAGGGACGACGAACGGACAGATGAATGGAAAAGCGGGCACCTATGTCACAAAGTCAGGAGGTCAGGGAGACGTTTCATACAAGGTTTGATGGTTGTTTAGTCTTGTAGTTAATTAGAATACTAACTTTGACATAAATGTCGAACTTCGACATAAATGTTGACAGACGGGCGGACGGACAGACAAGCGGACGCCTATATCGCACCCTGCTACAAGCAGGTGCGACAACTATATCGCACCCTGCTACAAGCAGGTGCGACAAAAACCATAGGCCAAAACAGAATAATCCCAGAATTATCACCAAACCCTCTGAATAGATGTTTGAAGTTTCTGGTTGGTGATTAATGAGAAGGGCATACAACTGTCTAAAACAGAACAAACAAAGCCATAAGCCAAAACTGTATTTTCCCAGAACTACCAACAAATATGCCTCTGAATAGATGTCTGAATTTTCTGGTTGATGATTAATGACCAAGGCATACAGCTATCTAAAGAAGAATTAACAAAGCCAAAGGTCAAAACTGAATTATCCTAGAATTATCACCAAATACTCCTCTGACTAGATGTTTGAAGTTTCTGGTTGGTGATTAAGGACCAGGGCATACAGCTGTCCAAAGCAGAATTAACAAAGCCATAAGCAAAAACTGAATCACCCCAGAATTATCACCAAATACTCCTCTAAATGCATGTTCAAAGTTTCTGTTTGGTGATTAATGACCAGGGCCTACAGCTGTCTAAAGCAGAATTAACAAAGCCATAAGCCAAAACTGAATTATCCCAGAATCATCACTAAATACTGCTCTGAATCGATGTTTGAAGTTTCTGGTTGGTGACTAATGACCAGGGCATACAGCTGTCCAAAGCAGCATCAACAAAGCCATAAGCCAAAACTGAATTGTCCCTGAATTATCACCAAATACTCCTCTGAACAGATTTTTTTTTTTTTGATTTGGGTTTTACGGCCCTTTCAAGAATATTTCACTTATATCGAGCCGATCGTTCATCGAAGGTGGGCGAAAACTGGAGAACCCGGAGAAAAACCACCTGACCATCCGTAAGCAGAACTTGGCTTTCCCACATATGACCCGAGCGAGGCTCGAACCACAGCGGTGAGAAACCTAATGGATTAAGAGTCAACTCTCTTATCCACTAGGCTACGGGGGCCCGTTCCTCTGAACAGATGTTTGAAGTTTCTGGTTGGTGATTAATGAGAAGGGCATACAACTGTCTAAAACAGAATGAACAAAGCCATAAGAAAAAACTGAATTATCCCAGAATTACCACCAAATATGCCTCTGAATTGTTGTTTGATGTTCCTGGTTGGTGATAAATGTCCAAGGCATTCAGCTGTCTAAAGCAGAATGAACAAAGCCATAAGCCAAAACTGAATTGTCCCAGAATTATCACCAAATACACCTCTGAACAGATGTTTGAATTTTCTGGTTGGTGATTAATAACCAAGGCATACAGCTGTCCAAAGCAGAATTAACAAAGCCATAAGCCAAAACTGAAATCAAATGCAATGACAAAAATACAATATTTTTATACTCCTACCATGAATAGGGTGCGGCATCAAATTTTACCCTTCTCCATTTGCCCTGTCTATTTCATCTACCATCACATTAGTCTGTTGTTTATCTAAGCATCCATGCCAAGACCATTTCTTCTTAACTGGTTGAGGGAGAATCAACAAATTTGGCCTGAGTTGGTTTTTTATGCCCTAGTCAACATTGTTAAAGTCATATCGAGCCAGATTACACAGCCATGGATTAGTATGTTGTGTGTGAATGGATCAAGTAATATGCTACTTCCAGATTTACAGCCTTTCACTCAGAATCTCCATCCAGTCCATGCCTTTAAATGGACAAAGAGAAAGGCCAAATATGGTGTATTTTTACTCCTTAGGATGACAAGGTGCTACTAATGAATACACACGTTTTCATGGAGAAGAATGAAAAATACCAATATATTTTGATTGAAAAAAAAAAGGACCTAATCTGGAGCTATAAACAGTTCCATACCTGTGCTTTTGCACCAAACCCTTTTTTGCATGACACGGCTGATGATTTGGAGTTTAATGGTCCAGTCAACACTATTAAGGTCATGCTGAGCAGGTCAGTTTACCTAAACTCTCTCTTTTCCTGACTAGGCTTAGTATTCTAAGTGGTTAACCAGTACTTGCGCACAGAATCTGACAAAGCCCTTCTTGAATCAGCAGAAGAGAATGATGCCAGAGGGTGTGAGTGAGTGGGTGTGGGGTGGGGGTGGGTGGGTTGGGGGGGTGGCTACCCAACTGTGACCTCCTGATCACCAGTTAGATGTGCACCAAGGTTGGCAGGCTAAGTAGTGACATCAAACTGATTCCATTTTGGGTTACCATAATCTCCCTAAATAACTGGACACCATAATCCCTTACCATGATGATCCTACAGTCTGAACAGATCTATAATCTACTTCACTACCTAAAAGTGTATTTAAGTTGTTGGCTTGACCTTTACCACTCTCTAGGCAAATTTGGTTGGCAACAGACTGAGGACAATTTGCATGAAATGTCAAAAGCCTATTTTCTAGGAAAAATAAGGAAAAATATTTCAAAATGTAGTCTGCTGAATTTTTTCCCAGCATGATAAGAGTCTATCCCTGATCAGACTGTGTCTACACCATTTGCAAGCACAGCTGACTGATTATTTAGGATAAATGCAGGGAAATGGCAATAATTTCAGTGAGGCCATAATTTATCTTTTTAAATTGGATTTGTCATTTCAGTTCAATACTAAAACAATAAGGCTCATTACTAGATTTATAAATGCAAGCTTGGATAGTAATGAGCTGGACTTCACATTGCTTCATATGACAATGTATGGGAGACATTTTAAACTTACACATACTAGGCTTAAATTGCAGCAGAAAACATTTTGAATAGTTTTGTTTTGTTTATTTTTCCCAGAAAATAGGATTTGGCATTTCATGCAAACTGTCTCCTAGGAGACAGTTTGCATGAAATGCCAAACCTAAATTTCTGAGAAAAATATAAACAAGAGTACCCACAGGGCCCTATTTCGCTCACCTGAGTGTCATTGTCTCTAGTATAGTCTAAAAGATATGTTCTGGTTTCTCTTCACAGGACTATGTATGTTTAAAATTTGTTGAACGACGCGGACGCCCATGTCTGTTGGTCTGAACATTCTGATTCGTCATTCGTTTACAGATTTAAGAGTTTGGATTATAGCTTGGGTACCATTACCACAACTACTTGAAAATGAATGTTTTGGCCCAAGGGCTACAATTTGAACAATCTTGGTAGAGGTCCACTAGACAAAGCTGTGTACCAAATATCAAAGGGCTGGGACTTCTTGTTTCAAACAAGAAGACTTTTTCAAGGTTTTCCCTAAATAAGTCCATGTACAACATGTGGGCCCTGGGCGGAGCCATTTTTGGCCCCAGGGCTATAACTTAAACAATCTTGGCAGAGGTCCACTAGACAAAGCTGTGTACAAAAAAATTCAAAGGCATAGGCCTTCTGGTTTTAGACAAGAAGAGTTTTAAAGGTTTTCCCTATAAGGGTCTATCTGTAACATGTGACCCCTAGGGTGGGGCCAATTTTGACCCCAGGGCTATAATTTGAACAATCTTGGTAGAGATCCACTTGACAAAGCTGTGTACCAAGTATCAAAGACATGGGCCTTCTGGTTTCAGACAAGAAGATTTCCAAAGGTTTTTCCCTATAAGGGTCTATGTAAATTGTTTGTGTTGAGGTTTTACGGCCCAGTCAACCCAATGGGGTCATGTCGAGCACGGTCAGTTTACCCAACCACACGTTTACTGGGCAGGCTTAGTCCTCTAAGCTGTTAACCAGTATTGTGCCCATTCTTTCGCCAGAAACTGACAACTGTCCTTCTTGAATCAGCGGAAGGGAGAGAAAGACTAGAAAATATTTCATGATCAATCTCCACGAAAGAATGTTGCTGACCTTGGCAGGGGTTGAACCAGCGACCTCCTGGTCTCCAGTCGGACGGGACGGCACATCCAACTGAGCCACGGAGGCCTGGGGGGTGTCTATGTAAAACGTGACCCCTAGGGCGGGGCCAATTTTGAACCCCAGGGCTATAATTTGAACAATCTTGGTAGAGGTCCACTAGACAAAGCTGTGTACCAAGTATCAAAGACTTGGTCCTTCTGGTTTCAGACAAGAAGATTTTCTAAGCTTTTTCCCTATAAGGGTCTATGTAAAACATGTGACCCCTAGGGCGGGGCCAATTTTGACCCCAGGGCTATAATTTGAATAATCTTGGTAGAGGTCCACTAGACAAACCTGTGTACCAAATATCAAAGACCTGGGCCTTCTGGTTTCAGACAAGAAGATTTTTAAATGTTTTTCCCTATAAGGGTCTATGTAAAACATGTGACCCCTAGGGCAGGGCCAATTTTGACCCCAGGACCTACAATTTGAACAATTTTGGTAATGGTCTATTAGGTGAAGCTACATACCAAATATCAAAGACCTGGGCATTCTGGTTTCAGACAAGAAGATTCTTCAAGGTTTTCCCCTATAAGGGTGTATATAAAACATGTGACCGCTTGGGCGGGGCCATTTTTGGCCCTAGGGCTATAACTTGAACAATCTTGGCAGAGGTCCTGCGTTTTCCCTATGTTAGTCTAAGTAAAACATGTTGGCCCCTGGACATGGCCATTTTTGGCCCCTGGGCTATAATTTGAACAATCTTGCTAGAGGTCCTCTAGATGAAGCTGCATACCAAATATCAAAGACCTGTACCTTCTGGTTTCAGACAAGAAGATTTTTCAAGGTTTTCCCCTATAAGGGTGTATGTAAAACATGTGACCCCTTGGGCGGGGCCATTTTTGGCCCTAGGGCTATAACGAACAATCTTGGCAGAGGTCCACTAGACGAAGCTGTAAAGCTGTGTACCAAATATCAAAGGCATGGGCCTTCTGGTTTCAAACAAGAAGATTTTTAAAGGCTTTCCCTATAAGAGTCTATGTATAACATGTGACCCCTAGGGCAGGGCCAATTGTGACCCCCAGCAATCTTGGTAGAGGTCCACTAGACAAAGCTGTGTACCAAATATCAAAGACCTGGCCCTTCTGGTTTCAGACAAGAAGCTTTTTAAAGGTTTCCCTATAAGGGTCTATGTAAAACATGTGACCCCTAGGGCGGGGCCAATTTTGACCCCAGGGCTATAATTTGAACAATCTTGGTAGAGGTCCACTAGACAAAGCTGTGTACCAAATATCAAAGACCTGGCCCTTCTGGTTTCAGACAAGAAGATTTTTAAAGGTTTTTCCCTATAAGGTTCTATGTAAAACATGTGACCCCTAGGGCAGGGCCAATTTTGACCCCAGGGCTATTATTTGAACAACTTTGGTAATGGTTCATTAGGTGAAGCTACATACAAAATATCAAAGACCTGGGCCTTCTGGTTTCAGACAAGATTTTTTAAGGTTTTTGCTAATTTTCACCTATTTGTTGCCATGGCAACCAGAGTTCTGCTTGGATTCCAAATCTTTGAACAACTTTCAGTTAGTACCTCCCAAGGATCATTCTGGTGAAGTTTGGTCCAAATTGGCCCAGTGGTTTAGGAGGAGATGTCAATTGCTGACAGACGACGCATGACGGATGCCGGAGGACTGGCCCATCAGAATAGCTCACTGAGCTTTGCTCAGGTGAGCTAAAAATCCATGTATTTTCTGATTTTGCCTAGAGAGAGCTAAAGGTTATGACATAGGGCATGCATTGTCTCCTTTACTTCTGGTTTATACTCATACAACAGATAAGCTTCCAGACTTTCTTCAACAGCAGAGGTACTATCATTAGGGAACAATGCATTGATAATGTTTGGCTAAATCTGAGACAGCTGGAACACCCTAGAGTTTACAGGGAATGTGTCATGATTATTCTGTTTTTAACCTTTCATTTGATACATCTTATCTGAAAAAATATACCTTATTTGATGTACAGGTAAAAGTTAACACTTACAGTAGTCATTTTTTTTTTTTTTTTCATTTGGGTTTTACGGCCCTTTCAAGACTATTTCACTTATATCGAGCCGATCGTTCATCAAAGGTGGGCGAAAACCGGAGAACCCGGGGAAAACCCACCTGACCATCCGTAAGCAGAACTTGGCTTTCCCACGTGACCCGAGAGAGGCTCGAACCACAGCGGTGAGAAACCTAATGGATTAAGAGTCAACTCTCCTATCCACTAGGCTACAGGGGCCCGCTAACACTTAGTCTACTTAAACTATCAATATGAAATTAAAGGCCAAACCGAATTAAAAGCCATCATAAAAATCACATATTTCAAGTCCTAAATTCATTTATTAATCATCAGTACTATGCAATAGTTAATAAATTTTAGGGCCAAAAGACAAATGTGCTGGAATTTTTGCTGACAAAGTACAGTAATCCACTATAGTCTATATGGTATGTGAAATGAATTGAACCAGGAGAAAACGGATTTTCAGGTACATGTGAAGCGATGGCAAAAGGCAAAATCAACCTATGCGCGTTTTTTTTTTTGTTGTTTTTTTTTGTGCGCAGACTTAATGTAACAGCACAGCTACATAGGTGGATTTGTATCCTTAGTGTATGCCCTGAAGACCCCATTTCCAATGGCATGCATAGCTCCAGATCACTTTTTTTTCCAACCAAAAAGTAATTTCTCCATGCAAACATATCATGTGGGTACTCATTAGAACTGCTTATCTTGCATACCCACAACATACATTTTCATGGAGAAATAAGAAAAAAATTACCTGATACTCCCTCCTATCTGGAGCTAT
This sequence comes from Anodontia alba, assembly GCA_964016985.1. Taxonomy (NCBI): domain Eukaryota; kingdom Metazoa; phylum Mollusca; class Bivalvia; order Lucinida; family Lucinidae; genus Anodontia; species Anodontia alba. Next base: position 146,377,464 of record OZ024821.1, read on the forward strand.
GATATGACTCATACAGTTCCCTTGAAAGTAATCAAAGGTGCCCAATATATTCATTTTACTCTTTTTTTTTTTCCCCCCAGTTTTTCCTTTAATATATATAGACAGAAAAATAATAAAGAAGTATACATCACCATAGGTCAGAAAAGGTCAAGGACTTTCAACTCTACAGTCTTCTTTCCATTATATCTTTGCCCAGATAGGAATGGATATATAACAAAATGATATAAAGAAAAGTATACTTCCCCTTTGTCCATGGCTTTACAGTTGCAACAAGGATATAATGATAAGAAAAATAATTATACCTACTGAAGAGCCCTAACCACTCTTAAAATATTTGGAGTTGTGAAGTGACTATCCTCTGTAGAAGCAAATAAATTCACCAATCCCAGGAGACAACTGTTCTCAAAAACAAACAAATGTATCCCACCTGTCAGAATACGAATGGGGATATTCCATAAAAAGGTATATCAACCATGCACTGTCGTGGATCTGACCCTCTTGTAGCCCCAATAATTTACTTGTAATCTTCTACTAATATTCTGTCTGAGATTAATAATTTGGACTAGGTTTTCTTTGATGTTAATAAGAAAACTTTTTTAAATTAATATTACTAAGCATACAGATATTTATTCCTAAATGTTTTCACCTGTTATTTTTTTTTCAGATAGTGAAAATAGTTCTCCTTAAAAGGTCAAAACAATCAGCTTCTTAAATATTTTCAATCAGTTTTACCATCCTATTTCACTAAACAATTTACAAATAGCATTTAATGCTATGTATTTGTTGCTTAAGCTGATTTAATACCAGCATATGATATAATAAAGGTGACCTACTTTCAACATGGCAACCATCTTCTGTCATCATCTGTCGAGTTTAGATTATGCTAATAGTTATAGAAAATGATCACGATACCTGTCTAACAATACTGCATAGTTTGGCACAATGTTCCACAAAACTGATCTTAGTACATACAAACCATAACTGGTTATATCTCTGCTCATCATCTTAAAACAATGAAATCAGATATGACAGTATCTGACACAGTCAACAGAGCTAAATATGCTGTCAGTTGTATCAATACCTGCTGTCAGCAGTACCTAAATATACTGTCAGTGATTTCCAAGCTTGCTGAAACAGTTCCCTGGTTATGATTAAGTTCAGTTTTGTGAGGCAAGGCCTGGCAGATTCTATGCCTAAGTATAATAAAAACAAACAATGAAAATAAACCTACTTCACCGCCATCACCTCGAAAAGGGGTTGAAGTCTGAAATAATAGACATATACATTACAAATAATGAAGGGAAGTGTTGCAACAATGCCTAATTCTCTGCACTCTGGTAAGTTGTTAAGGCCAAAGCAAAAAATACACGTCATTACGAAAACACGCCTATTCAAATATGCTGAAAATTTTACCACCAAAAAATGAAAATTTTCAGATAAAAAATTCAGATATTTTTCGTATTTCTGATCAAAACATAGATTGTGGGTACTCGTTTCGCCGAGGCGGTTCTAACGGGTACCCACAATCTATGTTTTTGAACAGAAATAAGAAAATTAATGTATACCCCTGTAAACCCCAGTTTTACTATATAAAAGTGGGGTTTAAAGGGGTCAGAATTATATAGGCATGTTTTCGTAATGGGTTTATTAGTATCAATAACTATCTACAATGTTTTTTTTTCAAGCTGTCTAAAAAAAGTATATGTACTTCCACAATGAAAATGATAACTGTCAAATGACAATTTAGGGTTTAACACCTCTTTTAACATTACTTAAGCCATACTGAGATGATGGAAGGGTGCTCATGGACAGCTCTGTGCCATGAAGAGCCATACAGTAATGAGATAAATTCCACCTTCAGGAGAATTTGAACCCAGGACCTTGTGGTCAGAAGTGCTAACCATTTGGCCACCCAGATACAGTCGACTCTCGTTATCTCGAACTCCAAGGGACTCTCTAAAATACTTCGAGATATCTGTACTTCGACATATCAGATTTGCAGACTTGAGGAAAAAATAAATCGAACAACCGCATTTAACAAATGTATATGTAATTGGACTCTTGAAGTTAGACATATGTTGAAAATATTGTGGAAAAGAGGAGAAATTCCTCCTCCTCTTTTCCACAATATTTTGTTACTTGTTATTAGATTTTCATTTTTAAGCAGGGACCAGATTTTCACTTCGAGATAAGCGGTTATTCGAGATAAGCGAGGTCGAGATAACGAGAGTCAACTGTACCTTAAATTAGCCACATCACGCAAAATAAATATCCCTTATAAATATAGAAATCTCGAGGGAGGGGGGGGGGGGGGTGTGTACAGATCTGCGTGCCGAATGCCCCCACTTTTTCAGCGCTGCCAGGTATATGATTGGCCCCCTTTATTCGACAAAAAGTATATGACTGACCCAATTTTTCTTGATTGCTATATGAAAGGCCCCACTTTTTCTGACATCCCGGTATATGCACATTTTTTTCACTCAGAGATTTTTGAGGCTGCTTGTTCTCTTGATGACTGCAATATTTGCCTAACTACTAGCAATAAATTGGTACAAAAAAATCAATGGACAGTATATGAATGGGTAAACATTTCAGATGATCTAGTATATGAATGGGTCTGTTTTTTCAAAGGCCAGGTATATGAATGGGGTTGGTTTCGAAATACTGGCTCGCACACCCGTACCAAAATTATCCCCAAGTTATTCTCCCCCACCCCCACCCACCTCCCTGCACTCCCCCTCCCCACTCTCCATGTAAGCTACCAACTGCAATCATATTAGAGACAGCTCATGACTTCATTATTACCTATCCATAGTCTCAATACAACTGAAATACTGTTAAAGGAAATACAAATTCATCTATTAATCAGGAACCATACATTTAATTTGCTTTGGTCTTACACTAAGAAATAAACCAGACAAAGGCAGATGACAAATGATATATCACCAGATAAAATGAGAATTAAGGTGACAATTCAGGACAATTTTTGCTATTTTTGCACCAAAACATCTTATCAGCACTCAATGGAATCACCTCTCTGTGGCAGTTTCCATTAAATATCAACACACCGTTTTGGCGCAAAAATAACATAAAACTTATTTTCTGAATACTCCTTTTATCTGGACCTGGAGGATGAAATGAATAATTTTTCCCAGAAAACAAGGCTTGATATTTCATGTGATCACCAGCAAAATGGTAAGCTCAATTTTATGTGAACAAGATTTTTTTTTGTTATTGTTTTTTAATTCATTTGCTAAAATTTAAATTCAACATGCAAGGAGTTAATGAAATTTTGGTAAGAAAATTATACATTCCTCCAGATAAGGTAAACCCTTTCATGCTGAACAAATTAAGATGCCGCATACATTTCTAATTTTCAGCCAATCAGATAACTTGATCTAGGTTGTTGATACAAATTCAACATTTGTGTTGAGGTTTTACGGCCCAGTTAACCCAATGGGGTCATGTCGAGCGTAGTCAGTTAACCTAACCACACGTTTACTGGGCAGGCTTAGTCCTCTAAGCTGTTAACCAGTATTGTACCCATTCTTTTGCCAGAAACTGACAACTGCCCTTCTTGAATCAGCGGAAGGGAGAGAATGACTGTAAAAAATATTTCATGATCAATCTCCACGAAAGAATGTTGCCGACCTCGGTGGGGGTTGAACCAGCGACCTCCTGGTCTCCATTCGGACGGCGCATCCAACTGAGCCACCGAGGCCAGCTACAAATTCAACAACCTTAATGACAGTGCAGATCCAGATCAGTTGGCTTCTTCAACTGATCTGGATCTACACTGTTTAGTATGGCAGGGGATATCAGTTCAGCAGGACGAGTTTGACGATATATTTCTTAATTCTCCACAAAAATGTTTGTTGTGGGTACTCATTGGAAGCAACTCTGAGTACCCACAACATATGTTTCCATGGAGATAAAGAAAAACAACATTCCTGTTTTGGTTGGAAAAAAAGAAAATACGTCTTATCTGGAGCTATGATTATAAGGAAGTTTTCCTTCCCGAAAATATGATTACATTTGAGGAATAAAAAAATATTGAAATGGATCAAATTTTACACTTTCGATTACTCATTTTTTCATTCAGTCTCTGTCCTGGGACCTATTAAAAGGGCACAGCACTAAAGAATATCATTAAAACCATATTATATTCTAATAATATCCAATTAGCATTTGGCATTTTTGTCCCAGAGAACAAAGATGCCAGGCCATGATATTATATTATGGCCATAATTGGTTTTAACCCTTCTCTTGCTGAACACGACATGCCCTGTCTTAGCAAACAGTGTAGATCCAGATCAGTTGGCTTCTGAAGATCTGCACTGTTTGTCATTAAACACGTGAATTTCTAACAATAACCCAGATCAAGTAATCTGATTGGCTGGAAATTAGAAGTGGGCATGGCATCTAAATTTATTCAGCATGACAAGGGTTAACCATTACCACACTGAATTCAAATATCAGTGGACATCTTCAATTATATTTCCTAATTTTCCCTGAAAAAAAAAAAGGTTAACTTTTCACTCAAGTGCTTGTCCGAGGTAGGAATCTCTGGAAACATGGAAAGTGAAAATAGCAGACTGTTTGATAGAGTCTGTTCAAAGGTATTCAATTTGAATGTCAAACCCTATTTTCTGGGAGTATCATGTTTATCCTAAATATCTAAATATGTGTCTTAATTGTGGCAGGAGACATTTCCAACATTTGAGCTGCTACATAGCAACAGATAAGGCGCTTTTTTCATCCGAAAAATGATGATATCTTTCTTATTTCTCCACGAAAACATATCTTGTGGGTACTCATTAGAAGCACCTCGACGAGGTGCTTCTAATGAGTACCCACAAGATATGTTTTCGTGGAGAAATAAGAAAAATATTATGTGGATACCCCTTCTTATCTGTAGCTATGCTGCTACATGAGAAAATGTACCTTCTGACAGGCACATCCATTTAGTATGATCAGTTTCGTTACCGCACATTCTATGGATAGTCAAGTCCAGGATTTTTTATCTTGACAGTGAAGGTTGATCAGACTGCACAGCTATACAGGCTGATTGTAGTCTCTCCCTGACACGTCCAAAGATATACGTTATCAGCTTGTAGCTTATCTTTTCATATTTCTTTTCCAATGTTTAAGGGCTTGGATTTCATCATAATTATCCTCTCCTGCAGATAACAGCTTTAACAGGCGACATTTTGAAATAATTTCACTTTTTTTCTTTTTTTTATTCCAGAAAACAGTTTCATTTTATGCAAATTCAGCTAACAACAATTGATATTTTCTTAGTTTTTTCCCAAAAAAATAAGATTTGGCATTTCATGCAGATTGTCTCCTAATGGGAGACAAATTGCATGAAATGTTGAATCTATTTTCTGCGAGAAATAAAAATATCTATTTCTGCTGAATTTGGGCATAGAGTCCTAAAGGGTAACCTGATTTTTGTCTTTTTTTATTTCTTCACAAAAACATGTTCAGAGGTCTAATTAGAATCAGCTCAGCAAGACAATTCTAACAAGACTATGTTTCTGTGTAGAAATAAGAATAATCACATGCTCCAAGTTATCATCCAAACGACAAACCCAAATTTTAGCCATAAAGAAACAGGTCAATGGTATTTCGGATCTCAGCCATATATTGCCACCAGATATATAATTATTCCTTCCTTCCTTGTATTTTCTTAACACAAAGCACGCTGGGTAAAACTTCAGCTGATGACAAAATGTTGATATTTTTCTAATTTTTTGCAGAAAATAGGCTTAGACATTTCATGCAAATTGTCTCGTAAGCAGACAATTTGCATGAAATGCTAAATCCTATTTTCCAATTTGCATGAAATGTTAAATCCTATTTTCTGGGAAAAAATAAGAAAAATATCAACAATTTGTCGTCTACTGAATATGCCCAGAGCATTCTTAGTATTAATGCTACCAATTATATCAATGTTTTATGTTTTTGGCACTAGCACTTTTGATGCAATCACACATACACAGAAACAGTGCAGGTGGCCGAATGGTTAACTTGTACAACCTTGTAAGTGTGAATGGATATACTTGCAAGACTTTGTCATTTTGCAAAGGGGGGGCAACTTTTGTACAGGGGAAGTTACATGCCTAATATCTGCTGCTTTCCAAAAGCAGGGGCTATTCTTAAAGGGAAGAAACTGAAGAAACATTAACATGCCTCGTTTCCCTATCTGCTGCAAGTACAACAGACTCTATCCACTGCCTTACCACCAAATGTTGTTTGAAAAAGCATCCCCAGACAACATCCTATGGAAAGATTAAAAGGGATCATAAGCCCAAGAAAAACAAGTAGGTCACCATGACCTAATTTTGCTACAGGACATTTTTATGTTTGTGCTGTCGAGAACCTAGAAAAAGATCTTGGCAAGCTGAACATACCAAAACTATCTCGGTCAAAAAGCGACTTAACTGAAGCCACTTAGGGGTAATGGATATACTTTCAGTGGCGGCTACTACATCAAAATTAATTCTATCCCTTTTCTGAAAAGGGGTCTGCTCTAAAAGGTAAGAGTTTGCTCCCCTTGGGAGCAAATTCTTTCCTTTTAGAGTAGACTCTTTTTGAAAGGGGCTTTGTACAGAAGGAAAGCAAACATGAATTCAAAAAAGTTCTCCCCTGTGAAAAACGGCAGAAAAATCAACCAAGTGTCTTCAGTCCTTTTAAATGTTAAAAATTGCTAGCAGTGGATGTGGCTGTAGTTAGCTTTCAGGCAAGAAATCTTTGCGACTTTTTAACTTGTACATTCTGCAGAAATTTCCCATTTTGCTCTCCAGAAAGCATGTTGTCTAAGACAGAGGATTATTGCGGCAATGTTGTAAAATCCTATCAAATGAGGATTAGAAGTAAAATCCATCGGAGAAAATCAAATACAGCCAGAGAGATCAACACTCCAGACAAGACGCTTTACTGCTACACCACAAAAAGAATTATTTTCACAGCTCTTGATAGCAGGGATATCCAGATAATATAGTTTCTCATTTCTCCATGAAAATATACATTGTGTGGTGTGTACTTAGTGGAAGCACTTCAATGAAAATACTCATTTAAAGCTGCTCAGCAAGTACTGCAACATATTTTCATGGAGAAGTAAACACAAAAAATATTAGTAATTTTTTGGCTGAAAGAAGTACTAACTGATTTTCAGTAAACTGTTACCTTAACTTTTTTTTATATTTTGTCTCAAAAACCTGGTACTCAGAAATCAAAGCTCCAGATAAGGTGCTTTTTTACCAAACGAAAAGAACAACATTTGTTTCTTATTTCTTCAAAAGAACATAATTATGTTGTGGGTACTTATTAGAAGCACCTTATATCGGAAGTCTTGTTAAGGAGGAGTATTAAGTGATAATTATAGGATAATTTTCTCCATTTCTCCACAAAAACATATGTTGTAGGTACTCATTAGAAGCGCCTCGCTGAGGCACTTCTAATGAGTACCCACAACATATGTTTTTATGGAGAATTAAGAAAAATTATCCCAGAATTATCACTCAATACTCCTCCTTAACAAGTCCTCTGTTATATGGTTTCATGGACAATTAAGAAAAATATTATATGGAATCCCCCTTTTATCTGGTACTATGGAAATGCCTTCACAAAGGCCAACCAAAGCAATTTTAAAGGGAAACACTCACAAAATATAAAGTATGTCTGATGTTCAAGACATTTACAAACTGAACATTTTGGTGCAAGTTTTATCAAGCTCCATCAAAAAATGAGGAAGACACTGGGAGTTTTTAGTTTTTGGAATTGTCAACATGGGTGCTGCCATTTTGAATATTTAATGAGGGACTGAAAACTTCTAAAATGACAATAAAACTTTCTGTTAGACAGAAAACATTGCAATTTTAGGGAAAATAAGTTGCTATTATACCAAAGAAGACATACATGTATGCAGAAAGATAGCATTTGATGTTTTTGCATATGTGAGTTATTCAGTTTATGCATATTTAATTAGGAGCAAATGACATCACAAACTCACAACAGTTGTGGCACCCATGACAGCCTTGTTTGAAATCTTCAAATACCCACTTCTAATTTCCAGCCAATCAGATTATTTGATCTGGGTTTTTGTTAGAAATTCACATATTAAATAACAAACTGTGCAGATCCAGATCAGCTGGCTTCCAGAAGCCAAATGATATGGATCTACACTGTTTGCTAAGACAGGGCATAACGTGTTTAGCATGAGAAGGGTTAAGGAGGAGCATCTGGCAATAATTCTGGGTTTATTTCTCTCATTTCTTGAAAGTATATGTTGTGATACTCATATGAAGCACCTCACTGAGGTGCTTCTAATGAGTACCCCAACATATGTTTTCATGAAGAAATAAGGAAAATATTTTCCTGACAACCCATCTTATCTTGAGCTTTGCTCATCTGAAGCACCACGAGACGAGTTTTCTGGCTATATTATTGTCTGATCAACAAGCTAATCCATCTTCACAGTCCAATAATGGAGATTTTAACTTTTATTTGGTGTTATTTTGTTGCTGGTTTTGCTCACCGAAAGTTGCTGCTGCTGCACTTGTATATAGCTCAAAATAACAAGACCTGTCATCAGACAGGATAGCTCGCCTGATATTGCACATTTTGTTTCTGGAAAATTCCAAGTCTGTGACCTTGATTTTGACATGACCTGTGTGTGTGTGTGTGTGTGTGTGTGTGTGTGTGTGTGTGTGTGTGTGTGTGTGTGTGTGCACGCAAAATTTTCATCAAACCAAAGATGAATCAAATCAGTGATAAGTTTAGGAAATGAGGTCTTAAAAACTTAAAAACTTTAACATTTTTAAAATTCTAAGGCCGTGACCTCTACCTCCAGGTCATGGTCATGAATGCTGATGGTGCTGATAAAAACTTTTGACCAGTATCTATCATGAGAACTAAATCCATCTTGTAGTTTAGAAGTAATGAGATCCTAAAAAACTTTGACATAAAATGTTAACATGAAAATTCTAAGTTTGTGACCTTGACCTTAACATGACCTAGGGTGATGGGGATGGTACTGCGCAAAATTGGTATCATGGTATCATCATACCACAGATTAATCAAATCTGTGATAAGGTTAGGATTTAATGAGGTCTTAAAAACATTAACAAAAACTTTAACATTTAAATTCTATGTCTATGACCTCGACCTCAAGGCCATGGTCATGAGTGCTGATGGTGCCGATAAAAACTTTTGACCAGTATCTATCATGATACCAAATAAGAACTATATCCATTATATAGTTTAGAAGTAATGAGATCCTAAAAACTTTGACATAAAATTTTAACATAAAAATTCTAAGTCTTTGACCTTGACCGTGACATGACATAAAGTGGTGGGGATGGTACTCAGATGCACAAAATTTGGACAAATATGTATCATCATACCAAAGATGAATCAAATCGGTGATAAGGTTAGGAAATAATGAGGTCTTAAAAACTTTAATGAAAACTTTAACATTTAACTTCTAAGTCTGTGAACTTTGCCTCAAGGCTACTGTCATGAGTGCTGATGGTGCTGATAAAAACGTTTGACCAGTACTTATCATGATACCAAATAGGAACTAAATCCATCATGTAGTTTAGAAGTAATGAGATCCTAAAAACTTTGACGTAAAATTTTAACATGAAAATTCTAAGTCTGTGCAAATTGGACTTGTTTAAATTTTAGGACATATGGAAGTTTACATGTGCCTATACTCAGGTTAAATCTGGTACGCCTTTGATATTGCTAATGCTATGTTGCCTATGCAATTCTTACAATGTTCGTATACAGGGAGAACCATATTAACCCTAAGTATCCGGACACTCCATATGATAACTGCCCTAAAATTTGAACATTATCTACATTTTGACTGTGTCTAAAAAATCCTGGATGAGTGGCAAATAGAGCATCCTGACTGAATGCTGCCTTCTGTATTCTGTGGTGTCCAATCAGGATCTACTTTTCTGGTGTCTGTTTAAAACTTAGGGTAGATACAACACCTCACACTCCCAAAGACTGAAATGGGCTTTTCGTTTGAAGACAACTTGGATGAAATAAAAAAGTCCTGTTTTGAAGGGAAAACAAATAATGACATGGTATTTTAAATCCTCTGCTCATATGCAAAAAATCTTTTGCCAAAAAAAGACCGGTTTTCCAACTACATGAAAATGAACTTGGCCACAACAACACCTACAAAATGCCCTATATGATCAGCCAAGAACCAGACCTCTTTGCTAGAGAAGGGAGCTTATGCAATATGCAGGAAATGGTCCCAGATCTGCCAGTGCATTAGACCAGCATAGCTCTAGTGTATCAGGAAAATATTTTTCTTGTTTCTCCATGAAAATATATGTTGTGGGTACTCAACATATGTTTTTATTTTTGAGGAAAAATAAGAAAAAGAATGAACACTTTTTATACTGAAGAAAGGACCTTATCTGCAGTTGTGGTGCAGAGGTGTAAAATTCCCTCAAAACTTACTCGCCCTTATGGTCTAAATTTTTCATTTAGATGCCTAAAATGAAAAAAAAAAAAAAAAAAAGAAAGTTCTGAAAATCTCACCCACCCTGCCTTAAAATTTACTCGCAAATGTGAGGGGACGAGTGGAATTTTTACATCCCTGTGGTGCAGTCCGATCAGGGCTACACTGCCAGCTTTCTAAATCAATGGATACTGTTGAATTTATCAATGAAAAGACAAGTCCCTGATGAGACTGTCCGGGTGCAGTCTGATCTGGCCCCTGGCCCTTTGCTGTTTACATATAAATAAAGGCCCTTTTCTTGCAATTCACGTCTTATATTCTGGTCAGCTGTCTCCTGCCGCATGGTTGGTTGTGTGCAAACAATAAAGACTTGAACCCGTGGCCTTGTCTTGAGTTACTGAGTTCATCTACAAAGTTGTGTCCTTAGCTCTAGATAAGGCACTGTTTCCAACCAAAACGTACTAATATTTTTTTTTATTTCTCTACGAAAACATATGCTGTGGTACTACTCATTAGAAGTACCTTGCCAAGGCGCTTCTAATGAGTACCTACAACATATGTTTTCATGGAGAAATAAGAAAAATATGTACCTTATACTCCCTCTTGTCTAGAGCTATGGTGGCACAAATGAAATAAGTGAATAAGGTGAAATTATTAAATGAAGTAAATTTCAGGGCAGTGATAAAATATTCTTCAGCTGTTTTACAATTATTGCATGCCTTAAGATGAAAAAATATGGAAATTATTTTAAGCAGAGCTTCAGATAAGAAACATTTTTTCAACCAAAACGTTTTGATATCTTCATTCTCCACAAAAACATATGTTGTGGGTACTCAGAAGCGCCTCATCGGTAATAAGTACCCACAACCTATGTTTTCTTGGAGAAATTATCTCCTTCCCAATAGTGGTGACTTTTGTCATCTGCTGATAACCTTTGCAAACAGTTTGGACCCAGATCAGGGCCTGATCTGGATCCAAACTGTTTCACACTGATGGTATTCCTGGAAGATTTTTTTTTAAAAAGTTATTTTAAAAAAAAATCCACAGATGACAAAAAAGCATGCAAAATTACCCTGCATGCAAAGAGTAAAAAAAATTTTATCTGGATACTCTCTTGTAATTATGGAACTATAGAAATTATATAAGCATGCAAAAAACACATAAAAGAGAAAAATGACTCTGGTTGACTTTGCTGTTCTTTCAGAACTTATTGCTTAGCACTCTGGTTAAAATTTCAGCAGACGACATTCTGAAACATTTTTATTTTTTCCAGAAAATAGGCTTTGTCATTTCATGCAAATTGTCATTAAGTTTCAAAGCCTTTTTTCTGGGAAAAATAAGAAAAATATTATCAATTTGTCTTCTGCTGAATATGCGCAGAGTGTGGTAAAGGTTAATATATTTACAACAAATACTGGGACGTCCTGAACGCCTTACCATCCATGTCCTAAAATTTGAACGTCCATTTTACTACTTGTTGATGTGTCTGAAACCGCTGGATGAGTGACTGCAAACTGCAACATCTGATCTGAGTCTACAGTTTGCTAAGGTCAGTGTCTGTCCTAATACTTGTGGCAAATATAGAGATCTTTAGCCTGCTTAACCCTTGTCCTGCTGAACCCGGATATACCGTCTTTACAAACAGTGTAGATCCAGATCAGTTCAGAAGCCAACTGATCTGGATCTGCACTGTTTGTCATTTAGTATGTAAATTTATATCCACAATCTGGATTAAGTAATCTGATTGGCAAGCAATTAGAAATGGGCGTGGCATATAAATTTATTCAGCATGACAAGGGTTAATATGAATATTAAAGCAGATCTCAGTTTTAACCTTTACCACTGTTAGGGCGAATTCTGCAGATGACAAACTGATGATATTTTTTCTATTTTTCCCCGGAAAATAGACTTTGACATTTCATGCACATTGTCTTCCAAGTAGACAATATGCATGACATGTCAAAGCCTAGTTTCTGGGAAAAATAAGAAAATAATTTCAAATTGCCATCTGTAAAAAATTTTACCCAGCATACTTAGCATCAAATAAATATATAAAATGATAATACCCCGCCATTATCATGCCACGGGCATATAACTGTCATAAGATGATGAAAATTTTCCAATTATCAATCCCAAACCGGATCTCCACAATATCAATGCACATACTAAGTATAGTGAAAATCCGTAGATATTTACTTGAGTTATCATCCGGAAAAGAAAATACGGACGGACGTATGACAGATAGACAGGCGGACACAAGGACGACCAACGTGATACAATAATACCATGGTACTTGTGTGTGGTGGGGTATAAAACAAATAAAAATATCAAAATATTTTGAACAGCAAAGGCAAATATTAGCCTATCAACTCTTTGCACACTGAATTAGAATTTTGCATTCATCATTTTGAATTATTTTTTCTTATTTACCACAGAAAATAACACTCAAGTTCTCTTTAGGTGAATTCATAGCCCCAGATAAAAATGGGTACCCAGGTATTTTCTTTTCTTATTTCTCTAAGAAGTGTACAGTGTGGGTACTTATTGTGCGTACTGTTCCTCAGCAAGGTAGTTTCAATTAGTACCTATACAACATACGTTTTGCAGGAAAAATAAGAAAAAATGTCAGTGCACTGGAATCTATTTATATGACGGTTCATTATAAGATGGTTTCGGGTATAAGACGGTTTTAAAGGTGGACCCCAAAAGTGTTGTATCCAAACAAAAATGTACAGATATATAGAAAAATACCCATTTTATTGTCATTTTTCATTTTTTTATCTAAACATTTTTGTTTGGATACAATACAGTTATTAACCCTTGTCCTGCTGAACCTGGATATACCCTGCCTTTGCAAACAGTGAAGAAGCCAACTGATCTGGATCTGCACTGTTTGCCATTAAGTATGTGAATTTATAGCAGTAATCCAGATCAAGTAATCTGATTGGCTGAAAATTAGTAGTGGGTGTGGCATCTTAATTTATTCAGCAGGACAAGGGTTAATTATAAGCTTTCGATCCCAGCAAAAGCGTTAAAAGAGGTTGTGGTGTACTAACTGGTCAAAAAAGCCTTATATGTCAGCCATATACCATATGACAAGCATATAAGAAAAATCTCAAAGTCTTCTTATCTGCTATTCACCTTCACTGTGCAAAGACTTCTGTAAGACAAGCACATGAAAAAACAAAGATTATTTCTGGGGCAAGTGAAAATTTACAAATTAGAAGCATGAAAGTGACACCGTTTTTTTTGTTGTTTTTTTATGTTTTGTCTTTCTGAATAAATATTTGAGTATCTGTCTTTTTCTGTGAATGTAAAATTTCATTTATATTATTATATTTCAGCCCTGTCTTGCATACTTCACCTACCACTACAACTGGTTCTCTTCTCCTATGAGAATGCACATGCAATGGTATCTTTTACTGAATTCAGCTCAATTCTTAGCAAAGAAGTTTTGGTGATACTTCTGGGATATTTATTTATTTTATTTTATTTTTTTTTTATTTCTCTAAAATACATGTTGTGGGTACTCATCAGAAGTGCCCCACTGCAGCACTTCTAATGAGTACCTACAACATATATTTGTGGAGAATTAAGAAAAATTATCCCAGAATTATCATCAACTACTCCTCTTTAACAACATCTCTCATTCTTAATCATATTCAAACTGTATGCAAATTTTGCACTTTCGATTTTAATGAATACCTTTTTGTTACTCTTACTTATGCATCAGAATTGAATTACTGAAATTACTGTTGCTTTTCAGGTTTTCAAACTTCAGATACGGCAGTGATCCTTAGAAAACATATCTACTAAGACTACCAAGTTTTTAACTTTTCAAATCTAGTTACATAAATTATCTAGTTTTTGTGTTTGTTTAAGTTCTTGTTTTACGACATGCCAATCCTTGTGGATCATTTTGTGTAGTCTTCTAGAGAAAGGGAGAAAATGAAAGAAGAGCTAGTAGAGAAGAGGAATTGATTGTGTTGGGGTTTAACGACATGTCAGCCCTTGTGGGTCTTTTTGTATAGTCTTCCAAAGAAAGGGAGAAAATGAAAGAAGAGCTAGTAGAGAAGAGGAATTGATTGTGTTGGGGTTTAACGACATGTCAACCCTTGTCTTGTAGGTCATTTTGTGTAGTCTTCCAGAGAAAGGGAGAAAATGAAAGAAGAGCTAGCAGAGAAGAGGAAAGAGAGAAATAGAGGCGGGTGAGGCTAAAAGTGAATGACAGATGTCCAAACAGAAGAATACTGATATGCATGCCCATTTCCCCATAAGTGGCAAACAGTACAGACATTGATCAGACAGTGTTCTGTGGCACATGGTTTGGGTCAATATTGCTTGTTCAGGCCTGTCTGTCCAAATGCTTAGAAAAAATACGGTACATTTTAATGAAAAAAATAAGAAAACCAACAACTGAAATATGCAGCTTCATAATTTGCAGCACTAAATAAAACTTCAGCTCCAAATATTAAAGGCACTTCTTTTTTCAAACGAAAAGTACTGACAATTTTTCTCCATGAAAACATGTTGTGGGTATGGCGATGCACTTCTAATAAGTACCCACAACATATGTTTTCATGGAAAAATTAGGAAAATATTATATATACCCCCTCTTATTTGGAGCAATGCCTTCTATAAAAATGCTGCCTAATATTATCATACTCTACATGCTTTGAAACAATAATATCATAATTGACAAACTATTCTAAACCATAATGGCATTCTGAAAATGTCAAACAGTGATTAATAATGCAGTCTCTAATATTAACCTTTTGACTGATGCATGTTAATACAGATGGCCCAGTGGGCCAGATGTCGCCCACCTGGACCACCCTGCTCATGGTTGGTTGGTTTGGAGTTTAACGGTCCAGTCAACACTATTAAGGTCATGTCAAGCCAGTCACTTTACCTACACACTTTTCCTGGCCAGGCTTAGTTCTCTAAGCAGTTAACCAGTATTTGTGCAAATTCGCCAGAAACTGACACTACCCTTCTTGAATCAGCGGGAGAGAATGTTGTTTAGATAGATTTTGTTTATTTCAAGTTTTATGGCCAAGTCAAAACTGTTAACCCTTGTCCTGCTGAATAAATTAAGATGCCACACCCATTTCTAATTTTCAGCCGATCAGGTTACTTGATGCAGATTGTTGCTATAAATTCACATACTTAATGGCAAACAGTGCAGATCCAGATCAGTTGGCTTCTTCAGAAGCCAACTGATCTGGATCTACACTGTTTGCAAAGGCAGGGTATATCCAGGTTCAGCAGGACAAGGGTTAAGGTCATGTGGAGCCGATCAGTTAACCTACTCACTTTTTCCTGGGCAGGCTTTAAGTCCTCTAAGCCGATAACCAGTACTTTGTGCATATACTTTTGCCAATTGACAACTGCCCTTCTTCAATCAGTACATGACCACAGAAACTGTTTCATGATCAATCTCCATGAATTTTTAGATATGTGGCCAAGCTGGATTAGCTAAATTGATGAACAGTTTAAATGAAGATCAAAGTTAATTCTCAAGCTGTTGCCATATTGACCTTAATGAATTACCCATCAGTATGAATCAATATCTGTCGCTATATTTTGGGTAAAGATGGTAAGCATGACACCTGCAGCATGCTAGAAGTTAATCCTTAAGCCCTATCACAACCATAGCAGACGACACTTTGATTTTTTTTCTTTTTTTTTTTTTTCATTTTTCTGAGAAAATAAGACTACATATTTTTCTGAGAAAATAAGAACTGACATTTCATAGGAATTGTCTGCCAAACAGACAATTCTCATGAAATGCCAAGTCTTATTTTCTCTGAAAAAAGAACAATAATAAATAACTCCATCTGCTACAATGTTGCTTAGCACTTTAAGGGTTAAAGTGGAAACAACAGCTCTGTGGTCCAAGCATTCAATAAATTACACTAAATAAAGCTGCAGTACAAAAAACGGCTCATTAGCAAACAAATTTATTCTGATTAAAAGGATTACATTCAATCCTTCCCTTGTTTATGCAAATGAGGCAAAACTACAAACAAACAGATGGAATTCAATCAAGTGTTGCCAAGGGAGATAATTCAATATAATTTCACTTTCAATGGACAAACAGTGGTTCTTGATGTATGTTCTAGAGGTGAACTAATTTCATCAAATATACATACAGTAAATCTCCTAATATTTCGAACATTTTATTCCACACTTTTTTTGCCTAAATTCTGCTTATTATTACTGTTGTTTCTTAAAATACTTTGCAGAATGGCAAACAGTGTAGACCCTGATCAAGACTGCTCCTTCAGTAGCATTCTGATTCTGATCTGGGTCTACACTTTTTGCATGTCATTTTGTCAGAAACTTTGGTTTATGACATTTTAGGACATTTACTGTAACTGTACCACCATAATTAACAATTAGCACTCTGGGTAAAATTTTCAGCAGACGACATTTTGAAATATTTTTCTTATTTTTCCCAGAAAACAGGAGTTGACATTTCATGCAAACTGTCTCCTAAGGAGACAGTTTGCATGAAATGTCAAATCCTGTTTTCTGGGAAAAATAAGAAAAATATCAATTTGTCATCTACTGAAAATGCCCAGAGAGTGGTAAAGGTTAAGGGAATAGGATGAAATTTTTGACTTTTGAGCATACAGAGGAAGAAGACCAAGCATAGCTCTAGATAAGTGATTTCTCCCCAAAAACATATGTTGTGGGTACCCATTAGAAAGAACCTCAGTTAAAAACTTCGAATGCCAGTACCAACAAAATATTTTCAGGGAGAAATCAGGAGCTACGGTTTCTGATGGTTATGTTGTCCTGATAATTTATCTGTTAAGCCCTATTTTGCTTGGAATGGTCAAATCTGTGTAAATATATTTTGACATGTTTGTGTTAGTGTTTTACAGCCCAGTCAACGCTGTTAAGGTCATGTCGAGACTGTCAGTTAAGCTACATACACTTTTCCTAGGCAGGCTTAGTCCTCCAAGCTGTCAACAAGTGCTATCGATAGTAAATGACAACTGCCCTTCTTGAATCAGCAGAATGGGGATCAATACAGATATTACCATATCATAAGTTTTGATACAGAATGGCTTCAGCAAACAGTACAGACCCATATCAGAATGTAGAGCAGTATAATCCGGATTTACAATAATTGGCACTCTGCCAGTACTTGGTGACATTATCTCCTGTCAGCAACATCAACTTATTCAAAAATATTAGGCCAAAAAAAAATAATCATTAGATTCTCAGGCCCCGCCGCATGTACCAAAAAGTCTGCGCATAAGATGTGCTATAGAGCTCAGCGGTTTCTGATCAGTCTACACTGTTTGGCAGTCATCTTGCTGTTTTTGGACATCCACAGGTGGTTGTTCAAATCTTAGAAAAAACGTGGTAAGGAGTTAAGGTCTCACAATATTTAGGGTACCGTATTTACCCTAAGTATTCGGACACCTCAACTCCTTACCATATATGTTCTAAAATTTGAACCAGTACAATTCACTACCCGATGTGTCTAAAAATTGCTGGATGAATGGCAAACAGTGTAGACCCAGACGAGACGCCGCGTTCTGCGGCGTCTCATCTGGGTCTATACTGTTTGCTCAGGCCTGTCTGTCCGAATATATATGGTAAATACGGTAAATACATTAACACTTACTATGCTATGGGCAAATTCAGCAACACTGATATTTTTATTATTTTTCCTAGAAAATAGGATTTGACACTTCATGGAAATTGTCTCCTTGGAGACAATTTAATTTTACATGAAGTGTCAAATCCTATTTTCTAGAAAAATAAGGAAAATATTTCAAAATGTCATCTGCTGAACTATTTACCCAGCATGCAAAGTGTTAGGTATGGTAGGGGCCAAATATTCTGGGTTACCAGTAATATTGCATGGCCCTTTCTTTTACATGTAGAGAATTAAGTGTGTAAACTATTTGAACTTTAATAGAAATCTAAACTAAAGTGAAGTTGACTTCAGTGCTGTGTCACTTTCACTCCATTTGCAATGATTTGCCCTAATGACATTTAATAGCATGTTTGTTGGGGAAATTTAGTTTTCTGGAAGAAAATGGCTATTTTATGTGGACTGAGCTTTAGTTTGCAAACAAAAGATTGGCTGGAAATAAGAGATCCAGACTGCCTTGAGGTTCTGGCAGTGTATACCTGTTACAAGTGAAAAACAAATCCTGGGGTCTTGCTAAGGAGTATCTGATTTATTTCTGAATATTTTCTCTAATTCTCCACAAAAACCTGTTGTGGATACTCATCAGAAGCGCCTTGCCTCGGCAAGGCGCTTCTAATGAGTACCCAAAACATGTTTTTATTGAGAAAAACAAAAATTACTCCAGAACTATTATCAATACAAGTTCTCTGTTTCAATGTAGCATAACAGACTAAACCTTCCCATTCCTCCCACTCGATAAACACTAGCAACGAGTACCTACCACATAATCGTAATACACAAGTCCAAAATTGGACGGCATGGCAGTTGTCGGTAATGTGGGCACAGTTGGCACAGCTCCAGTCGGTAATGCTGATATTGTCGGAATACTCGGTAAAGCCTGCACTGTGGGCACAGTAAGTAATTCCTCCATTCTATTTATCACTTAAATGTAACAGCCTAAATGAAATCCCAATTCTGTCCGATAAAATAATCCACAACTTTTTTTCTCCAAAGAGCAAGAGTGTACAAAATAACTCCAATAAACACTTGTAATTACTTCCACAAAACACAAAATAGCATAGAAAATGTCACTTCAATTTCCAATAGTAAATTATGAACTATATATCCACTCTTTCATGGCAGGACCCATACGAAAAGGTCACTTTTACAGGACATGTACATTCCATTGAATTGACAAAACAATTGAGCAGATCCTCTCTAGAATATAGGAAAACATTGATAGACATGAATCAGTAGTTTATAGGGAAAGTTGAAATCCACAAGGGGCAGAATTTATTCTCATCTCTTGGCAGAGAGAGAAACAGTTTGGGGCCTTCTACAGGAAAATCAACATTATCTATGTAAACAGCCAAGACACTGACCGGTCTGCGGCCATCTCTTCCATATTTATATACAAATTATGGGGACTGTAGATAAAAACTGTATTTCAAAATCAAAGAACCTGACCAGCTGCATGGATGTGCAGGCTGGTCTGGGTCTGCTATTTGTTTTGGGGATAATTTTAATTTCCCCATGACGGCCTCGATTGGAGTTTGATACAAAATTAGAACAGACTGATCTGTCAATCCTCAGAGATGGAACAATTTGAGAAAATTGACACAAACTTACATTACTCTGTGACAATGTTATCCCTTAAAGCGCCAAGCAAAACTTGCAGCAGACGATACTCTATTTTTTTTTATAGAAAATAAGTCTTGACATTTTGTGTGAATCATCTGTTTGGCAGAGGATTCACATATAACATTATCTTATTTTGTACGAAAAAAAATTTTTTTTAACCCTTGTCCTGCTGAACCCGGACATACCTTGCCTTTGCAAACAGTGTAGATCCAGATCAGTTGGCTTCTTCAGATCTGGATCTGCACTGTTTGCCATTAAGTTTGTGAATCTGTATCAACAAACTTGATCAAGTAATCTTATTGGCTGAAAATTAGAAAGGGGTGTGGCTTCTGAATTTAAATTCAGCAGGACAAGGCCTTGGGATAAAATGTCATCTGCTGCAGTTATTACTGGTTAAGGGAATTTATCACAAGGAGATAACTTTTTTGATTTTCTGTTTGCTTTCCTGCACATCAAGTCCCTTCTAAAAGCGGTCTACTCTAAGGGGAAAGAATTTGCTCCTAAGGGGAGCAAATTCTTTCCTTTTAGACCAGACTCCTTTTCTGAAAGGTTTGATTGTGTTGGGGTTTAATGACACATCAACCCCTGCGTGTCATTTTTTGTTGTTTCCCAGAGAAAGGGAGAAAAGAGATAGAAGAGATGAAAGAGAGGGACAGGGAAGAAAGAGGAACAGGAATGATTTGTTTGTTTGTGTTGAGGTTTTACGGCCCAGTCAACCCAATGGGGTCATGTCTAGAGCGGTCAGTTTACCTATCCACACGTTTACTGGGCAGGCTTAGTCCTCTAAGCGGTTAACCAGTATTGTGTACATTCTTTTGCCAGGAACTGACAACTGCCCTTCTTGAATCAGCAGAAGGGGGGAACAGGAATGAAAGTGAAGAAATGGAAGAAATAAAAACATTCCCCCTCTTCCCTTACCTGCTACAAGGATAGCAGGCCTTGCCCAAATGTAAGCCAATATCAGTTGGACACCCCGGTGACGTAAGATACAAGAAACCTTTGCACCACCCATTTTCTAAAAGGGACAAAAACAATTTTAACAGAGTCATTTTCTTTGAACGTGTATCAATTCTCCTTAAATGGACTGTGTCAATAAGGGGTTCCATTTGATTTATAAATAAAGGGACAAACCCTGAGTTACAATTTAAAGAGACAGACCCAAGTTCCAATATTTGCAAAAATATTTTTAAACAGAGTAACAGAAAGTGATGGATTGCTGTTATAGTTTGCTTGAATTTTGCGGGGATAACATTGCAAACTGGAGATCATGCACTAGCACATAATCACTTATGGTAATCGCCACATTTTTGTTACTTTTACCTTGGACTACAGGGGCCACCTTCAGAAATTATTGTGGATTGTACAATTAGCATATAAGAAAGAGATACCACAAATATGGTTAATTATCTGTTCCTATAAGAAATGCATACAACAGTGTATGAGAAGACAGATAAAAAAGAAGAAAATCAGTACAAAGGAACCTCTTTATAAGATGGTTCATTATAAGACACTTTCGGATATAAGATGGTTTAAAGGTGGACCCCAAAAGTATTGTATCCAAACAATAAAACATGAAACCATAATATCCCGCCATTATTATGTTATGGAAGGATAACTCTCACAAATTGATGAAATGTACCAATAGCAATCCCAAACCAGATCTCCACAATATCAATGCACAGAAGTTTGGTGAAAATCCATTGAGACTTATTCAAGTTATTGTCCTGAAATGAAAATATGGATGTGTCGGGGGTAGGTAACTCTGTCAAAAATTGACAAAATTTGCCAATTAGCAATCCCGAACAAGATTTCCATAATATCAATGCACATACTAACTTTGGTAAAAATCCATTGATATTTACTCAAGTTATCATCTGAAAAAGAAAATATGAACATGATGTGGGCAGATAACTTTGTCAAAAATTGACAAAATTTGCCCATTAGCAATCCCAAACCAGATTTATTAAAAATCAAAGCACATTCCAAGTTTGGTGAAAATCCATTGATATATACTCAAAGTAGCATCCAGAAACTAAAAGTCAGACATGTCATGGGCAGATAACTCTTTCAAAAATTGACAAAATTTCCCATTAGCAATCCCAAACCAGATCTCCAAAATAGCAATACACAAACCAAGTTTGGTGAAAATCCATTGACATTCACTCCAGTTATCATCCTGAAACACAAATATGGACGGACATATGACAGACAGATGGACAGACACATGGAAGAACAACATGAAACCATTGTACCCCACCACTCTCGTGTGTTGGGGTATAAAAATGTATAGATTATTTAGAAAAATGGCCATTTACCGATCTAATACGGTAGTTTAGCTAACAAATGTGGACCCAGAGCTGGAAAGAATCAATTGTTTTTTCTTTACTGTGACTAGAAAAAATTATGGACGTAATATGGTAGATTAGCTAACAAATGTTGTGGACCCAGAGCTGGAAAGAATCAACTGTTTTTTCTTCACTGTGACTAGACCTTTTTTCTTTTTTACCTAATGGACTTGATGATAATTTCATGAGTTGTCTCTCACATGTTTTAAGTCTTAACTAGATGATGGAAGGTGATAATGAAAGGCATGAAGCATCACAAAATAAAAGCCACAAAGTGAATTCTATCTGCACTGAGATTGGAACCTGGGACCTTGTGATCCGTGGATGGGAGCGCTAACTACTCAGCCATAAATGGCCTTGAAATATGGACAGACAAGGTATTTCTATAATATCGACTCAGATAATCTGTATACATCATTATGTTTTTATAATGATGATGGTTTGGCATTTTACTTCTCTTTCAACATTATCCAAGTCATACTGAGATAACAGAAAAATGAAATTTTGATCGTGTTGGGGTTTAACGGCACTTCAACCCTTGTGGATTATTTTGTGTCGTCTCCAGAGAACAGAATAGAAGAGACAGTAGAAGAGATGAAAGAGAGGGACATGGAAGAAAAAGGAACAGGAATGAAAGGCTCTGTGCAATGAAGCACCGTACAGTCATGACCTGAATTCTGCCTAGTGGGATTTGAACCCAGGACCTCATGATCTGAAGAGGTGAGCGCTAACCACTCAGCCATCCAGACACTTCAACTTTCTTTATAACACTATTGTGGGATGCAAAACAAAAGCTATTTTTGCTAAAACAACCATGTTGTATCCAAACAAGTGTACAGATTGTAGAGAAAAGTGACCATAAATGGTCATTTTTAAAATAATCTATACATTTTTGTTTGGATACTAGATTTTCAGGGTCCACCTATCCAAAACCATCTTTAAAGAAGTTTCATTGTACCGGATTATGTTACTACAGTGAACCCTTGTTACAACGACAGCATTTGTTCCCAAAGATGTTGCCATTACAATGAATTTGCTGTTGTAAAGAATCCTTAATGGACAGAATAATGTTTAAGACAGACCTTTTTTTTATCCTATTCTTATTTCCTCATGAAACATATGTTTTGGATATTTGTTAGCATTACCTCAGTGAGGCGATTCTAACAAATATCCAAAACATATGTTGCTTGAAGTTTTAATGCAATATTCTTGCATAATTTCTCATTAACTGTCACCTCTTGAGCGAAGGTTTCGTGACATTCAAATTGTCATTATAACAAATTTTGTTGTTGTATCGAGTGTCAGTCTAAAGAGGGTTGACTATTATCGTGAAAGCACTGTGAACATCATCCAGGATTAGAGTGCCTAAAAAGAAGTATATACTCCATATATCACATGATTTTTGTCTAGAATTTTATCACCAAGACGATTGTAATAAGAGCCCAGAACATGTTTCATTGAATTAATAAAAAATTCAGTAACTTTTCCTCTGAAATGCAGCTCTTCTATCAGTTTTATATTTAGCAGAGAGCATCCCAATGCATATCTGGCAGAGAGATCAAAGCCATGAAAATACTAAAACCTTTAAAGCACTAAGCAAAATTGTAGCAGACATTTAACCCATTGAAGACAGAATAGACTCTCCCACACTATATATTGGAAGACTCCAATTTCAATTTTAGGTACATCCGGCTATGAGATTTACATATTCCTAGAGGAAAATGGCTAAACTATTTGCAAACAGTGGAGACCCTGATTAGATGCCGCATTCTGCGGCGTCTGATCTGGGTCTGCACTGTTTGCCAAGTATCCTTTTATGGGTCTCCCGACAACAATGGGTTAATCTTTTTTATATTATTTTTCAGTGAAAATAAGACTTTGCAATTTATGGGAATCATCTGCAATGCATGAAATGTCAAGCCTTATTTTCTCTGAAAAATACAAAAAGAAGGTAATCAAAATGTTGTCTACTGCTGGGATTGTGATTTGCACTTTTAAGGGTTAATCTACTGAAAAGATTTTCATAAATCCCCTGTAGCTCTTCAAAGCTCTACCTGATGTGAGCAGACAACATTTTGAAATATTTTTTTTTCAGAAATAAGGAGGTAATTTGCATGAATTGTTAAACCCTATTTTAGGAAAAATATCAATTTATCTCTGTTGAGTTTCCCAAGAGGGTGCTAAAATTTACCTACTTAATCAATGTACTTAAGCTTAAAATTCTGGTATGTCAAAAACAGATCTTAAAGCTTAACCCTTCTCTTGCTGAACACGACATGCCCTGTCTTAGCAAACCGTGTAGATCTACATCAGTTGGCTTCTGAAGAAGCCAACTGATTTGGATCTGCACTGTTTGTCATTAAATATGTGAATTCTATCAAAAACCTGGATCAAGTATTTGTTTGTTTGTGTTGAGGTTTTACGGCCCAGTCAACTCAATGGGGTCATGTTGCGCGCAGTCAGTTTACCTTACCACACGTTTACTGGGCAGGCTTAGTCCTCTAAGCGTTTAACCAGACCTGGATCAAGTAATCTGATTGGCTGGAAATTAGAAGTGGGCATGGCATCTTAATTTATTCAGCATGACAAGGGTTAAGGGTACAGCTAAGATGAAAGGACCCATATAGCAGCAAAACCAAACTTAGTCTAAAAACTGCTTATCCCTGCATATTGCTTAACCCTTTCCCCCAAGTTTCTGAAATGGATTCTTCTGTCTTTGACTGCAGACACCATAGCTCTAGATAAGAAAGGGTTATCTGGGCCCAGTTGTTCAAAACTAACGATGTCGATAGTTAACGATCCGTTAAAATTTACATCAAGTGATACGCAACTATGCTGAAATTTTTTGCTGAAAAAATGTGAGTAGCTTTTGCAGTGCAAAAGCTACTCACATTTTTTCAGCAAAAAATATCAGAATATTGTATATTGAATCCGCTAAAACAGTTAACGAAATGACCCTTAACGAGCTCGTTAAGCTAACGACGCTTTGAACAACTGGGCCCAGGTAAATATTTTTCTTATTTCTCCATGAAAACATATTGTTGGTACTCATTAGAAACAACTCAGTGAGGCACTTCTAATAAGTACTACAACATGTTTTTAACCCATTGTAGTCTGGAGACCCCTAAAAGGTTAATTGGCAAACAAGCAAGATCCAGATCAGATGCCGCAGAATGTAGCATACAGTGTAGCAAACAGTGGAGACCCTGATCAGATGCGGCATTCTGCGGCATCTGATCAGGGTCTCCACTGTTTTTAACCATTTTTCTCTAGGAATATCTAAATCACATAGCCTAACATACCTAAAACAGAAATTAGAACTTTCCAGTACATAGTGTGGGGGGGGGGGGGAGTTCATTCAGTCTACTATGGGTTAAGAAAGAAATAAGAAAAATATCAATACTTTTAGGTAAAAAAAAGCATCATATCTAGAGCTATGAGACATACACCCCCAGTTTTGCAAATTAAAGTCAAATTCATGCAAACAGTGAGATAAACAGAATGACAGTGACAGCCTCATACACTTAGGATACTATGGGCAACAAATGACAAATTGACAACATTTTTCTTATTTTTCCCAGATTTTTTTATTGTTGGGGTTTAACAACACAGACAAGTCAACCATTGTGGGTCATTTTATGTCCTCTCCCAGAGAACGGGAGAAGAGAGATAGAAAAATTGGTAGAGGAGAAGAAGAGAGGGAAGGGAGAAAGAGGAACAGGAATGAAAGTCAAGTAACAGAAGAAATAAAAACATTCCCCCTCTACCCATACATGCTACAAGGATAACAGGCCTTGTCCAACTGTCGGCCAATATCAGTTGGACGCCCCGGTGACGCAAGATACAGGACACCTTGGCCACACCCGACCACCTCCTATTTTTTACCAGAAAATAGGCTTTGATATATCATGCAATTTGCATGAATTGATTGTGTTGGGGTTTAACGACATGTCAACCCTTGTGGGTCATTTTGTGTCATCTCCCAGAGAAAGGGAGAAAAGAGATAGAAGAGATAGTAGAGGAGATGAAAGAGAGGGACAGGGAAGAAAGAGGAACAGGAATGAAAGGGAAAAAACAGAAATAAAAACATTCCCCTCTACCCTTACCTGCTCCTTGCCCAACTGTTAGTCAATATCAGTTGGACGTCCCTGTGACGTAAGATACACGACACCTTCGCCACACCCGACCACCCCCTACTGTTTTCTGGGAAAAGAAGAGAAATATTTGAAAATGTCCTCTGCTGAAAATTTTACCCAGCATGCTAAGCGTTAAAGATGAATTGTATTAAGCCATCTTGTCTGATCTACACTGTTTACAAAGGCATCCATCTGTATGTTTGAACATTTTAACCCTTAAAATGCTGATCATAAATGCAGCAGATAGTATTTTGATTTTTTTGGGGGGATTTTTTTTTTGGATTTTTTTTTTTTTTTTTTTTTTTTTTGAGCTCTTCAGAGAAAATAAAGTTGACATTTCAGATGAGTCACATGAAATTCCAAGTCTTATTTTCTCTGAAAAATAATTTTAAAAAATTAGAAGGTCATTTGTTACAATTTCGCTTAGAGCTTTAAGGGTGACTGTAATGGAATAAAGGGACACCCACTGATCTGGGCTTCTGTAGCGAATATATGCAGAAAAGACCTCTTTTCATATTAAGCAGCTCATTTAAACCAACACATAAGAAAAGGATCATTATCACATAAAATATGTAAACAAGTGAAGACCCAGACCAGCCTGCATACCCATAGTCTCATCAAAGATTTTCCTCTCCGCTAATACAACCTGCATTATCCATTGTCTTTGTATGCGGACAATACAGATCCCGATCAGACAGTGGGCTTGCAAGCTGATCAGGACCTTCACTATCCATGTGATAAGGCTGTTTTTCCCACGACACTTTTCATGTAAAAGCAATCATGTTAGATAAATTCAAATGGTAATTTTAAAACACATTAAAATCCTCTTTCAACCTCTGTATGTGTTGATACAAGGATGTTTTTAGCTGCTTTGCTATTGATCCCAAGGGAATGCAATTCTAACTAGGGATTATCAAATATTAATTTTTAGCACTCTCTGACAAACTGAACAGGTCAAACTTAGATTTTTACTTATTTTCCTAGAAAAAAAGATTTGATATTTCATGCAAATTGTCTACTTAGGTGATTATTTGCATGTAATGTCAAACCCATTTTCTGGGAAATGTTATAAATAAATTTCAAAATGATGTCTGCTGAAATTTTTACCCAGCATGCAAAGGGTTACCTTTAACCTTCTGTCTGCTGCATATGAAAATCAGTAAATTTCAATTTACATTACCAGTACATTTTTTAGATTCAAGATTCATATTTTTTCTTTACCAAAAAATGATGTTTGCATATTTTTCTACAAAAAACATGCATTGTGGTACTTATTAGAATGTCCTTGCTGAGGCAATTCAACACAAGAAGGCAGTCTGAAGGACAACTATATCCTCCGCCACCTTCAACTGTGACCTTGACCTTGACCTTGAGTCAGCATGGTTGAAACATAAGTTTTTTGCATGGTCTCACTTAGGTGAACATTTGACCAAAGTTTCATGAAAATCCTTTCAGGGGTAAAGGATATATGGAGCAGTTATGAAATAAAGGTTCAAACTCAAGACCTTCAATTGTGACCTTCACCTTTAGCCAGCATTTTAAGTCATGGGTTCTGCACTTTGACTTATTGAGCCAAACATTTGACCAAAATTTTATGAAAATCCTTCCAGGGGTAAAGGAGATAAGGAGCAGACATAAAATTAAAGGCTCTGAGTCAGCATGGTTAAGTTATGGGTTCTGTATATCATCTCACTGAAGCAAACATTTGACCAAAGTTTAATGAAAATCCTTCCAGGGGTAAAGGAGACATGGAGCGGACACAAAGTTCAAGGCTCAAACTCATGACCTTCAATTGTGACCTTGACCTTGAGTTCGCATGCTTGAGTTATGGGTTCTGCACATCATCTCACTGAGGCAAATAACAAAGTTTAATGAAATTTTCTTTCTAGGAGTAAAGGAGATATGAAGCGGACACGAAATTCAAGGCACAAACTCATGACCATTAATTGTGACCTTGACCTTGAGTCGGCATCGTTGAGTTATGGGTTCTGCAAATTATCTCACTGAGGCGAACATTTGACCAAAGTTAAATGAAAATCCTTACAGGGGTAAAGGAGATATGGAGCGGACACAAAATTAAAGGCTCAACTCAAGAGGCCATGCCAAGGCCAAAAAAAAAAAAATCATTAGATTCTCAGGCCCCGCCGCATGTACCAAAAAGTCTGCGCATAAGCCTCTTTTTCCATTGTCTGATAAAAAAAACACATACAGCGTGCCGGTGTGTCGCGGTTTTTAAAATCCTAGTTTTAGATGCAACCATAGCGTACATGGTCATGTAAACACTTGAATTATTGATTTTTCATTGGATTGAACATTGCAAGTAAGCGTTTTAGCACCATCATTGATCAAAATGTCCGCCGAAGTGCAAGTTTTGCAAACAAAACTTGTGTTTCCTCCGTTCTCAAAGCAGATATCTCAGATATCCATCCAGATTTCATCCGAGGCTACGGTGCATCTGTCCTTGGACATTATAGGCTTTTACGAAAAAGACTGCACAATTGCCGAGTTCTATAACAGCATAAAATCGGGATCAGAAGTATCAACTTCTGGTCCTTCCCGGATAAATTATCAAACCACGATGTAAGTGCATCAATCAAACGCTCCAAAGTGGACACATTCGACAGATATTCTGTCAACACATCCCTCTCTGAAGCTATATCAACCTTTTGTAGATATATTAAACTGGAGCTGCACAAACTGATTTTTATGGTATCCTTTACATTTAATAATAATAGGGACATATAAAAAAGTTACCTTCAGTACTTCTCCTTATCTGGAGCTATGTCTAGGTGTCCAAAAATTAAGTATTTTTATGGTAATATTATTATAAAATGCATTTCATGAAACGAGTCATTTTAAGGGTTCATGTAAAAAAAAAAAAAATCATGTTTCATGAGTAAAAAAAAAAAATTCCTGCCTGCCTCATCTGTTTTTGCCAAAAATGGCCTGAGAATCTACTAATTTATTTTTTTTTGGCCTAAGATGTATGCATGTGCTAAGTATTACTGGCTGTAGGAGCAACAGTTACTGAGAAACTGACCTAAACACAAACACTTCACAAGCACCAAATATCACTCTGTAGGACCAATAGTTACTGAGAAACCTAAACGGAAAAACTTAAGAAAGTCACTGGCCCATGAAATATACGTCCTGATCCAGTTCCAAACCACCTAGAAATCATCAAGACAAACATTTTGAGCAAGATTCATGATGATCAATTCAAAAATGTGACCTCTAGAGTGTCAACAAGGTTTCCTTTGATTTTGCCTGGTGACCTAATTTCTGACTCCAAGTGACCCAGTTTTGAACTAGACCTAGATATCATCAAGACGAACATTTTGAGCAAGATTCACGATGATTATTTAAAAAATGTGACCTCTAGAGTGTTAACAAGGTTTTCCTTAGATTTGGCCAGGCGACCTAGTTTTTTAACCCCAAGTGACCCTGTTTCAAATTTGACCTAGAAATCATCAATACAAACATTTTGAGCAAGATTCATGAAGATTGCTTCAAAAATGTGACCTCCAGAGTGTTAACAAGGTCTTCCTTTGATTTGGCCCGGTGACCTAGTTTTTGACCCCAAGTGACCCGGTTTTGAATTTGATCTAGAAATCATCAAGACAAACATTTTGAGCAAGTTTCATGACAATTGCTTCAAAAATGTGACCACTAGAGGGTTAACAAAGTTTTCCGTTGACTTGGCCCGGTGACCTAGTTTTTTACCCCGAGTGACCCGGTTTCTAACTTGACCTAGTAATCATCATTACAAACATTTTCAGCAAATTTCATGATGATTGCTTGAAAAATGTGACCTCTAGGGTGTTAACAATATTTCCCTTTGATTTGACCTGGTGACCTAGTTTTTGACCCGTTTCGAACTTGACCTAGATTTGATAGGGGCAAACATTCTAAGCAAGTTTCATCAAGACTGGGTAAAAACTGTGACCTCTAGAGTGTTAACAAACTAATTGTTGACGACCGACGACTGACAACGGACAACAGACGACGAAGGACAGAGGGTAATTACAATAGCTCACCCTGAGCATAAAAGCGGTGATAACTGGAAAAAAGCTTGAAAGTTGTCATTCTTGTATGTGACACTCTGCCTATCCTACAAAGTATCATAAGAATCTTCAAAAAGGCAAATGAGTTACAGACTGAAAATGATAAAAATCAATATTAAAGGTGTGGAAAACAGAAAGTGTGAGAGTTGTCATTCTTGTACAAGACACTCCACTTCACTGTATTCTATAATCCAATCAAGTATCATTAAAATAGTTCAAATAGTTTCTGAGTTAGAGACTGAAAAATTGATATATAAAAAGGGATACCTGGAAAACAAAAAAAAGAGTGAGAGTCTTCATTCTTGTACATGAATCTCTGCCTCATCCTCTTCTGTATCCTAACAAGTATCACTAGAGCAAGTGCCTAGAGGGTCACGAATACCACCGGCCGGCGCCATTTCTTAATTATAAAATATCTAAGTTAATGACAATGATATAAGGCAAAATATAGTTTACAATGTCACCGATCTATCATTCCAAGAACAACTTTCCTGGAGTAAATAGTCTTTAAGATATGAAGAAAATTTGCTCGGCCATAAAATATAGGTCACTGACCTACATATACTTGAGAAGTTAATCTGATAGTCACACTGATGCATTATACCAACTATAATGTTAATGCATTAAATAATCTAAACGATACTAAGCAAAATCACTAGACCATGAAATTTAGGTCATACTGATTTATATTTACTTTGAGGTGAAAGTTTGGGTCACACTGTGTCTTTATATGTAAATATAACATCTAAGTATCAAATAGTTGGAGATATAAGACAAAATCACAGGGCTATGAAATATAGGTCACATAATCCCAAAATATGATAGTAATACATCAAATTGTCTTCAAGATGTAACATAAAATCACTAGACTATGAAATATAGGTCACAGTGACCTACATTTACTTTTTGGTCAACTATTGGATCATACTAATTCATAATCCCAAATAATGATGTTCATACATCAATTAACATTCAAGATATGAGACAAAATTACTGGACCATGAAATATAGGTCAAGGTGACCTACATTTGTTATGCTGTCAATCGTGTTGTCACACAGAACCAATATTCCAAATATCACATTAATCCATGAAATAGTCTTCAAGATAAAAGGCAAAATCGCTGGAGCATGAAAATATGATAACAGTGACCTTGACCTTATTACACTGAATGTTGATGTGATAAACATGTCTGATGCCCATCCTTCTTTAAGAAGTTGTTTGTGTAAACAAAACTGTAACATACTACTTTATTGAGGCATTAATCCATGAAGTAGTTCAAAATATACATCAAAATCACTGAAGCATGAAAGTAAGGTCACAATGACCTTGACCTTATTACACTGAATGTTGATGCGATAAACATGTCTGATGCCCATCCTTCTTTAATAAGAGGTTGATTGTACAAACAAACTGCAATATACTCTTTATTGGGGTGTCCTAGAGTTTGACCTCTAGCCCCGCCCTGGGGCATGACCCAGGGGTTCATTGATGTAGAATGGAAGAGAACCCACCCAGGTACCCCCATACCAAATATGAAAAGTTTTTGATCAACGGCTGCAGAGATATAAGTAATCAAAAACTTCAAAGTAAAACTTGGTTATAGAAATGGTTAACTGACAGAATCACATCCGGACGGACGGAAGGACGAAAGGACAGACGAATGGACTAACGGTACGGACAAAAACTATATACCCCTTCAACATACAAAGTATGCCGGGGGTATAATTAAAATAATTCTAATTGTTTCGACTTCATTCAGGGTTGTCGTTAGGACGGGTACAAAGATGAATTAACAGACAGACGGAAACTTGCATGCCTAGGTTACCCATGCTAATGCATGTGTGACAAAAAGTCTGTTTTATCACTGGATGAGTCCAAAAACTGCTGGCTTAAAAGCAAACAGTAGAGATCCTTATCAGATGATGTATTTATTCTGCATCATCTAATCTGGGTCTATACTTTTTGCTCAGGCCTGTCTGTTGAAATATTTAGGACAAATGGTATGTGGATATTCATTCAAGAAACAGATTAGGAACAATGACACCAGTTTGTACCACAGCTGGCTGGTGCAGATGGTCTATTGTAACATACTGAATTTCAAACATAGTTGACAATGTTTTAACAATAATAAAAGCAATGGTATAGCAAAATTGGCTCATCATAAAAGACTTGTGTAATTTTGTTAGCCAATATTCACTCTGAAAATATTCAATCTGCAAACTGAAGGTGAATTCAGTAAAAAATATGTGACATTTTCTTATTTTTTCCCAGAAAATAAGGCCTGTTATTTCATATAAATTAGCTAAGGAAACAATTCACATGCAATATCATAATCAAGCCTTGTTTTCTGCATAAAAATAGGAAAATATTTTAATCTTTAGGCATTACCACTCTCTGGATCAATTCAGCAGAAGCCAACAGGTTGATCCTTTTCTCATTTTTCCCAGAAAAACAGGCTTTGACATTTCAAGCAAACTGTCTCCTGAGGACATAATTTGCATGAACTGCCAAAGCCTATTTTCTGGGAAAATAAAAAAAAAAAAATATTTCAAAATATCGTCTGTTGAATTTTTACCCAGCACGTTCAGCATTAAAATGTTGTCTGCTAATAATTTTATTCAGTTTTCGAAGAGTTGAAGCAGTGATAATTTGTAAAACATTGGTCTAAAACCTCCTTATCTCAATGTACAAACATAACCAATGGGTTTTTGTCTGTTCTGTCAATTATAATTGAGTGAAAGAAATCTTTAGGACAACCACAATTTACATAAAAGACAGCAATTTACATAAAAGACAACTATTTACAGTTCAATATGTTCAATGTCACTGTGAAGCATTCAATTATCATGGACATGAGAACACAAGACTTTTTTGCAGTTTATATTTCTTATTTTGTAAAATAATTTTGCCTTTTACCATTATATCCAGAGCTAAGTAAGCAAGCTTAGCATATACATGAAATAATAAGCAAAGGAATTTAAACTTAGTTTCATTTTTATTCCCACAAAAAAGAATAAAATAACTGTCTTCAACCTAATTACTGCACTTCACATTTAGATTTTTTGATATTTTAGGAAAAACTAAGGTTATACAAATTTACTGGAACAAATTCTGATAGTAAGTCAACCTAATAATGTAATAGTCATTTGCAATCACTTATCTCCAACCCCCATGCCTCAATCCACGCGGAATAGCGCAGAGGACTTTTGTTCTAGCAAAGCCCCACTAAAAGCCTGCACTGCAAGTGACACTGCAGATCCCCTCTGGTTGGGTCCTAAATCAACACCCCGCACATACACTGCAGGGTTGGTTGGCTAGTTTGGAGTTTAACGGCCCAGTCAACACGACTAAGGTCATGTCAAAACAGTCTGTTTACTTAACCACACTTTTTCTGGGCAGACCTAGTCCTCTAAGCAGTTAACCAATGCATGTGCACATTCTTTTGCCAGAAACTGACACCTACCCTTCTTCAATCAGAGGAAGGGTGAGAATAACCATAGAAAATATTTTATGATTGTTGTTGGACCAGTCGGTGATCAAACCCACAACCTCCTGATCACCAGTCAAACCGAGCCATCGAGGCGGCTACACTGCAAAGACATTGCAAACGTTTGTTTGTGTTGAGGTTTTACCCAACAGGGTCAACCTTTCATCACCAGTCGGCGTGCATCCAATTGAGCCACCAAGGCCGGCACATTGCAAAAGTACAATCCCTGTCATTACACTCTCCTCCCCACTGAGGAAGGCATGATTACAAATGACTGATTCATAAAGGACATTTAACCCTTAAAGCACAAGCAAAATTTGTAGCACATGACATTCAATTTTTTTTTTTTTTTTTTTTTTTTTTTTTTCAATAAATAAAAAATTGTTGTCTGCTGCAGTTGCAATTGATGCTTTAAGGATTAAAAGAAAGATCAGCTGGAAGGAAAGAATTTGCTCTCTTTGGGTCTTCTCTAAAAGTAAAATATTTAGGGAGAAAATTCTTTCCTTTTAGAGTAGATCTTTTTCAGAAGGAGCCTGGTGTGCAGGAAGGCAAACAGGAAGTCATGAAAGTTGTTTCCCTTGTAAAAAGTGGCAGAAGATCTACTAAGTGTATCCCGTCCCCTTAACAGTGAATACTCTAAGAACTGCCTCAAAGAGTTGGTGGCCGTTTTAACGAGAATCCACTATGAAATTACAGGTGCAGTCATCTAAAAACTCAGAAACTGACTGCCTGTGTGATTAATGCAAAAAAAAGCATGCTGGGTAAAAAATTGCAGCAGATAACATCTTGAAATATTCTTTCATATTTTTCACTGAAAATAGACTCGACATTTATTGCAAATTGTCTCCAGGGAGACAATCTGCATAAAATGGTAAAATCCTTTTTCTCATAAATATAAGAAAAATACACTACAACCTCTTTATAACACAGTTCATTATTACACAGTTTTGGATATAACACGTTTCAAAGATGGACCCCAAAAATGTATAGAATATATTGAAAAATGACCATAACTGGTCATTTTTCAATATAATCTATACATTTTTGTTTGGATATAATACAGTTGTTTAACTAACACGGTTTATGTTATGGACCCCAACATTAGTGTTATAAAGAGGTTGTGGTGTATCACCATTTGTTGTCTGCTGTATCTAAGTCATATCAAGATGATGATGAGGTGATACTGGAAGGTTCTGCGTTATGAAGTACAGCAGTCATAAGCTGAATTCTGCCTCTCCAGCAGGGTTCGAACCTGCGACCTTGCAAACGGAAGTCGGGAATAATAACAACTCAGCCATGCTGTTGCATGTATGGGAGGAAGTAAATGCCAAGCTTGAAAATCATATATCTTACAATTAAAGGCTCCATATTCCTCAAATATAGACATTTTTTATCCAAGAAAGATTTAATAAATTGATATGTAATATCAATATGATCATAAAATGTTGCATCTGACAGCCTGTAAAATTTCTGTTAGTTTCTGGTTTTTGAACTGGATCAAAAATGAAATGATTTTTTATCATGTCTCTGAATTAATGTTGGCAACATTAATTCAGAGATATGATAAAAAAAATCATTTCATTTCAAGAACCAGAGACTAACTGAAATTTTACAGGCTGTCAGGTGCCACATTTTATGATTGTATTAATATCATGTATCAATTTATTAAACCTTTCTTGGACAATAAAATGTCTATTTTCGAGGGATATGGAGCCTTTAAAGGAGTTGAATATAGGAGTTGAAGTGAAATATGACAGTCATTAGATCATGAAATATAGGTCAAGGTCATACAATGGTACTGCACAGTCTGTGTTAGAAAGACATATGCCAAGTAAAAGGTACAAAGGTAATACCACACCAGTGAGGTGCTTCTAATGAGAAATCCACAACATATGTTTTCATGGAGAAATATGAAATCCTATCCCATGAGCTATTTACCCTAAGTATTGGGAAAGAAAGGCTTGTGCAAATACTGTAGACCAAGACCAGATTGTGCAAGCATTTGATCTGGATTTTACACTGTTTGATATTCTTGCAGCAATTTTAGACATATCAAAAGATGTCAAAAACGGACATGCTAAACCCTTAGCACTCTGGGTAAAATTTTCAGCAAACGACATTTTGAAATACTTTTCTTATATTTCCATGTTTTTTGGAAAAATAAGGAAAGTATCACCAATTTTTCATCAGCTGAATTTGCCCAGAGAGTAGTATAGGTTAAAGTTTAGAACAACCAGTAAGAAGCTATAGGTGTCCTAATATTTAACTGTGTCTAAAAACTGAATGTCAAACATTCTGTGGTATCTGATCTAGTTCTACCTGTTTGCTCAGGCCTGTCAGGGTAAATAGGCGACTATCCATTCAAGATAAACAGGGTTTCCTCTTCAAAATTCTCAATCAATTTCCTATCCCACAAATACTTGTTTGTCCAATATCCAAAAATTTCACAAACCAAAAAGCACAGGCTCTTGAAATTAAGCAACACAAAAGACCGAATAAAGGAACAGGCATTTTGATGACTTTCCAAGGCAAGTCATTTTAAGGAATGAAGATAATTTGTTTTCTTATTTCTTCCTGAGAACATACATGTTCTGGGATCTAATACTACTAGATAAGAGAAGTATGGAAACCAGGGTTTATAGCTCCAGGTAAGGCACCTTTTTCAAACAAAAAGTATTCATATTTTTTTCTTATTTCTCCATGAAAACATATGTTGTGGAACTCATTTGCCCCTCACTGAGGGGCTTCTAATGAGTACCCACAACATAAGTTTGCAGGGTGAAATAAGAAAAATATTTACCTGATACCATCTCTTATTTGAAGTTATGAAGAGTTCTTATTTCTCTCAGCTCTGGTATTCTTAAGAAGCTCAACATGAGATGTTTTTAAGTTAACCCATTGTAGACTGAATGAACTTTCCCGCACTATATACTTGAAGATTCTAATTTCAATTTTAGGTATGTCAGGCTATGTGATTTAGATATTCCTGGAAAAACATTGCTGAACTATTTGCAAACAGTAGACCCTGGTCAGATGCCACATTCTGCAGCGTCTGATCTGGGTCTGCACTGTACGCCAATTACCCTTCTAGAGGTTCCCAGACTACAATGGGTTAATAAGGTAGTACCAGTGCATATGTTTTCACAGAGAAATGAGAATTTTTTTTATTTTTTTTTTATATTCCTCTCATCTAGAGCTACAAGTTGCCAGCATGATTCTTTGCATCTAATGAGATCCCAGACCACGTTTTCATGGAGCAGTCTTTTCAAGTTATTCCTACTAGGGTAAGTGGAAGATTCATTATGAAGTCAATCATCAAGCATAGACAGTAGGTTTGTTCACATGTAATAAAATCATTTATTTAACCCTTAATATGCTAAATTTAAATATTAGCCAACAAGCTTCTAAAATATTTTGCTCTCTGCAAAAAAGAAAAGAAAAAACGACATCAAACAATGCGTTATCATCCGCAAAAAACTTGTACAAATTGTCCAGTCAAATTTTCTTTGAAAAGTAAGAAAATGTAATTTTCTTTGGTCAGCTAACTTTGTCATCACTGTACTAATAGTTAAGTTAATCCACTTAGGCTTAAAATGGCAATAAACTCTAATAAAAATATTTTTTATTATAACAACAATACAAGCTAAGGATTGTAACATATGTCATTTATGTAAACAAATATGTTAGATGCCAGGATCCAACCACCCTATATTTACTGCCAAATGCCTACCCTGTCCTCAACATTTTTGGTGAAGGTCTCATGGATGGTCACTGATGTCACTATTGCTCATGGTGGTGGTTGTTGATATGGGCTGGGGAATATGGCACCTAGTTACAAATGACTGGTGCAGTACAGTGTGGACTGAATGTCAAATAATGTGTAGGCCCTGTAGCTTGATCTCAGTCTACACTATTAACTCAGTCATATGACCCAGATTAAGAGTAAATTAGGACTTGTTAAGGAAAATTTGGTGATAATTCTGGGATATTTTTTTTTCTTATTTCCCCATAAAAACATATGTTGTAGGTATTCATTAGGTTTTATCGAGAAACAAGAAACTTATACCAGAATATCACCAAAATACTCCTACCCTACTAAAGTTCAGTGTGGGTCTACACTATTTACTCTGGCATGCAACCATTACTAAGGGTAAATACAGTACACTGTCTTTAGTACATGAACCGTGCTTGAAAATTCTTCAAAACTCCACTTGCTCCACATGGCCAGGGAGTATGGTGATTTTAATGTATCCAGATAGGATGATAACCAACAAAATATTTTTCATATTTCTCCAGAAAAAAACCCATATATTGTGGGTACTAATAAGAAGTGCCTCTGAGGCACTTCTATAATGAGCACCCATAACATATGTTGTTGTTTTTTTTGTGGAGAAACCTGAGGCAACTGCAATGAGTTCCCACAACATGTTTCATAAAGAAACAAGAGCTGTCGGAGGACAGCGAGCTCGCCTGCTGGGTACATTTTATATTGTAACATTTTTATCATTAAGCCATATAATATAGGTCACACTGACCTAGATGTATTTGTATGTAAATCATTTTGTCACTTAGATATAATAATCCAGGTATGACAATTCTCCATGAAATAGTAATAAAAATAAAAGGCAAAATCACTGAAGCATGAAATATAGGTCACAATGACCTAGATATAGTAAGTGGTCATTCATTGGGTCACATGGAACTAATATCCCAGGTGTGACATTTATCCAACAAATATTCAAGATATAAGGCAAAATCACTGAACCATGAAATATAGGTCACACCAACAGAGATATATTTTGACGTCAATAATCGGGTCACAAGGAACTAATATCCCAGGTGTGACATTTGTCCAACAAATAGTATTCAAGATATAAGGCAAAATCACTGAACCATGAAATATAGGTCACAATGACCTAGATATAGTAAGTGGTCATTCATTGGGTTACATGGAAGTAATATCCCAGGTGTGACATTTATCCAACAAATAGTATTCAAGATATAAGGCAAAATCACTGAACCATGAAATATAGGTCACACCAACAGAGATATATTTTGACGTCAATAATCGGGTCACAAGGAACTAATATCCCAGGTGTGACATTTATCCAACAAATAGTATTCAAGATATAAGGCAAAATCACTGAACCATGAAATATAGGTCACACCAACAGAGATATATTTTGACGTCAATAATCGGGTCACAAGGAACTAATATCCCAGGTGTGACATTTATCCAACAAATAGTATTCAAGATATAAGGCAAAATCACTGAACCATGAAATATAGGTCACAATGACCTAGATATAGTAAGTGGTCATTCATTGGGTCACATGGAACTAATATCCCAGGTGTGACATTTATCCAACAAATAGTATTCAAGATATAAGGCAAAATCACTGAACCATGAAATATAGGTCACACCAACAGAGATATATTTTGACGTCAATAATCGGGTCACAAGGAACTAATATCCCAGGTGTGACATTTATCCAACAAATAGTATTCAAGCTATAAGGCAAAATCACTGAACCATGAAATATAGGTCACAATGACCTAGATATAGTAAGTGGTCATTCATTGGGTCACATGGAACTAATATCCCAGGTGTGACATTTATCCAACAAATAGTATTCAAGATATAAGGCAAAATCACTGAACCATGAAATATAGGTCACAATGACCTAGATATAGTAAGTGGTCATTCATTGGGTCACATGGAACTAATATCCCAGGTGTGACTTTATCCAACAAAAAGTATTCAAGATATAAGGCAAAATCACTGAACCATGAAATATAGGTCACAATGACCTAGATATAGTAAGTGGTCATTCATTGGGTCACATGGAACTAATATCCCAGGTGTGATATTTATCCAACAAATAGTATTCAAGATATAAGGCAAAATCACTGAACCATGAAATATAGGTCACAATGACCTAGATATAGTAAGTGGTCATTCATTGGGTCACATGGAAGTAATATCCCAGGTGTGACATTTAACCAACAAAAAGTATTCAAGATATAAGGCAAAATCACTGAACCATGAAATATAGGTCACAATGACCTAGATATAGTAAGTGGTCATTTATTGGGTCACATGGAAGTAATATCCCAGGTGTGACATTTATCCAACAAATAGTATTCAAGATATAAGGCAAAATCACTGGACCGTGAAATCTAGGTGACCTTGACCGTAAAATGTAGGTCACCATGACCTTCACTCTCTTACACTTAAACTGATGTCACATAGTTAGCTGATGTATAACCAGTTGTGTCTATAACCTGTAGGCATATAAGATTTTACAAATGTGTCCTAGATTTTGACCCCTAGCCCCACCCCAAGGCCCACCCTGAGGTATGAACCCAGGGGTATGTTCTTTTGGAATCTCAGAAGACTCGTCCAGGTACCCAAATTCTAAATATGAATGCTCTATGAGGAGTGAAAGTCAAGATATAAGAATTTGAAAAACTTTAACACAGTATTACAAAGGTGTCCTAGATTCTGACCCCTAGCCCCACCCAGGGGCATGAACCCATGGGTTTATTCTCTTGGAATCTCAGAAGACCCTCCAAGGTACCTAAGTTCCAAATTTGATGCCTCTGTGAGGAGTGACTGTTGAGATATAAGCATTTGAAAAACTTTAACACAGTGTGACGGGAACGGGAACGCAAACGCAAACGTGGACGACCGGGGTGACTACAATAGCTCTCCTTGTACTTCGTACAGGCGAGCTAAAAAGAAATCTATCAAATTGTTTTGGTTGGAAAAAGTGCATTCTCTGGAGCTATTAGTTATAATGCAAAATACTTGAATTTTCACTCATCCTGTCCCAAGGACACTACGGCATATGGACAAGTAGCAATTTTCAGCTCGGCTGAATTTTCTTAAAATACTGCAGAACACATCAAAATTTAAAAAACCTCCCTTAATTGATGCAAAAATTTCCCTTTTATAAAGCCCTAGCCTCAACCTGTCAATGATAGTAAAAGGATTAAGGAGTTTATACATGAACACTACAAGATCTTGCAAGTATTTTTTGTGTATGGATCAGCTCTATAAGTTTAATAATAAAGAACAAACAAAGAAATTGTCTTAAATCTCAGTGTAAACAAAATACCATATTAATACTGCAGTTGCCTATATCACTGGGAACACAGCATGAATCAATGAAATAACTGTTGCAGCTCAAACTATCGAATTCTTCAAAGTTTTAAATCTTAACACTTGTCATGCTGAACCCGGATATATCCTGCCTTTGCAAACAGTGTAGATCCAGATCAGTTGGCTTTAAGTATGTGAATTTATAGCAACAATCCAGATCAAGCAATCTGATTAGCTGAAAATTAGAAGTGGGTGTGGCATCTTAATTTATTCGGCAGGACAAGGGTTAAATTAGTATTCAACGTTTTTTCCTGTGCCAAATGTGTCTAGTTTGAAACTACAACACTTCCCCCATAGGTGAAAAAAATTCATCAATATCAGTGTTCTTGATAAAGCATGTTTTCCAATCAGAATGTATTGTCATTTTTCTTATTTCTCCACAAAGACATGTTGTGGGTACTCAGAAGTAGCCAGCACTGGACAAAACCTACAATCAGAACTGTGTGACCAGCAAAGACTCAGATCAGCCTGAACATCCACCAAGTATGGCAATGGTTCTTGTTCATTCCTCTTTGGATAGCCTGGAGGCTGTAGAAGGCACATGCGATCATCAAAGACTCTGATCAGACTGTGCAGATGCGCAGGCTGATCTGAGTCT
Organism: Anodontia alba; assembly: GCA_964016985.1. Taxonomy (NCBI): domain Eukaryota; kingdom Metazoa; phylum Mollusca; class Bivalvia; order Lucinida; family Lucinidae; genus Anodontia; species Anodontia alba. The sequence goes on from OZ024821.1 coordinate 146,419,047, forward strand.
TTGCTGGTCGCACGTCTAATTGTTGGTTTTTGTCTTGCACTGGCTCATGTTTTCGTGCAGAAATAAGAAAAATTGTAACCTCATACCCTTCTTACCTAGAGCTTTGATTTGAATGATTGAAAAATTCAGATGTTCTGACTGGCTGAACCAAAACAATACAAGTGTTGATTCACATTATATCCCCAGTGTATACTGACCTTCAACCTGCTAAAGATAAACCATGTGACATTTTTCTGAAGGGGAGAAATTACTTTCATAGGAGGTAACTGTCAAACTTCTCTTTGTTACCTTCTGAAATGAGGTCTACTCTATCAGGAAAGAATTTGCTCCCAAAGGGAGCAAATTCTTTCCTTATAGAGTAGACCCCTTTTCAGATGGGGGATTGGTGTGCAGAAAACAAACAGTAAGTCACAAAAGTTGTCGCCCTTCAGAAAATGGTGCCTAAATCTCCAGGTGTATCCATTCCCTTAATTTTCCCTGAAAATAGGGCTTGGCTCTAACAACATGGTTCTTACTATTGACATTTTTTAGTGCAAAAAGAATTTAACCCTAGTCCTGCTGAACCCGGATGTCTGCCTTTGCTTCTGAAGAAGCCAACCGTTCTGGATCTGCACTGTTTGCCATTATGTTTGTGAATTTATATCAACAACCTGGATCAAGTAATCTGATTGGATGACAATTAGAAGTGGGTGTGGCATCTTAATTTATTCAGCATGGCAAGGGTTAAATAGTCTTCCAAACTAGAGCAAGTGCCCAGAGGGTCACAAATACCCCCAGCTGGCACTATTTTTTAATTATAAAATATTTTAAAGGCAATGACAATGAAATATAAGGCAAAATCAATGGACCATGAAATATAGGTGACTGATCCATATATAGTTTACAAGGTCAGTCTTTCAGTGACACTGAGCTATCATCCCAAGTACACTTTTTCTGGAATAAATAATCTTCAAGACCAGAAACTAAATCCCTGGACCATAAAATATAGGTCACTGACCTACATAAACTTGATAGGTCAATCTGATGGTCACACTGATCCATTATACAAATTTTGATGATGTTAATCCATTAAATAATCTAGAAGATATTAAACTAAATCACTAGACCATGAAATATAGGTCATGCTGATTTATATTTACTTTGAGGTTAAAGTTTGGGTCACACTGTGTCATTATATGTAAATATGACACTTAGGCATCAAACAGAGGGAGATATCAGACAAAATTACAGGGCTATGAAATATAGGTCATATGATCACAAAAGTATGATAGTCATACATCAAATTGTCTTCAAGATGTATCATAAAATCACTGGACCATGAAATATAGGTTACAGTGACCAACATTTACTTTTAGGTCATATGTCGGATCATACTGATTCATAATCCCAAATAATGATCCTTATACATTAAATAACATTCAAGATATAAGGCAAAATCATTGGACCATGAAATATAGGTCAAGATGACCTACCTTTATTAAGATGTCAATTGTGGTGTCACACAGAACCAATATTCCAAGTATCACATTAATCCATGAAATAGTCTTCAAGATAAAAGGCAAAATCACTGAAGCATGAAAATAAGGTCACAATGACCTTAACCTTATTACACTCAATGTTGATGTGATAAACATGCCTGATGATCATACTTCTTTATTGAGAAGTTGTTTGTATAAACAAGCTGCAATATACTACTTTACTGGGGTGTCCTAGATTTTGACCTTTAGCCCCGCCCCAGGACATGACCCTGGGTTTCATAGATGTAGAATGGAAGAGAACCCTCCCAGGTAACCCCATACAAAATATGAAAAGTTTTTGATCAACGGCTACAGAGATGTAAGTAATCAAAAAACTAAAACTTGGTTATATATTAAGGTTTAACAGACTGAATCACGGATGGACAAAAGGATGGACAAATGGAACCAATGAAAATTATATACCCCTTTGGCATACTTTGTATGCCGCGGGTATAATAATCATCAAAATTATAAGTTTACAAGATTATTTCAACCTTTCACAACTGCAGCAAATCACATTTTGATATTTTTTTTAATTTTCAGAGAAAATAAGGCTTGACATTTCATATGAATTGTCTACCTAGCAGACAATTCACATGAATTACCAAGTCTTATTCTCTGAAAAATAACCAAAACCAGAAATGTGTCCAAAGGACATGGATGCCCCCACCTGAAAAACTTAAACGCAAATTGCTTAGGCCTGAAAAACTTAAACACAAACTGCTCATATCAGACATAGGCGAAGACGGACGGAGGGACAGTGGTAGCACTATATGCCCTTTCAACCATTCTTCGAGTGGTGGGGGCATAAAAATTTAGAATTTCTTCTGCTAAAACTCTGCTTAGCACTGTTGCCTGAGCATACTGGGTGAAAATTCCAGCAACATTCTGAAAAGTTAATTTTTCTTCAGAAAACAGAGTTTGAAATTTCATGCAACTGGTCTCCTAAGCAGACAATCTGCATGAAATTTTCAACTCTATTTTACTGAGAAAAAAGGAAATATATAATCAGTCTGTATCTGCTGAACATGCCCAAATTAACAGAGAAAAGATGTGGGTTCAGTTAAAAGTGGTGATAAAAGCATTACTGTTTAATACACTGGTAGATTTTTTTTGTTCTATAATCCTACCAAATATAATTAAAATATTCCAAGGAGTATTTAAACTATATCCAAAACACAAAATTTACCACTTAGTAAGATGAGAAAACTGGAAAAGAAAGACAGCCAGAATTGTCATTCTTGTATGCAACACATACACATGTACTATTATCCTACGAAGTATACATCATAAAATTCCAAAGGGCATTCAAGTTATATAAACCCCAATATGGAATTTATTAGTAAAGGGAGCTACCTGAAAAATGTATGACAAACAGAGTGGTCATTCTTGAACAAGCCACAGTGTCTCAACCCATTCTACATTCCTACAACATACACCAAAACCATTAGACAGTTCATTACAAGAAGGACAAGATGGCCCTGTATCACTCATCTGTGTACCAGACAAGTGACCCCTGGGGTAGGGCCATTTTTTACCCCAGGGCAGTAATATGAACAAGTCAACGACACTTCCAATAAATTTTGAGTCGATAGGCCTTTCTGTTCAGGAGAAGAGGTTCAAAAGTAATTCCAATACTTCCTATCAAGTTTCAAGTCAATTGGACTTTCCGGTAAGAAGAATTATTTCGATTTTGAAGATGGTGGCCATGGTAGCCATCTTGGATTTCCAATCAGAACAATTTTAGCATTTTTTTATCTACATATTATTTCTTTTAGTCATAGAATTATATTTGTGATCTTCCAGTCTTCCTTTACATTCTGATAGAACAACTTCAGCACCAAAGTTCATACCTACTGTTAACCCCATGCAAAAAAAAAAAAAAAAAAAAAAAAGACATGGCTCTCATGGATTAGAAAGAGCACTACACATTGTACAACTCCACAAATGGCATCCCAAAAAACAACCTTATTTCACAAAACTTTTCCTAGTGATTGCTGTATCATTAGACAAAGAAAAAAAAACAAGAGGCCCACGGGCCACAGTTCGCTCATCTGAGTGACATAGCCACTGCAGACATGCAGATGTTATGCAACATTTTTCCAATCCTATCATTGCATATAATGAAAATATCATCATTTGAGCAGTTCTTAGTTTTGAAGAAGAATATATGGGCCTGACAGTCAATGGAGCATGATCATTTGAATAAACTACATGTATCAATCACATTTCAACAGAAGGATCAATGTGAAATTTGGTGGAAATTGGCTGTGGTTTCTGAAGAATCATGATTTTATACATGTAAACAGCACAGTGGCAGGGAAATATTATAAATATAAACCAGATGATGGCCATCTTAGATTTCCAATCAGAACAATTTTAACTACTGTTGATCTACAAGTCATTTCGATACTTTCAATATAAATGTATATGGCCCATACAAATAGGGAAGCAAATTTGACCTTGGAGGTAAAAAGGTCAAATGTCAACATAGAACCATCATTTTAGCAATTTTGGTAGATCTCCTGTCCCCCATAATTTGTGCAAAGATTAGGACCCAGGGCTTATTTGGTTATGGAGAAGAAAATTTTTAAAGGTTTTTACCATATATGGACATGGCAGCCATTTTGATCAATGGACCATACCCATTTTAGCAATCTTTTATTCTCCTGCCCACAGAGGCTCCGCATGAAATTTGAGCAACACTGGCCCTGAGGCTTCAGAGGAAAAGCCATTTGAAATTATCAACATTTTTTCCATACAAATGTATGGGGCCCATACAAATGCATACAGAAGCAAACTTGACCTCGCCGTAAAAAGGTTAAATGTCAATGTATGACAATTATTTTAGCAACTTTGGTAGACCACCCGTTCAAGATGATATATGCAAAGATTCAGCCAGAAGCCATCCTCGGTTTTGGAGAATAAGAGTTTTAAATGTTTTTTCCCATACAAATGCATAAGGAAGCAAACTTGACCTTGCCGTAAAAAGGTCAAATGTCAATGTATGACCATTATTTTAGCAACTTTGGTAGACCCCCTGACCCTGATGATTTATGCAAAGATTCAGCCCCAAAAGCATCCTCGGTTCTAGAGAAGAAGATTTTTAAATTTTTTTACCATATATGGGCATGGCCGCCATCTTGGTCAACAAACCCTGACTATTTTAGCAATGTTTTGTTCCCCCTACCTAAGGAGGCTCCATATGAAATTTGAGCAAAATTGGCCCAGAGGAGAAGTTGTTTGAAATTCTGAACATTTTTCCCATACAAATGCATAAGGAAGCAAAATTGACCTTACCGTAAAAAGAAAAGGTCAAATGTCAATGTACGACAATTATTTTAGCAATTCTGGTAGCCCTCTTGTTCGCGATGATATATGCAAAGATTCAGCCATAAGGCATGCTCGGTTTTGGAGAAGAAGATTTTTAAAGGTTTTTCCCATACAAATGCATAGGGAAGCAAACTTGACCTTGCTGTAAAAAGGTCAAACGTCAACGTACTACAATTCTTTTAGCAATTTTGGTAGACCTCCCATCCCCGATGATTCCTGCAAAGATTCAGCCCCAAGGCGTTTTCGGTTCTGGAGAAGAAGATTTTTAAAGGTTTTTACCATATATGGGAGTGGCCGCCATCTTGGTCAACAGACCGCAACCATTTTAGCAATTTTTCGTTCCCCCACCCTAAGGAGGCTCCATATGAAATTTGAGCAAAATTGGCTCAGCGGCTTCAGAGGAGAAGTCGTTTGAAAATGTTAACAGACGGACGGACGCACTGACTGACGGACGGACGACGGATGAAAAGTGATCACAATAGCTCATCCTGAGCAGAGCTCAGTTGAGCTAAAAAAAACAGTTGTGCTATTTTTGGTTCCTTGGCAAAAATATATAGGGAGGGCAGGCAGGGGGTAGGGATGGGGTTCTTGTTGTTTTTTGGGGGTTTTTTTGTTGTTGTTTTTTTCCTTTTACTTCTTTTTCTCAGCAGCCCAATTCCAATTTGCATTCAGTTTGCACACTGAGTGATCTCCCATAATGGCCAGCAATCATGATGCTCATATAAAAGTCTTTCAACCATTTCTGATACACATTAATTTCTTTGTTGACTTTAGACAGGGGAAATAATGAAATCCAAGCTCAACCACACTAACAGCCAGTAAGCCACTATTTTGGTTTTGTAATTAACCAAAAAATACCACAAAAAAAGTTCACAGTCAGTGTTTGAAAATCACAGGTGATCCGGGTAGCAGAAATACAACTATTTATTTTTACTTTGCCTTACATACACTGTTAACATTTTGCATGCTGGGTAAAATGTCAGGACAACAATTTGAAATACTTTTTTCTTAAGAAAATAGAATCTGACACTTCATGCAAATTGTCTATTTTCTATGAAAAATAAGAAAAATATCATCAGTTTGTTGTCTGCCGAATTTGCCCATAGCATGTTAAGTGTTAATCATAATAAATGCTTTTTTGTTGTTGTTTTTTTCACTTCACCATATTAAGAAATCTGAACTAGAGCTGTCAGAGGGTCTGACTATAGCCCCGCTGCTGCACTATCAGAGGAGAAATATCCAGTTTTGAAATATTTTTAACAGGAGATGGTAACATGGCAACCTAAAACCTATCAAGGGACTTCATGAGTTATGGGCCCTTGGCCCTGATTCTGGTAAACATGATACATCAACCCCCTCTCCATGAGTGTCCCAGGTTTCAACTTTGTTACTCTTACAGTTCTTAAAAAAAGTGTGACAAAAAATTTTCATAAATGGAAATTGGTAAAACCTATCAAGGGATGTAACTTCAAAATTTATAGACTCCCTTGCCCTGATTCTGGTATACACGATACAACACAACAGCCCACTGTCCATGTGTGTACCAAGTTTCTGCTTTAGAGCTTTTATAGTTCCTGAGAAATCTGTAATGAAACTTTTTCATTTATGGCAAATTGTAAAACAGATCAAGGGATTTAATTCCAAGAGTTATGGGCTCTTGGCCCTGATTCTGGTAGACACATCAACCCACTGTAAATGTGTGTACCAGGTTTCAACTTTGTAACCCTTACAGTTCTTGAGAAAACAGTGACAAAATTTTTTTCATTAATGGCAAAATTGTAAAACCTATCAAGTGATGTAACTCTAAGAGTTATAGGTCTTGGCCCTGATTCTGGTACACATAATACATCAGCCCACTGTCCATGTGTGTACCAGGTTTCAACTTTACAGCTTCTATAGTTCCTGAGAATTCTATAACGAAAATTTTTCTTTGATGGTAAAATGTAAAACCTATCAATTTTTCATTTATGGCAAATTGTAAAACCAATCACGGGAATTAATTCTAAAAGTTATGGGCCATTTACCCTAATTCTAGTATACACAATACAGCAACCCACTGTCCATGTGTGTACCAGATTTCAACTTCCTAACCATTACAGTTCTTCAGAAAAGTGAGACAAAAGTTTTTCATTAATAGCGAATTGTAAAAACTATGAAGGGATGCAACTCCAAGAGTTAATAAGCTCTTGGCCCTGATTCTATTATACACGATACATAAGCGTGTTGTCCATGTGTGTACCAAGTTTCAACTTTACAGCTTTCATAGTTCCTGAGAAATCTGTAATGAAACATTTTCATTAATGGTAAATTGTAAAACCTATCGAAGAATGTAACTCCAACCCACATTCCGGTATACACTATACATCAGCCCATTGTCTATGTGTGTACCAAGTTTCAACTTTACAACTTTCACAGTTCCTGATAAATCTGTAATGAAATTTTTCATTAATGGTAAATTGTAAAACCTATCAAAGGATGTAACTCCCAAGAGTTATGGGCCCTTGCCCGATTCCGGTACACACGATACATCAACCCACTGAGTATGTGTTTCAACTTGTAACCCTTACGGTTCTTGAGAAAAGTGTAATGAAAATTTACCTCATAACTGGGTGGAAGGAAGGAATGATGGACGGAAGGAATGACGGATGGACATGGCTGATTCAGTATAGCCAAACTTTTTTCAAAGCGTATATAAGTGTAAATTTCAGATACTTCCTTTTTTTTTTTAGAATTTCTGCATTTATTTTTTGCTTACAAATAAACATAATCACAGGGTCTAAGAAAATGAGAATTCAACCAATTTTCCTATGAATATTATGTTCTTGAAAATACTAGAAACAGATCATTTTCTTTCAATATCTATACAAATTTCTGGACAAGCAATGGTTCGTCTACTGAAACATTTTGTCTATAGGGCAGTTCGTCAGAGTCTTTTTGTCCCTTATGCACTTTGTCGAAACAAGGTTTCATCAAATACTTTCTATGAAATAATTTTGTTGACCCAGTCGCCATCTGAATTTTAATATAATTATTCAGCCGCCATAACAATTTAGGGTGGCTTCTGAATAAAACACCAGAATAAAATATACACTTATTGGAAACAAATTAACCCTAGTCCTGCAGAACCCAGATATACCCTGCCTTTGTAAACAGTGTAGATCCAGATCAGTTGGCTTCTGAAGATGCGACTGATCTGGATCTGCACTGTTTGCCATTAAGTAGTTGAATTTGTATCAACAACCAGGCATCTTGATTTATTCAGCATGACAAGGGTTACTATTTACACTACTTCATATTTCCAGTACTCCATATCACCATTGCATCTATCTAAATGATATCTAGACATAATACCATAATTTATCCTTCTTTGTGCTTAGATAATATTCTGGAGTTAAACATTTATTCCTTATTTTATTCTGATACAAGAAGTATCAAAACAAACCCACACAACTAAAACAGAAAAATAAAAGATTTTGTAAAATTAACACTCAAATGAGTGCGGGATTTGTACTGAATTCAAAAGAAAATATTCAGAAAATAATTTGTGTAGGCAACAATGAAATGGACCACAGAGATAAACATTCAGTTTCGACAGAATCTAACGAGTTTGGGCGACTTTGAGCGAGACATTTCGATATCATGTGATAATTACATGACCTAAATAGTATCCAACATGGTGTCGTAACATTTTAGACACAGCAGACTAAGTGACATAAATCCAACTTACTCTTGTCCTGGCCAGCTGGACAATGGAATTGTCACACACTGTAATTAGATTTGGTTCAAGGGAGATAATCACAATTACTCTATATCCAGATAGCTTTTGTTTGTGTTGAGGTTTTACGGCGCAGTCAAGCCAATGGGGTCATGTCAAGCACAGTCAGTTTACCTAACCACACTGTTTCTGGCCAACATGGCTCTGCTTTCAGCTTCAAATATTATTATCATTCCAACAGTTTTACTTTTTCTCGTTTTCTCAGTAAATTCAACAGTACCATTATTTACCCTAAATATTCAGACACCCATACATTTACCCTAAATATTTCACACAGACAGGTCTGCGCAACACTGTAGACCCAAGTCAAACTCCTCAATCTGGGTCCACACTGCAATTCCATCATGTTTTGGACACACCACAAAGTAGTCAAATGGACTTCAAACTTACTGGTATTAATCTGACAATATTCTCCATCGGTTCTAGATTTGTTGGGTAGTTATGTTAGTTTGGAGTTAACAGCCCAATTAACACTACTAAGGTCATATCAAGCCAGTCAGATGACCTAACCACTTTTCCTGGGCAGGCTTATACCTAAGCGCTTAACCAGTACAGTGCACATTCATTCACCAGACAATGATACTAGTCTACCCTTCTTGAATCAGCAGAAGGGGGAGAATGACTGTAGAAAATACTTCATGATCAATTTGTTTGTTTGTTTGTGTTGAGGTTTTATGGCCCAATCAACCCAATGGGGTAATGTTGAGCGCGGTCAGTTTACCTAACCACACTTTACTGGGCAGGCTTAGTCTTTTAACCAGTATTGTGCACATTCTTTCGCCAGAAACTGACAACTGCTCTTCTTGAATCAGCGGAAGGGAGAGAATGACCATAGAAAATATTTCATGATCAATCTCCACGAAAGAATGTTGCCGACCTCGGCCAAATTCCAGGTAAATCCCTGTGACTGTTTGGTGTTATATCCCTTTCAACATTATTTTAGTCATATTGAGGTGATGGAAGGATGATAATGAAAGGCTCTGTGCAATGAAGCACCATAGTCATGAGGTGAATTCCACCTCTAGCAGGATTCCAACTCGGAAGCACTAACCTCTTGGCCACCTGGACGCTCCATAGAGCTTTATAAACATTGTTAAATAGTCAAAGACATGTACTTTATGAATTTTGTTAGTTCTAACCACTTCTAAAAATTCTAGATATCAACAGTTTTAACAACCAGTACAGATCAAAATAAGCTTCTCACTTAATTCCCTATTTTGCACAGTATGTTGCTATTTTTCCCAAAGGGACGGGTACCGGACCCATTCCCAAAAGGGTCAGAAAAATTCCTAAGGTAGTTAGAATAGAAAACTTTCCTTTTTGTCTGAAATAAGTATAATAGAGATGAAACTCCAATACATTTATTGATTCATTGTCAAGTAAGTGCTCTGCAAAAAACAAAAAAGATAATAGTTCTACAGCTCCCTTTAAACAGAGGATGATTTATTTTTCAATTGTAAAAACAAGTTTTTCACAAAAAATACTTGTAAAGTAATTCTGTAAAGTATTAAGATCATTTTTTTTTTCTTGCTGTTGTCATTTATTATACACCTGGTAATCTTGTTGGTTATGCACTCAAAATCTTTACGCGAACTTCCGGCCATGACTTACGAGACATCCAAATGTCAACAAACAGATGTCCTCCTGATTTATTGATTTTTATAAATTTCATAGACATATTTTGAAAAATCGGACAATACTATTCCCAAGAACTTTCATTTCTGCGTCGGAAAAGATAGGTGTGGGCTTGAAAAAAAAAAAAACAAGTGGCTTGTTTTTATTTCAATTTCACCTGGAGAACGGTAGTCCGATATTCATGTTTTGACTTTTTTCAGTGCGAAATAAAGGTGTTTTCAGCTATCTGGGCTATGAAATACTTATTTAACATATCAAATTTAGTAGTCGGCCTAGTCATATTCGGCACAAATATTTCAGCCCCCAGAACAAACGCTTGGGAAAGTTAGCATCCTATGCATTTCAACGTAGATGTAGGTTGCCATGCATCTTATTTGAAATGTAAAATAGGTGTGCCATAGTCCAGATAGCTGAAATTACCTTTATTTTGCACTGGAAAAAAGTCTAAAAAGGAATACCAGACAACCCATCTCCGGGTGAAAATGAAATAAAAATTAGCCGCTTGTTTTTCAACGCCCACATCCGTTGTAGAAATGAAAGTTGCTGGGAATAGTATTGTCCGATTTTTCAAGATATGTCTATGAAATTGACTAAAAATCAGTAAATAAGGAGAACTTATCCATTTGTTGACATTTGGATGTCTCGTAAGTCATGGCCGGAAGTTCATGTAAAGATTCCGAGTGCATAACCAGTGGCTACCCCTTATGAGATTACCAGGTGTGTATTATTAACAGAGAGAAAGTCAGATGAGATACATATATAAAAAAGATCACTTAACTGTTTGTGTCGGAACATCTGCAATATTAGTGGATTATTCAACAGTCCTTTTTGAAGCACGCTAATAACAGAAACTGAGACACTTATACAACCAACATTCTTTGAATCAAGATAAATAAATTATTATTATTATCTTACTTTATTCAGGCAGTTATAAATCTCATTATGTCTGATCATAAAATACATGTAATTTCTGCTACACACTGCAGAATTACAACTGAATTATTTTCGACATTTTGGATCAAATAGCTTAGAAAGAGATCACCATTAAGCAATGTTCTAAACTTCTAATCACACGTAATCTTCTTTCCTGCCCATCAAAAAATGGACAACACTGCACAAGCAAAATGTATCTATTTATGGATCAGGTGTTAAAACTACGTGAAAGGGTCACAATTTTTAGCTTTTAAAGTGACATGTTCACATTTATAAAAACTCAGAAAACAGTCTTTTCCTACCATTTTGTCCTTTTTTTTATATTACTATAGCAGCCAAACACCAATGTATACCTTGGTGTTGTAAACTTTTAATCACAAACATTTTAAGAAATTACTTTCAAGAACAAATAACATTAACTGAATGATGGCTATAGCTGCAGTGTTGCTGATAAATTTACACTGAAATTACATCGTTTCACATTTTGAAACTGGTCGCCAGGTATACAACCATAGTCCTTCAGAATGCCGCTAAATTAACTAAGTAAATGATTCTACTTTGCCCAAAAAACAGAAAAATACATTTTTAATAGAACTACTGTATCTATTAAATTCCGATAAAAATTATGCAATGAATGTTAAACAAATATTAACAGATGTCATGATAACTTTCTGTTCAATTTCCAACCAGTTACCACAATTGCTATCCAAAAATGGTAGTGTTAGAAACAGGCAATTGTCTCCTTGCTTGACACAGGTTAAATTTGATGGGGGCAAGCTGGTTTTCCTGGACGGTTGCCCCCAGGAGAGCTTGAAATTCTAGAAGATAATTTTATTTGATTTTTGTTCTTTTATTTTATAAAATGTTTAAATGCATCAATAGTAATACAAGAGGAGATGACTGACAACATCAGTAATGAAGTTATATGCACAGTCTGGTCAGAGCCTTTGCTGTTCAGGTTAAGCCTTCAATGGATCCTTGACTGTCAATCCATAGAGCACAACAGTCTCCTAACAGACTTTTGATGTCACGTTTGCCAATTGGAATGCCAGTTTATTGGTAATCACACCTTGGATAATATCCTATTTGTGTGGGGTCAAGTTAAAGTTGTGGTGGACAAGCAGATTTTAGCTTCACCAGGGCATGTTGCTTTCACTGGCATATTTTTACCACTGATTAGTTTAATGCGGTGAAACATGGATTCTTTTCTTATAGTGATCACAAACTAATGAACTTCTGAGAAAAGTGGAAAATATAGACCACTTTACTGTTATTACTTTAATGTTATTGTTTTCATCTGGGATACGGACCACTTGATTACAATGTTATGCCATGTGATCAATAATTGTGGATGGCACAATCATTTCTAGTTCCATCGATACCAATTGAATAAAGCCAAATTTTAGCGGGACATATAATCCCTTTTGGTTAATATTCACTCTTAAAAGTTATCTTGTGTTTAAAAATACAGCTTTAAAATGCAATTTGACTGCTTTTCCTAAAATAAATACTACTGGTTCAATGATATATTCTGATATCCGCAAGCATGTTCGCAACCGTAATATTGGCTTTATGGTCACCACTTTTAACACCTATTTTTAGCTAGGTGATAGATAAAATGTGTTAATATATATTTGTGTTTATGACATCATTTAAATGATCAGTCGTTCATAAACTTTGACAAACAAAAGCTACTTTATTTTGTCCCTTTATTTTTCCAAAAAAAAAAACAAAAAAAAAAAAACATTGGCCATTTCAATATCTGCTAAAGGTAACAACATTCTGCCAACCATACCAGAAAGAGGCTATAACCAACTGACTGTTAAAGACCGGGGGGTTCTGATTGATTCTATAGTGTGACGTGGTGTTTAAGGCAGTCTATTATTATACTATAAATCAATTTTTGTCAAATCTGTTCTTGGTGTACTTTCCACTGCTGCACTAATTCGACTTCACTGAAATTAACCTAATTGTGCTTTTGTCTTATATATAAAAAAAAAATACTCAGCATACAGGAGCAAAGATGCATCTCCAATACCAACCACTGGCAACGGTACGTACAAACACCGGATCGGACCGGATCGGGCTCAATTACCGGATCGGACCCTATTTTGACTATTATTTTGATTTTATTTTTTCTTTCTAGTTGTTATTTTTAATACTGTATTAGTTTTTTTTAATTATGTATGTGATGCTATTTCATTAGCGGATTCAATACTATCACTCCGTCGCCACTTTGCCTCACTCTCAGCATCATTTACATATATCAGTCAATCACTATATTAATTTATCACTCGCAGCATCATTTCCATATATCAGTCAATCACTAATTTTAATCCCCAGCATTAATTAGAAGAAGAAAAAATAGCTCATCATATCATTCAATTAGAAGTGATATGTGTTTTGGATGACACTTGACAGATTGATTGATAAGCTTTTTGAACTTTGTGTTTGATTACTGGTAATGTGATTCTTGCTTTTACATTAAAATTTACCAACGAAATTAAAAAAAAAAAAAATAAAAAAAATAAAAAAAAATAAAGATAAATAAATAAATAAATATATAAGATAAAAATTCTATTTTTCATATTTCTAGAATCGAGGAACTTGTGAGAACCGCCTCAGCAAGGCAAGCCTAACGAGTACCAACAATCTATGTTTGTGAACAAATATAAAAAAAACGGTCCGGTGTTGGCCGACGGCGATACGACGTAACAACGTATCGCTGTCGGTCCAACGTTATCCCGCTGTTTGGTGCTGGCTTGTCATCCGAACTTAATGCAAATGCTACAGACTCCTAGCATAGCCTACATTAGCCGTTTGGCCATATATATATGGGTGGAGTTATGTTTGGTCCGTTTTTTTTTTTATATTGGAATGAAGGTGTGAGGTAAAAATAGTTTTGTATGCTGTAAACCTCTTCCAACTGTGCATAAAGAATAAAATATCGAAGAAAAAATGACCATAGCACAGAAAACCGGGTCCGATCCGGTAATTGAGCCCGATCCGGTCCGATCCGGTGTTTGTACGTACCCACTGGCAATAATTGTTATAGTTACCCCACCCATCCAAAAATCATCAAGGTACCAGTCAGAAAATCCTAACTAATCTTAAATATCTATCACTATTTTAGTAGTTTTTAGCAATACATATGACAGGTACATATTCGACAATTTACTGAATTAAACAGCAAGTTATACGACGGTGTCACTTTCACAAATTCTACTACTTTCACTTCCTCTATGGTTTACCATGACAAGGGGGACAACCTTACCTCATGAATTATCTTGCAACTCTTACACGGTCCTATTTGACCAAACAATGCCAAAATCAAGCTTTCTGTCACCGAGGGATCCAAATTCCCTACGTATCTACAAAATAGAATTCATAATTATCGTTATTCTGTTCAAATTTAAATCAAACGTTCGCGAAACAAAACAAAAATATGGCAAAATCGTCACGTTTTCTCATTGTTTTGAAAATATCGTTGCATGACAGCTGGATAAACAAAGGTTTACTTACAATGTCTTTGGATTTGTTTCTTCCCCGTACATCTGAAAATAAGAAAACTACTCGTTAGATCATATTACACTAACAAGAAACCCAGTAATTCACAAATGCAGTCACAATTACCTGTTTCGACATTTTCGAGATGATGGCGACCACACAGAGGAAGTGATCACCGGACACGCGCACTACGGACTTGTGGGTAAAACCCGCCAATAACTTCCGTTTAAAGATTTGCACCTGTTGACCTCTTCATCACGGGCAAGGCGCCATCTGTTGCAGTCAATTTTGTGTATTGACTGCTTCACAATGATTAAAAAAGTTTTCTTTTTTTCTGCCCAGAATGGTGTCAAAAGTAGTCTCAGATACACAATTACGTAATCGAATTTCCAACACTTAAGCTTAAAGAAGGAAATTACCGCGGGTTTCTAGGGTTACCTAATAGGGAAACAAGGTCAAGGTCACCAAAAAACGTCATCGAACCCAGATGAAAAAATTAAAGTGAAAGAAGATATTGGTGGAGCTGACAAGCCAGTGTTATCTTACAGTGCTCCGAAGAACCACAGTAAACAGTGGGACATATATCTATTTATTTGTTTATGTACATAACTTGAAACCATAAAGATTTCTTTCTAAAGCCGGTGAGAGTTTAAGGTGGAAGTTGAAGAATGCACAACCGAACGGAAGCTGAATCTATAGCAAACATAACTGTAGGCATATAGGAGAACCCAGAGTGCCATCTAATACTACTCATATGTTGTAGGTACGCATTAGAAGCGCCTCGACGAGGCGCTTCTACTGTGTACCAACAACATATGTTTGTTGTTTTTTTTTGTGTTTTTTTTTTGTGGAGCAATAAGAAAAATATCAATACTCTTTGGCTAAAAAATCTAATGAGTACCCACAACATGTTTTTTTTTTTTGTTGTTGTTGTTGTTTTGTTGTTGCTGTTGTTGAGAAATAAGAAAAATATCAATATATTTTGGTTAAAAGAAGCGCCTGACAACAGAGTTGTATATACAAAGTAAAACATCTATCAGTATTAACAATAATAATAAATAACTATTGCAAACCTGTAAATAGTTAATGGGTAGGCCTAACCCAGCGTACACATAACGTTTATACGACGTCGCCTCAATGTCGATGCAACGTCACAACGTTGAGGCGACGTTGTATAAACTCATGGGCCCGCTGGGAAAGGTCCAACATACCGCAAAGGGCCATAGGAGAGAAAGGGATTCACCTAGACTAGCTCCTAGACCTTGATGTCATGCTTTATCACTACTAACTATACTGAAAGGAAAAAGAAACGCAGGGTAGAGTTTTTTTCATTCTTATTTTAACCATTTTTACGGTGTTTACTATAGCCATACACTTTAACAGATTGTCCTGTGAATGTGAACCGCGGGTATACGAGTCTTTGGTCGATGTGCTATCTACCCAGTGTGTGAAATCATTCAACCGTGCACTACACAGTGCATTGCACGGACAATACGGAAAGCCAAAATTTCGTGCAAAACAAGCATGTTTAAACCTTCAGCACAAGATTTCCTCACACCATTTGGTACACTTCAACGACACACAACGCTCTTCGATTCTTTTACCAATTTTTCTTTTCATTTTTACGCTACTTTGAACTTTTTCTCAATCATGGTACGACTGACTGATGTTCAGAGGGGTAGGGCAATTGCGTTGCTGATGCAGGGTCAGAGGCAACAGCAAGTTGCCAATCATTTTGGGGTTAACGTCTCAGCAATTGAACGTCTTGTTAGACGTTTAAGGGAGACAGGGCATTTAGCAGACCGACCGCGGTCTGGGCGTCCACGCGTGACGTCGCGACGTCAAGACAGGACAATCCGTCTGGCACATTTGCGGAATCGTCATCTCACTGCTACCGAAACTGCCCTTAATACAGTAGGTACGCATAATCGACAAATTTCTCCGAAGACTGTTGGAAGTCGATTGCGTGAGATTGGTCTTCGAGCTCGTCGTCCATACGTTGGTCTGCCTCTGACCCAGGCACGTAGGTTGCGTCGTATGGCGTAGTTGACGGCGCATGCGCCCAGGCTATTTCCGATGAGGCAGTGGAGACGAGTTCTTTTTACGGACGAGTCTAGGTTCACTCTCTATCGCGCAAATGGTCGACGTCGTGTGTACCGACGTCGCGGAGAACGCTTTGCCGACGCCTGTGTTGTCGAACGGGATCGGTTTGGGGGTGGCTCCGTTATGGTCTGGGGAGGCATTGCTCACGGGATAAAATCACAGTTGATTATTGTTGCGGGCAATATGACCGCAGTAAGGTATAGGGATGAGATCTTGCGTCCTGTTGCAGTCCCGCTTGAGCAACAACGTAATCTGATTCTGCCCGAGTTTGTCAGGATTTCCTGGCAAACAATAACATCGCACCACTAGCATGGCCACCGTACAGTCCAGATTTGACCCCAATAGAGCACATGTGGGATGAGCTGGACAGAAGGGTTAGGAAGCGCCGAAATCCCCCCGCAACTCTCGCACAACTAAGGAATGCGTTGATCGATGAATGGAATAACATCCCGATGCGAACTGTCAATGCTTTGGTTAACTCTATCCAAAGGACAATTAGGGCAGCAACGGCAGCAAGAGGGGGGCACACCCGATATTGATTTTCAGTTTGATTTTGATTTCAAGATTTGGGGGGTAGCTACCAATGAACTTCAATAACTCGAGACTTGTTGATCACAAACCAATGAAATTTGGAACTTTTGTTCCATACATGTACTGTTTTGTAATCATAGTAAAATATTTAACAAACTTTTTCAAACTTGAATGAAATTTAGGAATAAAATTTACACTGCGTTTCTTTTTCCTTTCAGTATATAAGCTGATTCAAATTTGTGTATGACATCTTGTATAGCCAGTCTCTAATAGTTGGTCTCTGACATCTCCAAGATTAGTTGCTGCTATCAAAGAGGTGAGGCAAGCAGTAAGTAGTAGATGACCCTTAGTTCATTAAGTAAATTAATAATTATAATTGATTGATGAAATAATATTGATATCCGACTAGTAGCTAGTCTAGGATTCACCCACCCATCTAGGACCAGCATAAGAAAAGCGGAGCCCACTTCTCTCCTTGTCACCATTTAGCCTCCCCCAAAGCAATCTAAGGACTGCTTTGGGCACCCGCTTACAGTTAGGTGGACTGAGGCAAAGCATACGTGGATTTCTCTGGGATTTAAAACTCATGTTTTGATAAAAGTGAGCAAGGAAGTCCAAGACCAGCCTGCGCGTCTAGCCGGTCTGATCTGGTTTAACTGGAAGTGTGTGGATTTTTTTCTGTTGTTTTAAATGAGAATCTTTTCTTGTTCATATCCCAGTAAACACACAGCGTGTATGTGACGTTTATACAGCGTCGCATGAACGTCGATGCAACGTCATGATGCAACGTTGTTTAAACGCCATGTGCCAGCTGGAACACAATGTTGAAATGGCGGTGTATGCTTATTGGTGTGCCGTTGTGTAATCCTCAGTTTTGATGAATTTCTTCAAGGAAGATCCAGACGAGCCCTGTGGCGTAGCCAGAACAGAACTATTTGTAAGCGCATACTAAAATGTATCTGCTTAAGGTATCTATCTCTCTTTAACGCGAAAAAATAAACACAAAAAAAACTAGAAATTGTGTTCGTAAAACACTGCCCCAACCATATGCTTGCCTCTGGTAAAATTGACCCAATCTACAAAGGGCCATAACTCCTAAAATATTTCTTCAGAATTTATTCAAAAGTTAATCAGGTCATCTTCTCATCACTACCAATCTATTCATCAAGTTATGAGACTCTAGCTGATATTTTGCTGACGAGGTAAAATGCCCAAATTTACAAAGGGACATTACTCACTCTGAGAAGCAATAACCCCCGTCCAACTTCCTTCTCATCGCTACCAATCTATTTATCAAGGTATGAGGCTCTAGCTCCAGCAGTATTTGAGATATTTTGCTGACAATGGAAAAAATGCCCAAATTTACAAAGGACCATTACTCTTGAAATATTTTTCAGAAATTATTCAAAAGTTAACCAGGTCATCTACTCATCATTACCAAACAATTTACCAAGTTTCAAGGCTCTAATAGTTTTTGAGATATTTTGCTGACAAGGTAAAAATGCCCAAAATTACATTTTTTTCCCAGAATTTATGCAAAAGTTAATCAGGTCATCTACTCATCATTACCATTCACCAAGTTTCAAGGCACTAGCTCTAACAGTTTTTGAGATATTTTTCTGACAAGGTAAAATGCCCAAAATTACAAAGGGCCATAACTCATGAAGTATTTTCCAAATTTATTCAAAAGTTAATCAGATTGTCTACTCATCACTACCAATCTATTCATCAAGTTTCAAGGCTCTAGCTTTAAAAGTTCTTTTTTTTTTTTTTTTTTTTTTTTTTTTAGATATTTTTGCTGAAAAGATTGCATCCATATTTTTTCAAAGGGCAATAATTCGGGAAAGGGGCATAATTCTGTCGAGAAAAAATACATGTCAGCTATTTTTTTCATGAGGAATCCATATAAGAAATTTCAAAACAGTAGCATGCGCGTGTCTAAAGTTATGCTATGCATCAAAAAGCATGACGAACGGAAGAACGAACGGACGACCAGAAGCAATATGCCCCTCCAACTTCTTCGAAGTTGGGGGGTTGGGGGCATAAAAAAAAAAAAAAAAAAAAAAAAAAAAAAAACATTCCTTACGCGTATGCTATTTGTGCGGAACGAGCGATACGTATATGGAGGCTGCACATCTGTGGAGTCCCCGATTTGACTGGCTACGCCGACAGCGAAGACACTGTACAAGTCTGCATATCTTGTACTCTCAGGAGCTTCACTGTCCGCTTACAGATTTGTTGGATACCAATGCATTGACCTGTCTGAGTCGTCACCGCCGCGTAAGACATAACCCAATTAACCATGTTGGAACTCTTAATTATTATTTGATATTTGTATGGATAATGGTAAATTTTCTTTCTAGATGGAATAGGCGGTCGGTTTGGGTAAGTCATTGTAATTAATATTGCGGTTAGAATCGAAACTAATCCATCTTCTTGCAACAGAATGTATGAAATTTCGACATGTTAGGATAATTTTACTGATTCATTTTCATTAATGTCATACAGACCATCTTCTTTTATATCTTCAGTTTTCATGCAGTAAAAATCAGCTTTCTCATGCAAATTCCGGAGTTCTAAAACGATGTCTTAAACAATTTATAAGTATGTCTGTGAATGTTGTCTCTTCATAAATACTAAATTTCCCGGTTCAATGTTTACTATCAAGGGAGCTAGGAATGGACTAAGGGCTTAGGGGTAGGAACAAATGGCTAACGAAAACGATATTTCGAAAATTCAAATGCAGTCGACCAACGCAACGCCTAGCAATCGACGAACGAAATGAATTGTTTCTTTAAACTGCTTATATTTCAACAATCTGCGTTTACAAATGGATGATTTCGGTCGTTTTGGGTGGCAATTTACGTGCACGACACATGAAACAAAATAAACGATAACTGAATCCACTTACAACTGAAAATCCGAAGCAAATTCACCTCACATACTATGCTATCAAGGCACAATTTCCTCTTCCAGTTGCTTTTAACCGTGCCGGCACTGGCGACGCAGTCCTTTTGCTCCTCGCAGTCCGAGCAAGGCTCGCACTTAG
Source organism: Anodontia alba (assembly GCA_964016985.1). Classification (NCBI taxonomy): domain Eukaryota; kingdom Metazoa; phylum Mollusca; class Bivalvia; order Lucinida; family Lucinidae; genus Anodontia; species Anodontia alba. The sequence continues at coordinate 146,439,430 of OZ024821.1, forward strand.
CGATCAAATATCACAGAGAGTAAAAACTCGTGGTCCCACTAGGACTCGAACTCCGGGCAACTCGCAGATCAACAGACTTGTCGTACAACTGATTTACACTGCTAAATACCTTATAACATTGATACAGGCTAACCATGTGACTCAGTAGATCAGACTGCTTTCCGATGTGCGAGAGATCCTGTGTTGGAGTCCCAGTCGTGAAAATTTTCTTTTTGCCTCCTCTCGTTTTACATTTTGTGGCCCAGTTTGGGTCTGTTCTCGGGAGGGACTGCAATATCGGTTTAGGGCATGCATGGTTTGACTCATATTTGGGGACGAATCTATAATTAAGGTAGAGGAAAATGCCACCGCTAACAATATGACCCTGCAGCTCAGCCGGCTTTCTGGTGTGCGAGAGATCCTGTGTTCGAGTGCTGGTGAGTCATGTGCTTTTATGATATATGCGAAGAACAAACGGGTTTAGTCTGATCAGCGCGTTTGTTGTTCGTTTTTGGACAAAACAATTACTAAGCTTGTACACACACACAGACACGCGCGCGCGCGCCGGCGTTTTTCCCTGGTATCGAATTCTTTTGCCATTGCACAGAAACTAGGCATTTTATTGACGGCTGGTACGCAAGGAAAGCGATGGCGAGTAAAGGGATATGTGGCGATTGAGGAGACCATGGTTTTTCAACAAGAGAAAAAGACAAAAATGTAATAAATACACTAGGATTGAAAATAGGCTTCAGGAACACATTTGCCGTAACTGGATCAGAAACCAAACGTAACGCGATCGATAGTATGAAATACGATAGTGGAAAACCATGGTCTTCTCAATCACCACATATCCCTTTCTCCTTATGTACTAGCCGTCAATAAAATACCTAGATTCTGTGCAATGGCAAAAAAAAATGTAATATATTTTCTTTTAAACTACACAGTAACGTGTTAAACCTTCACTGAAACGGTGATGCATTTAACCAGAGATTTGTAATCTCTCCAAGAACTGGAGTTTTACATGCCTGTCTGTCACTCAAAACGACAAAATCTGACCATCCTTGCATCGGGAGAAATTGATTTTTGTTCCGTATTCGCTTAAAGGACTACAATTCCTGTTTGATTATATTGGAGACTAAGACTAAATAAGCGGTTGAATTACATCGCCCAATTTTGGATATCGCCGATCGTGCCAAAATGTCAGCCTTGTTTCAATGATACCCACCTTCAACGCTACCTAAACTGATTCTCCGCAACCATCTCCGGAAGATCTTACGATTTTATTTTCACAACACGGTGTTGCGCGTGTGGAGATAAGCAGCCGTGTCTTCATATCTCCTGCAAATAAATGAGATGTTTACTTACATAAACCGACCGCCTTTTCCATATGAGTTCATTTCAGACTGCCGATGTCGTTCCTGATTGCCGTCTACCCAGTGTGAAACTGCCGATACCGGTCCGACAGATCAATATTAGTTTCTGTATATACCCTATAAGCATTCTTTATAAATGTATAGCGGGCCGTTATCGGCACGTCAGGGTAGCTGACGGGCCGATAGCGGCCCGCTATAGATTTATAAAGAATGCTAGCTGGGTATGAACCTGAATACTATACTACAGACATCGCAGCAGGCACATGACGTTTATACAACGTCGCATTAACGTCTATGCAATATTATGACGGTGGGCACATGGCGTTTATACGTCACATTAACGTCAGTGCAATGCAATGCTGTATAAACATATATGTGTCCACCGGGGTGTACTATAGTGCATCAGAAAATGTTTGTTTTTTTTCTTCTGCTTTTTGCGTAGTATGACAGAAATTCAGAGAATCTACACAATTTTATTCATTTCAGGTACTGCAAGACAAATGAATCTATCAATGCATACTCACTCGGTTGTAATCACCCAAACGCAGGCGGGCGGACTGTAGCTACCCAGATACATGCAGCAGGGCGGACTATAGCTATCCAAAAGCAACAGGGCGGGTTACAGCTACCGTATTTACATTTTTAAAAGTCTTTGGACCATCAGGCCGGAGCAAACAGTGTAGACCCACATCAGCAGAACGCGGAGTCTGATCACGGTTTACAATGTTTGCCACTCGTCCAACAGTTTTAAAACACATCAGCAGGTAGTAAAATGAGCTTGTTCCAACTTCAGAATAAGTATGGTAAGGAGTGAGGATGTCCGAATATTTAGAATAAATAAAACGGAGAGCGACATTAAAATGAAAGTAGCAATATAGCACAATTCATTCCCGTTTCTTATTACAAATTCATTCCTGTTTCTTATTAAAGCAGTATATGGCAACCTCTTTTTTAAACACAATCCATGCTAAAAGCAGATTCAGCATACGACAATTTGATTATATTTTTCCTGGAAAAAATGATTTGACATTTCATCCAAATTGTTTCCTAAGGAGAGTTTGCATGAAATGTCCAGTCTTTTTTCCAGGGAAAAATACGCAAAATATTTCAAAATGTCGTCTGCTGCTATTTTTACCCAGCATGCTAAGCACTAAGATGCATGATGTATTGGGCTGTAAATCTAGCCAGGTTGATGCAAGCGAGCAATATCAAAGACAACCACGTGTGCGCCCCACGAGGTGCGCTCTCGGGTCAAAGTAAACATTAAAAGACTTGGTTTAATTACTATGCGCATCAGAAGCCCGATTTTTTCAAACAACACACAATCCATATAACAGTGAAGTTGGTTCACTACTAAGTATATTCTGAACTTCGTAAAAGCTTTGATACTTTAGCAAGATTCCGGAAAACTAGTTGTTGACGAAAGTAAGTATTTTCATCATCGCTATGACGCAGGTTGCAAGGGGTGTGTCATGTGACCTCAGAATGAAGAGCAGCCATTATTCTCGTTAATAATATTTGCAAAAAAGGTTACATCGAATAAATTATATCAACCCTTACCTATTTTATATAAGGTGGAATAAAACAGCAACGCTGTGAATGTTTTCATTTTTATGTTACAGCAAGCATATATAAAGTTGATCAAAGTTTATTTGCACAAGCCGCCATTTTGAAATCGCCAAAAGACAGCTGAAAGTATTGTTCGCGGGCACTCACTACCGTCACCGAAAACTGTCATAAATAAACGAAAAGTTTGCAAATTTTAATCTCTGCAAATACAGTCGACTCTCGTTATCTCGAATTCCAAGGGACTCTCTGAAATACTTCGAGATATCCGTACTTCGACATATCAGACTTGCAGAATTGGGGGAAAACTAATTCGATTAACCACATTTAACAAATATATGTGTAATTGGACTCTTGAAGTTAGATATATTGAAAATATTGTGGAAAAGAGGAGAAATTGCTCCTTAGGAGCAATTTCTCAACTTTTCCACAATATTTTTTTTACCTGTTGTTAGATTTTCATGTTTAAGCAGGGACAAGATTTTTACTTCGAGATAAGCGGTTATTCGAGATAAGCGAGTTCGAGATAGCGAGAGTCAACTGTAATCGGAAAGGTTTGCTTTACTGAGCGCAGCCTAGGGCTTCGTACAAAGTAAAGCGGAACATTTGCGGAAGTTCGAAGACGTTTGCAATCTTTCCGTTCAGTTGTGACAGCGGTGAACATCGAACTGTGCCTAAAACTGTCTCAGGGTGCAACCAAAAAATGACGACCGGTGCGAATAACGTTTGCATATAGTTGTTGCAAGACTATGAAAAACAACAAGCAAAAAAAAAAAAAAAAAAAAAAAAAAAAAGAGCAGCGACGAAGAATAGTAGAAAATGTTTGACTTTTTCCAATATCATTAATAGAGGTTCTTAAAACCAAGTCCACTTTACACCCGAAATTTTGATAGTTTCCTTGTCAAAGTCACATCCCACTCTATGTAAAGCTGGATATGGGGCTGATATCTAATTTCACCGCCGTACGCCCCTCCATGTCTGTTCACCTGAACATTTTGACTTGCTACTGGTTTAACGTTTTATGAATGCTCTACATTACATGTATATGGTTTGGGTACTTCGACCACATATGTCTTGGTGTCAACAAAAAGACCTTTTCACTTTGTAAATTTGTTGCAAGTTTAAAAAATTTCCTTTTTCTGAATTAGGGTCCTAACCATGCTAAAAAACAACGCAAACAAAATTTCATTTTATCTTTTGACGTTCAAAACTTTTACTAAATGTCCGTTATAATTTTGTCCCATTTGATTTTCCTCTTGGTCGCGATAAGGCATATGATTTGTATAAATCCGTTCTTACAAAAGCACCTTTTTCGAAATGTACATACTTTATTCTATCAAATCGTTATTCCAAATACAGAAGCTTTTCTTTGATTGTCAAAACTTGATTTTGGCGAGAACTTAAGGTCATATTATAAAGACGTTTGAAAATGCACACAGTGAAAGTTAAATTAAGGGATTTGACAAACATAACCGTTTCATGGGATTTATCATCGCTTCACAAGATGCAGAAAGTTTAGTTTATGAAAAATGTTCCTGAACGCTCTCAGCATCTGAATGCAGCCTAGTCCATAGTGATCAGCCATGCTGACTAAGAATAATAAGTTGATGTTGCATAATAAGTTACTGTGTGCGTGGGTATTCATAGACTAGATAAACTGGAAAGTATCTTAACCCATTTAAGCCTAGCGTCCCTTTGCAAACAGTGTAGACCCAGATCAGACGTCGTAGAGTGTCTGATCAGGGTCTACACTGATTGCATTGGCTACAGGAATTTCTATGTACGTAATAATCCTAAAAACAAACCAGACACCCAGAAATTGACCGTACTGGGCATAAATCGGTTAAAATGTTACAGGCCTAATTTTACCATTTGCGAACAATGAGTGACAAAATTACTGCCCGTGGCAAACGGACTATTATGTTATATTCCGACCCAGGTCATTCGGCATATCGAGCGTTATGAGTACCTTCACTGTCCGCTGACAGAATCTTTCGACACCGACGCATCCGCCAATCTGTGGCGTCACTGCATGCTCGCGTAAGATATGTCATTTTTATTCATTTATTTTTATTGTTGACGCCCATAATTTTTCTTTTTTTTTATTATTTTCATATATAATACTAGATTTGTGTTCTTTCAGAATACATATCATATTGTTCAGTTATTTTCATTTTCTATTACGCCTGAAATACGCTTGTGTGACGTAGTAAAATAACTTGAAAGGGACCCAGCAGGCAGATAACCTTTGCGTGTCCAACTGAGAAATGATCACAATGTGGATGCCGGACTCAACAGGTTAATAACAGCTTTTGTATATTAGAAATAGAATACTGTACTTCTGATGTCACGATATTTTTGTGCACTATACAAAAAGTTAATTGGCATGAAAGAAGATTTACATGGTACCATTAACAACAGAAACATATTCAAAAAAGAAGATAAGCGACGAAGAATAGCGGATAATTTTTGGCATTTTTTTTTTCAATATTATAATAGGTCCAATTTTTACACCCGAAACTTTGACAGTTTCTTTGTCAAAGTCACACCCCACTCTGTGTAACGCTGGATACGAAGTTGATATCAAATTTCACCGCCACATGCGCCTTTCTTTGCACGATAGCTTCTCATTATCATTTAGACATACCGCAATATGAATCTATGGAATGACTATCAATAAAGATTGCACCCTTTCATTATGGCTTGGGTACGTCGACCACATAGTTCTTGGTGTCTACAAAAAGACATTGTCACTTTGCACATTTGTTGCAAGTTTCAAAAATTTCCCTTTTTCTGAATTAGGGTCCTAAATATGCTAAAACAAAGCAAGCAAAATTTCGTTTTACCTTCTGACATTGAGAACTTTAACCAAAAGTGCGTCATAACCGGCTTTTGCAGCTATGCACGGCCCCTATAGACATTCTGTAGCGCTTGTCCACAGACACATCACGACTGTATATTTGTGATTTTTTACATATTATAAAATGTTAGCCTATTATTATCAAATTTCAAGTCGATCGGTTATGAAATAAGTTATTTGCAAAATGTCACTCCCATAGACTATAGGTATATGATGTTTTATGTCTTTGTTATTTCGCAAGCGGTCGAATTGAAACTAGAGGATATTTCCAGATCTCATAATCTGTAAAAAAGAAAAAAACAAATATTCCGTCCGGTGCCTATGCGTTTGTCGGGTCTTCCACGAAATCAAGCACCGCGATCACCCATCCAGCTACTAACCGCGATCTCCGTTGCTTAGCTTTATGAAAAAAGCCAGCCACTTTAACAAATCACCGATGAACAATTTCGACCAATCAAAAACGAGTCCGAAAGAACTGACCAATAACTAGATGTTTCTTCAAAACTCATACAAAGTCGGCTTGATTTTATAGAGCACCAACCAAAATTGGCCATCGCCCAACATTGACGGGCCGTGTAATTTTGTCCCATTTGATTTCCCGCTAGATTCCGGTAAATAGGCATCTGGGTCCGTTGAAACACCGTTAAACACACTAAACCAAACTAAAACTACCAAAACCATACAAAAAAAAAAAAAAAAAAAAAAAAGAAAAGAAAGAAAAACACTCACACACACATTTTAAACTTATTGAGTCACAAATCAAACAGTTGAAAATCAAATATGAATGAATGTTATATGATTAATCATCTATATACATTATAGAAAAAGTGACAAAGTATTTCTACATAGGTCCTCATGATTAAAGGCACCAAACCTAATGATCGCCTTATTTGTTCAATATTATGCAAGATGTGAATTTCTATAGTGGGTCGGCTTTTTTAGATGTGAAATAACAGGGCAAAGTGTTTATTCATTCTTTCTTTCATTTATTTCTTTGTTCCTCATGCGATCGTTCGTGCATACTAAGTGCATGTGTTTAAGAACAAAAAACGTCACATGCAGGTCCAGTGGAAGACAAAATGACCTTACATGCTGTTTTCTTTTTTTCCTATTGCAAAGATCCTGCTCAAACTGTCCGGATTCACATGCACATGCTGATCTGGAACTTTGTTGGTCATATGTTTTCTTGGACGCCGTCCCTTATTTCATGTAAGTCTTTCTACTGTTAAGACCCAAAGACCTTGATCAGACTGCGCATATGCACATGCATGCGTATGCTGATATAGCTGGTCAGATGTTTCTTGGGCATCATTTTATATTTCATTTAAGTTTTTTGCTTTTGCAAAAGTCCTGGCCCGTCCATATTTCGCTTACGTTATCTGCTGCAAAGACCAAGATCAAACTGTGTGGCTGCTCATTATACTATGCTATCAAACCACTTGAGAAAATAAATAAATGATGTAATTTAGAGTGAAAAAAAGATGAAGTAATTGGTTTAAATAAATAAAGTGGTTTGGCGTATTTCGGGGTTGTTTGCGGTGGTTAAGTATGTTTCAACGGACTAATCCTATTTCTAGAAAGCACATTCGCGCCATGTACATCATTAATTCTATCAAATTGTTATTCTAAATAGAGGGGGTTTTCTTTGACTTTCAAAACTGGACTTTGGCGTGAACTTGAAGATCATATTGTAAAGATGATTTAAAATAAACACAATGAAAGTTGAATCAAAGTATTGGACAAAAATAACCGTTTCATGAGATTTTTCATCGCTTCAAGGCACGTACTTCTATACAGAGGCTAACAGATTTCGGTCACATATGATCTTAAAAGACTTCGCCTAAAACATTTGGTCGGTAAGTTTGGCGGTCGAGTAGAATTCATCAGTTAGCATTCTGCTTAATTCTGTAACAGTCCTATACAGATTTAAAGATTTAATCAGAATGCTACTGGGCATTTTTATACCACGCCACACAATAGTGGCGGGGTATTATGGTTTCAGTGGACGTCCGTGTGTCTGTCCGTCCGTCCGTTTTTCGTTTCCGGATGATAACTTGAGTAAACATCAATGGATTTTCACCAAACTTGGTTTGTGCATTGATATTGTGGACATCTGGTTTGGGCTACAGGGCAAATTTCGTCAAATTTTACGGAGTTATCTGCCCAAGACACGCCCATATTTTCGTTTCCAGACGAAAACTTGAGTAAATAACAAGGGATTTTAACCAAACTTGCTATATGCATTGGCATTAAGGAGATCTGGTTTGGAATTGCTAATGGGCAATTTTCGTCAAAATTTTACGGAGTTATCTGCCCAAGACACGCCCATATTTTCGTTTCCGGACGATAACTTGAGTAAATAAGGGAATTTAACCAAACTTGCTATATGCATTGACATTAAGGAGATCTGGTTTGGAATTGCTAATGGGCAAATTTCGTCAAATTTTTACGGAGTTATCTGCCCGAGACAGGCACATATTTTCGTTTCCGGACGATAACTTGAGTCAGTAACAAGGCCTTTTGACCAAACTTGCTATATGCATTGATATTATCAAGATCTGCTTTAGGATTGTTATCTGTCAATTGATATTATCAAGATCAGCTTTAGGATTGTTATTTGTCCCTCCGTCATTTTCTTTCCAGACATTTTCGCAACGATAACTTTAATACATAAACAAATAATTGCTGTGGCGGGGTATTATGCTTGCTTTTATTATTTCTAGTAACGGTGAAAGTTTTCCACTACCACCAAGCTCTTCATTATAAACTTTCAATATGCACATGAACAATATGCATATGCACTTTTCAAGTGATTAAGTAAAGTAAAACAACATTTTGGTAATATTTAATTTTCGGAACAATTAAAAAATATTGTCACTATATATCTAATATCGTTACAAAAAAAAAAAGGTTCTGCGGCAAAATGCATTTTGGGTTTCTATAATTGCACTTAGTCTATTTCAGAAAGTTGGCGTTTGGTTATCTACGTCTGAGGGCGGGCCCATTGTGATCCAGATCGTGGTTTTCTTGTGCGCTGGCTGCAGATCGCAATTGAACCCTATCCCACCCCACCCCACCCCGCCCCCGCTTTGTTTCACGACAGTATTTGTGATTATATGGGCCGCGCAATGCGATAACGTGTCTTCGGGCATATACGGTCAGCGAAAGCTCAGTTCAGCCTGCGCATTCGCGCAGTCTGATCAGGGCCTTCGCTGTCCGCTAAGAGAATCATCGGACACTTGGAGAGCAAAGGCCCGGATACGACCTTGCGCGTGCGCTCGATCATGTGAATCCGCACATTTTGTGCATGCTCGAGGGCACTTTTTTTCGCATGGCGCGGCCCGTATGATGTTTCACTGGTGAGTTAAAGGACGCAGGAGCAAAGTTAGAGTAGCAACAGACAGTAAACAGTTGACAGTAAGAGAGAAAACTTTCATGCAATTGCTCAATATTTGAACCACGTTATGAGAAAAGGGGTCTTCAGAACAACAGCGAACAGCAAGGATCGATGTCAGCCAATCTTATAAATCGCACAATCTTAAAAGGGTTGTTGTTATATAAATACATGTAGTTATATTCTACAATATCCGATGATCCGGTAAGCGGACAGCGAAGGCTCAGATCAGACTGCGCTGATGCGCAGTCTGATCTGACCCTTCGCTGTCCGCATATGTGCTGAAAGTCCCTTTCCTCATATCGTCCAATGATTCTGTAAACGGACAGTGAAGGTCCTGATAAGTCTGCGCGGATGCGCAGTTTGATCAGGGCCTCTGCTGTCTGCAAATGACAAGAAAGCCCGTTTTCTCATGGCGCCGCCCACTTCTATTGCAAAGTCAAAGTCAACTATTTTGGCACCAGAAGATCGTACTGGAGAGGAAAAGCCAGAGCGTTGGGTTATATGTCAAATTCGTACCGATACATGCCTACTTCTAAGTGATTTTTCTATAAGTATTTATATAAAGACTTCAGTTTTGAAATAGAAGTATCTACCAACTCGAGACGTGAAGATCACATCCTATGTCGTTTCTTATTGAACTTTCCCCTTTCAGTCACATCGGCCCCAAGCTGACAAAAGGGACCTTACAAAGTTCCGCAGTGTTTTGAATAATATATATTTATAAACATTTAAAAATCGTAACTTTTTCAACGTCTTCAAATAATTTTATTATCTTTGAGATATAGTAGGACATCTTATCTTCTAAATTTGAAGACACATTGTTCAAAAGTCCCGTAACTGTTACCATGTCAACTATATTACTGATATACTCATATTTATTTTTTTTTGTGTGTTGCCATAGAAACAAAACTCCATAGCAACGACTTTCATTCAGATTGGAGAAATAATTAGTCATACTGACAAAGGAAACATATAGCAATCCATATATTAAAGTAATGACTTTGTACAGGCACGACATTTCTTTCATCTTGGAACTTAAGTTGGGACTGTATTATGTATCATGACTCGTTCACTGATGTTTTAAAATGAGGTTTTCAGGCTTGAAACCCTATAAGAACTTAAAAGCACATATCTCTGTGCTGTTTTATGATAGATCGTTGCGCTTTTCATATATGATTCTATATAAAAGTTACAAATTATCAAAATTTGCCATAAGATCCCTTTTGTCAGACACCGGCCCATATATAGTCTTATCTCCTTCAACTGTCGATTAAATGCAGACGGTTACTGATTCCATTTAAACTCTGAATAAATGAAAATAGGTTTTCGCTTATTTCGAGACACAAATTTCATTATCTAGTGGTAAAGTAATAGAACATTCTTTTGATTACATTACAAGGTTCATTTAGCTCAAATTGGAGAGGACATTATAGCACATTTTGTAACAAAGTTAAACTTTTAGCATACAGACAGATTCCCGTCTGTAGACATTTTAAAACAAATCAAGTCTTTTTTTTGTCTGGTTCAACAGTCTCTTCAAAATAAAATAACCCTAGATTTTTCCAATTATCATTCTACTTAAATCTTTTATCGGATCGTTATCGGCCTGTCAGGATTCCGGGATTTTGATTTAAGTAGAATGCTAACTGGGTTAACGTCGGCAGTCTATTGTCTTTCTTGAAAGTCTGTGCCTTTCCTTACTCGTCTATGGTCGGGCTCACTGTGGTTCTATTGATGGTTTTCTCGGGTTCTGACTTCCAATTTGTGTCACCTTCGTTTCATCACTGTGTTGAGAAATTAATTTATATGTTGTTGTTATTTTCTGTTTTGATCCCAGTGTAGGATTCAGATGGGGTTCGTGGATTCAATCGAACCCTCCGCCCCCCCCTCCCCCCCCCCCCGCCCCCCTCCCCCCCCCCCCCCCCCCTACACACACACTTTTGACTCAAAATTTCATTTTCAGTGGAAATTTTGGATGAATTTGATAAATTTGGAACACTTTTCCGTACATTTTTCTTCACCAAGTCCATTTTACGATCTGTAACTGTATGGAAAATTACTGAGTAAGTGGCAAACAGAGTAGACCCTGATCAGACGCCGCGCCTGTCTGTTCGAATACGCAAAGTAAGTACGGTAATATGATTAAATCGAACCCCCCACCTCAGAAATCCTCTTGGATTCGTCCCTGACGGTCTTTACTATCCATTTTGGATAAAGGGGCAGTGTCAATAGCCCCCGATAAGGCATGTTTTTGGACCCGAGCGATTCTCTTTTTAATCCTCTTAAATGATCCTTTACGTATTGTATGCAAACTATTTATTGGAATGGAGCAAACGTTTGACAGATATATTCAAATTAAGTGGGTGAGGTAACTTCCCCACTAACCCAGCTGGTGACAAACAAATAGCTATACAGCTTTACAGCTATTATATAATTCTATAACCTTATACGGCTTTGATTACATATATGTGGCTTCTTAAATGCATGTTATAATTTCTGCTGTAAGACGCAGTGTGGAGGAGTTATAGAACAATAATCTTGGCAGTGAGTTTTCTTGAATTTTCAAAGGGCCGACTTTACAAAACAACACTTTTTCATCTTTGATATTGCTCGTGCTTTATATATGCTCCTCGCCAAAAATCTAGCATAATACAAATATTCAGAATAATGTAATTTAATTATGCACATTTTCAGCATAAAATTTCATTGCATTCTGATGCATCAATGTTTATGGAAAGTTCCAACACCAAATTTCATTGGATTTTACACAACAATGGGAGAATTAGAACGCATGTGCAATGTCACCCAATACTATAACTTTTGAAAAAGAAAAGAAGTTCGAGTTCGAACTTACAAAATTCTACGTTAAGTAAACACTTTGCAATCAACAAAAAGTTTCAATTTATGTCTTCGATAGATTATTCACTAATATCAGGTACTGTCCGCTCAGCGTCATTTCAGAAATCGATGTCAGTCATCACGATTATTTACTATAGACGATATCTCATTTATTCAATTAAATAAGATATCTAATTTAATATATCAGATATCTTATTTAGTATATCAGATATCTATATTGATATATTAGATATCTTATTTAACAAATAAGATATCCTATATAGTAAATAAGATATATGTGGAATTAAATAAGATATCTAATATGATATATCAGATATCTTATATAGGATATAAGATATCTTATATAGGATATAAGATATCTGATATATTAATTCAGGTATCTTATATCCTGTATTAGATATCTTATATCCTATATAAGATATCTGATATAATGCATAATAAATTGTAAAACGGCTTGTTTTACTATTTATTCTATGAATCAGATATCTTATATAATATATAAGATATCTGATATATTATATCAGATATCTTATATAAAATAGATATTTTATATATCAATTAAGATATCTAATATGCTATATAAGATATCTGAATTGACATATAAGATATCTAATATGCTATATAAGATATCTGATATGCTATATAAGCTATATCAGATATCTTATATAAAAAGATATCTTATATGTCAAAGATATCTAATATGCTATATAAGATAGCTAAATTGACATATAAGATATCTAATATGCTATATAAGATATCTGATATGCTATATAAGCTATCTCATATAGGATATAAGATATTTTATTTACTAAATAAGATATCTCATTTATTCAATCAAATAAGATATCTCATTTAGTATATCAGATATCTTATTTAGTATATTTGATATCTATATTAATATATAAGATATCTTATTTAACAAATAAGATATCTTATATGGTAAATTAGATATCTTATATGTGGAATTGAATAAGATGTCTCATATATTATATCAGATATCTTATATAGGATATAAGATATCTAATATAGGGTATAAGATATATCTGAATTAGTATATCAGATATCTTATGTCCTTTATTAGATATCTTATATCCTATATAAGATATCTGATATATTATATTAGATATCTATTTTGCTTAATAAATAGTAAAACAGCTTGCCATAAAGAACGGAGATATCTATTACATATCGAGACTCCTGCTGGGCCACTGAAGTTTCTCAGTCCCTTCCTGGGCGAGAGATTCTGTAACTACACGAGCCCTATTCGGACGGGCATTGTCGTCCTGAAAAATGGGACGTGCAGCTTAATGTGCTCGAAAATGTGTGTGCACAATAGGCTGAAGGATATCGTCAATGAAACGTTGTCCTGTCAAAGTTTGTCTAACTACTACAAAATCAAGCCTGTGGTCATGACTAAAGCAGTCCCACCACCGAACATTTCAGTCTCGGCAACAACGTTATTTTGAAATGGATCTGTCCACGTCGACGCCAAAGACGTGCACGCACATCCGTAAATCGTAACAGAAAACGGCTCTTGTCTGACCAGTAGATACCGCGCCACGTTCTCAAGTTGCAGCGAAGTTTGTCAGTGACCTACTGCATACGATTGCATCGATGATCAGGCGTTAGAAATGTTGGACGGCGAGGGCGACACGCCTTTAATCCGGTCTTGTTAAGTCGCCTGTTAACAGTTCTGGTACTGACATGCACATTCAGATTTTGCCACTGCTTACGAAGTTCAGAATAAGGAGCTCTAGTATCACGAACAGCCGATCACACAAGCACTCTATCGTCGGCTGCAGAAGAGAGTCTCGGTCTCCCAGACCGTGGTCTGTCAGTGATGTCACTGGTTTCGCAATACTTTGCAATCAGCCGGCTTACTTGGCTCTGATTTAGCCCAAAACGTCTGGCAATTACAGTCTGAGTTTGGCTAGCCTCAAACATACCGACTATGCACAAATTTGCAGAGTAGGAGGCACCATGATGTCTTCTTATCAAACTTGAAATTTTGGTACATGAGGGTAGCCTAAGAAAAACGTGAGCCGTATACAGTACATTTTGTATTAGCAAAAAAGCATGATATTGTTTTATCAAATGTATATATGATAATTTATACTATGCTAAACAAATTATATCAAATATGCCAGTTTTCTTACTTTTGCGAATCTCCAAAAATATGCTTAATTTTTTGCGAGCTGTTTAGATGCATTACTATGATACGTAAACTATTATTATTTTTAAATTGCTAATTATTTCAAAGCAAAAACATGTTGTGAATCTCAAGTATTTATATCTTTTATACGGTGAGATTTCTATCTGGAAGCCTGGTACAAGCTGTTTACTTGTTTTCTGCTTGATTTATTACTTAAATCTTTGAGTCAACATATGCGTTGATGTCATTCATGACGTCTAAGTAATGTTGACGTTTGTCATGTTAATTGCAAGAATTCACAACTGCCAGTGACATGGATAGATTTAATTACTGTGTTATCTGTAGTATGGTCTTTGTTTCCAAAGGCAATTTTTTGACGTTTATTATATTTTTGAATGCTCTGTTCTGTCATATTTCGCATGAAATAAAAGTGGTTTTAATCTTGACTTGCTTCCAGGTCATAGGCTAAAAGATTGTTTAAGTCAGTGCCGTTGAGAACATTGAGTACTGACATGAAAAGTATAAGCCTCATATACATATGTTCTGACACATTTAATCCTTTGTTAATTTCACTTAGCTTTGTGAACAATGGATCGATTGGTTTTGACCTTGAACTTAAACTGTCATAAACACGTTTCCAGTTTTCCTCTTATCTGATTTTCATGACTTTCCTCAGTAAAAAGAATTCAACACACTCTTATAGTCATTTAGACTCTCCAGTATTTGTGAAAACATTTGTAGTACTTTAGTCATCCTCTCCCCAGTCATCAGCTTGCGCCTTTGCATCATATATATTATTCTAAGTATTCAGAGCTGAGATGTTTGTTTAGTTGATGCCTGTCTTGACCTAATTATGACAACAAAACAGAGGCGATATGTGCGCAACATCCGACGGTTTGATTACCTAAACAGCACTGGCAGTACCAGCCCTGATTGGTGCCAGCCCATGACTTTATTCGAAGAAGTCTGTTTACTTCCTGTCAGAAGCGCTATTTGATTGTATTTGAGCCTTAAGAATACCAGAGTTAAATCAAATACTAATGTTGGTATACTTAAATGTCATACTGGCTATCAGATGACAGATATTCTTCTGTGAATACCCTGGCCTGATTAAGGTAGGAAATGACCTTGGCCAACATTCTCAGTTCATTCACCAAGAAGTCATCAAGAGCTGCCTGTTATATCTTGCTAAAATTACAGTATTTATTTCCTAACCTGTCAGAACCTTTCTTTTAGTCTGTTTTGTGTTTTTGCTGAAGCCATCATTCACTCTGCAATTGTGATTGTGATGTTCTCACTGTTGTGATAACGGGTGGTCTGAAACTATTGCAAACTGCATATACTTTTTCTAATATAGTCCCCAATAAATGGAATCAGACTGATTGGCATCATATTGCTGAAGGAGTTCCATTGTTTTAGTTGTCCTTGTTCAACAACCCACCTTACTTTTGTTACCCGCCTCGGTTGATTCGAGTCTTTATATGTAGTTTTTATGACTTTTAGAGGAAATGGGACATTTCATTCTGTAAGCATTTATTGCTAAGTAAGTCTGCAAAGTCAGACTTTCATTCTCTGAATCCTTTGTCAATGTAACCACCTGAACATCTACTCCAAACCCATTCATTACTTGTTATCTTCTCTGCATTTGTTAGTTACCTATTATCCTCTCGGTATTTTTTTCAACCCGTGTCTTTATCATTTAACTAAAACATTTTTTCATCAGCTAAGAAAGGCTCTGGTTCTGATAGTATGTATACTTATTCAGCAAAAGGAATCGTTGCTTTTATCGAGTTTTTTAATGAATAGACTTTGAACGCCGCTACATTAACCAAATACAGTCCATAAGTTTTGGTGACAAGGTGCCATATTAGGCGGTAGTAGTTTTGTATACATTATAAAGTTCCAGTGAATCTAATAAAAGTAACTTCGAAATTGCTTTTCTGTTTGACATGTTGCATTGACCATTGTTTTTATTTTATTCTGCTATTAGTCAAGGGGAAATACTGCATGGTATTAAGTATTGTATGCAATTCAAAATTCAATATGTCTTGATTTCAGGAAAGGCGCAATTATAAGGTGCATCGTATTTTTTGAATAACAATAAATAATCACAAATAATTACAATATTTTGAATAACCACTACGCCTTAATGTTTTCCGTTTCATATGGAATAGTGTCTAGTTTAGATGCAACTGGTCGTACAGAGTAATACACTATTTTGCAACATGTATTGAATAAAACGACATGTTTTAGTAAAATTGTAACTGCTCCTGACAAAACATCCATCCATCCGTCCGCACTAGTAAAAAATGTACACACATGTTAAATTATCTATCTAATATCGATTGAACATTAGTTTCAGCATTACTTTTGCAAAGGCTGATAACTATTTCTGTAAATAAGGTATTTTGTTTTGAAACATGCACTGGAAGTAGATTTTCCGGTTGATTATATTTTCAATTTTGTTGTATTTAGATAAAAAAATTATTGCATGGAACAATTTGGTCGAACTGCATTTATTTTGCATTGTAACGCTTCCTCGGTTATTCTTTGAAATTCAGTCATAGTCATTTTATTATATGTTTACTCAATGAAACGCAATATTATAATTGTGTAATTGTGATTTGTTGGCTGAATCTTGCTTTATGGAACTGTATAAAGGGTTGCTTCCATCAGGACAATCAATGTATTTAACTAACTGATTGGGAGACAACTTCCACTTTCACCATTTAATTTTGAGTGAATTGATTTAGTTTTGGAAGAAGTTGAAAAATACTAATAATTTATTTAAATGGTTACTTTGAAAAGTATGTCATTTGAATATTATTTTTGCCAATATCTGTTAATTGGTGACGTCGCATTTTTGATTACAGTTTATTTTTGAAAAAAAAAATGCTTTATAGGGTCTGTCAGTTAAACTGTTCTAAAACTACTTTGCTCAATTTGTTCACTTTTTCATTGCCCAGATCGTTCTTTCAAATGAATTGATTTTTCCCAAGTCTTGCTATAGACCAAGGCATGCTCGGAAGAACATTTTTCATCCGAGGGCCAGTACAATATTTAAGTAATATTTTAGTACAATATTTTAGTACACAAACATGAATCTGGAATTCTGAAAGCCCAAATACAATCTCACCACATTTCTAACTGGTTAGAATACAATCGGACTGGCACCAATCAGGGGCTGGTACTGCCAGTGCCGTATAGGTAGTCGAACCGTCGGATATTGCGCACATATCGCCTCTGTTTTATGCTGTTTAGGTTGTGATAGACATGGATTGTAAATAAGATGCATAGGCGGATGTTGATGAATGGGGAGAGGATGATAAATTTGGGAAACGTTTCCTTATACCTCTCTTCAACAAGTCCATTTTACTACCTGTAAATATGTGTACATTTGCAAGGTGAGTGGCAAACAGAGTGGACCCTGATTAGACACCGCGTTCTGCGGCGTCTGATCTGGGTCTACACTGTTTGCTCAGATATGTCTGTCCGAATACGGAGAGTAAGTACGTTAATAAGACTAAATCGAACTCCCTCAGAAATTCTCCTGGATCCGCTGATGAGTTGGGGAATCCATACGCGGAATGAACAATTATTTGTAACTAGAGGACCGAGACAGTTCACGAACAAGACAATTTACCGACACACATTTTGGGGACAGTTCACCGACAAAATTGGAGACAGTTCACCGACAAATTTTAAGACAGTTCACCGGCAAAAAATATTATTTATGGGTTTTAATGAAGAAAATAATTGTGTCTTTTTGAGATAAAATAGTAAGATAAATAGTAGGCGATGACATACATAAACATGCCGAGTCCATTAATAACCCATTGTAGACTGAATGAACTCTCCCACACTATATATTGAAATCTTCTAATTTCGATTTAAGGTATATTAGGATATGTGGTTTAGATATTCCTAGAGAAAAACGACTGAAATATTTGCAAACAGTGGAGACCCTGATCAGACACCGCATTTTGCGGCGTTTGATCTGGGTCTGCACTGTTTGTCACTTACCCTTTTAGGGGTGTCCAGACTACAATGGGCTAAACGAGATGAAAATAAATGTTAGAAACCATTGTCTTAGCTGTCTACTTGCCGAAAATTCGGTGACAAATTAGAACCAGAAATATAATCATTTACTGGGATAACTAAAATTTCACATATTGTTTCTGAATTTTCTGACAAAGTTTTGTCATGTGTCTCAAATGCCGCGTGAAGAAGAAATGAAAAAATATATAATCTATGAATGATTATGTTGTTTGTATATTTTTTTTCGCTTTTCATGCTTTATTTGTAATACAAAGACGTGTATTTATAAAACTAATAAGTATTTTCAAAACAAAAAGCGAAAAAAAAACTGCTATGTTTAACTGTATATGTTAAAGGTACAAACAATACAACAGCGGGCAAAGACACAGATCAGCCTGTGCACATGTGCGTATTTTGTTTCGTTTATCATAAGCAGTGGGCCAATATGCCAAAGGAAATAGCATACTCGATCCCGAATCAAATTAATAATATAAAAAAGCGCTTCGCTGGAAAAGGTCAGAGTCTGCACGTTTGTCAACTCATCTTATGGTTGAATGAACTTTCCGATTTTAAGGTAAGTAGGGCAAGGATTTATGGTGTCTGTATGTATTGGTAAACACACACACACACACACACACACACACACACACACACACACACACAAAACAAAACAAAACAAAACAAAACAAAACACAAACAAAAAAAACGAGCTGAACGTACTGCAAGGGATGTACAAGTGACATACTGCAAAGGATGTGCAACTGGTCAAACGCCTGCTATGAGAAGCGAAGAGTATGGTAAAACATCGAGATGACATACATACCCTGTAAGCATTCTTTATAAATCTATAGCGGGCCGTTATCGGCCCGTCAGGGTAGCTGACGGGCCGATAACGGCCCGCTATAGATTTATAAAGAATGCTAGCTGGGTACACATGCCGCGCCCATTAAAAATATTCAAATAATTATCACTTTCTACATAACGGTCTGATAGGTTCATCACAAGCCACTGCCCTGCACGATGGAAATTCATACAAATATATATTTTTTACGAGTATATGTGCTTTCAGTTTAATCTTTTGACATTTTTCTTCAGTTTAAAGTTTCAAATACATTTTTTTGTCGGCCAACTGTCTTCAAATGTGTCGGTGAATTGTCTTTAAATTACGTGTCGGTGAATTTCTTGTCGGTGATCTGTCTCGGAACCAGCATAACTTGGAAAGAATCAGGGTTAAGGGCGAAGGTTGGCCAACCATAAACCCACAACTGCTACCCTATAACCTGTAACATCTTGCTGCCAGTGAGTAGGATATTTGGATAATTATATGTGTTGAGGTTTTATGGCCCAGTCAAGCCAATGGGTCATGTCAAGCGCGGTCAGCACGGTTAACCAGTACTTTGTATATTTTTTCGCAAGAAACTGACAACTGCCTTTCTTGAATCAGCGTAAGAGAGCGAATGACCGTAGATAAATATTTCATGATCAATTTCCACGAAAGAATGTTGCCGACCTGGCGGAGGTCGAACCCGCAGCCTCCTGATCACCAGTCGGACGCGCATCCAACTGAGCCACCGAGGCCGGCTGATATTTGTATAAAGAAGAGGCGCCGATTTATTGATATTTGAAATTACATCACTGGACCTGGACTTTGGAGAAACTTACTAACTCTTTTGAGCAAAACATTTTAAACATTTTAGTTGGCAGCGGAACGTTTACCGAGGACAGTGACCTTGTCACGCTACAGTAACTGTTACGTTTGATTGAAAGGTCGTAAGTGAAATGTCGTTGGACAATTTCTCTAAAACTGGGGTGTCAGTCAATGCGCCTTGTGTGTGCAAGTGTATGTGTGCGTGTGTGCGGGTAGGGCGGGCGGGGTTAATTCCTAAGAAGCCTTGCGTAAATAATAAGGTAAATACTATCGCGCGCGTCACCATTTCCGGGTCAGTTACACGTCAACTACAGGATTGCTTGCCATCGGATATTTTGATACCAAATTATATGTGTGCAAAATGCTTAGTAGCTTTCTTCCACAGACCCACTGTCAGACCCCGATTCCGGGTCACGTCGTCAATATATCTGGTCACTCGATAATAGAGAGACATTAGAGTACGCTGACTGGATAGAAATGGACACATTGCCTTACATTTGACACGAAATAATACGTCGTCATTTTTCTGACAAAAATATTTTTACATACCCAAACAGTTAACGAAATAGCATCAATACTCATTTTCCAAGTCATTAGATTCCAGCGAAATTCCGCCAAATTGGAAAAGAAAATGCAAGTATAGTGCCATTTTTTTTCATAAAAGGGGTCAGAACGAAACACGCAAACTATCGACCAGTCAGCCTTACTGCATCAGTATCTAAAATGCTTGAACATATTGTTGTAGTCCAAATTACGGACCATTCAGATCGCCAAAAAATACTACACGAAAACCAACAAGGATTTCGAGCCCGTCGCTTATGTGAAAGTCAGATGTTTCTCACGACTGATGACATCCCCAGGGGTATAAACCAGGGTCAACAAGTTGATACGGGCATACTGAATTTTGCGAAAGCCTTTGATAAGGTTTCACATCGAAGGCTTTTAAGGAAAATGTCATACGAGGGTCGTACAAAAAGTTCTGTCACTAATAGGCTTACTTAGTTTCATCCCAGGTATATTTTAAAATGCTTCACTGCACTTGAATGGTATGTTGAATAGCTAACGTTTATTTCGTGCAAATTGCTTTCCAACTGATCGAGTTATTTCAAACTGAAATAGATGCAGTCATATACACTGACCAATTTACATGTTGCATTGGAACATGGACCAGAAGACTGAAATTCGTAGCTATATTAAATGCCGCATTAGGCTTAATATAGATTCAAAGCATATATTCAATTGAATTGTGTGGTATATATGGACCTCAGACCATTTCAATGCGCAAAGTTTTTAGGTGGGTTAAAGCTTTTAAAGCTGGGAAATTTTCTGTTGCAGATGATACCCGTCCTGGAAGGCCTAAAACCTCTGTTACCAAGGCTAACATCGCTGCTGTAAAGATTGTGGTCGAACAGGATGCGCGATTGTCTGTCAAAGATATAGCTAGTTGTACTGGCATATCAGAAGGCAGTGTGCAAACAATCTGCAAAAGCGTTTGGACCCGAGAAAGGTTTGCGCTAGGTGGGTACCTCATTTGCTCACTGAGGAGCAAAAGACACAACGCCTTAAATGTGCCCGGGAACTTTTGAAAACATACAAAGGCTGTAATAGTCGGGTTATTTCTAACTTGCTAACAGGTGATGAAGCCTGGGTGCGCATGTTTTAGCCACAAAGAAGGGCTGATAATAAGAAATGGAAGCGTAAAGATAAAAAACGCCCATGTATTGCCAAGAGAACCATAAGTTCCAAAAGATGTTGAACGCAATTTTCTTTAATTCAAGTGGGCCAGTCGTTCAAGTGCCTTGGTCATACAGTCACTGGCCGATTCTATAAGAATTCTGTACTGAAGAAAGTGAAAGAGTTTTACAATAAGAAACGACCAAGCAAAGGATGGTCAGGAGTCCACCTTTTACATGACAACGCCTCCTCTCATAAGCAAGAGTTGTTAAGTCTTTTTTGGCTTCTGAAAAGGTGAAAGTGTTAAACCATCCACCTTATTCACCTGACCTGAGTCCCTGTAACTTCTTTTTATTTCCAAGGCTTAAGAAAATCCTTTCTGGAAATAAGTATACGACTAGAAGTTCTATTGGCAACGATATTTATCAGTGTCTCCAACAGATACCAAAAGAAGACTATTTATCTGCTTTTTGCGACTGGGTAAAAAGGTTACAAAAATGTGTTTCAGTAAAAGGGGAATACGTTGAAGGTTTGTAATAAAAATATGTTTGATAAAACGTAGCACTGAAGTAATCCGAACCCAGTGACAAAACTTTTTGCAGGACCCTCGTATTATGATATTCGTGGATTAACTCTTAACTGGGTGACCAAAATCAACAAGTCGTTGATGGTGAAATCTCTCAGCCTGCGGAAGTCACACCCGGAGTTTCACAGGGGACGGTACTCGGACCTACATAGTTTTTGATATAACAAGAGGCCCACGGGCCACGGCTCGCTCACCTGAGTGACATAGCTACTGCGGATATGCAGATGTTATGCAAAAATTTTCCAATCCTATCATCGCAACTATTAATGAAAAGATCATCATTAGAGCAGTTCTTAGTTTTGAAGAAGAATATATGGGCCTGACAGTCAATGGAGCGCGATCATTTGAGCAAACTATCAATCATATTTCAACAGTAGGATCAATGTGAAATTTGGTGGAAATTGGCTGTGGTTTCTGAAGAATCATGATTTTATACATGTAAACAGCACACTGGCAGGGAAATATTATAAACATAAACAAGACGGTGGCCATCTTAGATCAGTGACGGTGATCAGTGATCAGAACGATTTTAGCTACTGTTGATCTACAAGTCACCTCCATACATGTACTTCCAATATAAATGTATATGGCCCATACAAATGCATGGGGACGCAAATTTGACCTTGCCGTAAAAAGGTCAAACGTCAACATAGGACCATCATTTTAGCAATTTTGGTAGATCTCCTGTCCCCTATAATTTGTGCAAAGAATATGGCCCAAGGATTATTTGGTTCTGGAGAAAAGAAATAATTTTTTAAAGTTTTTTACCATATATGGGCAGCCATTTTGATCAATGGACCATACCCATTTTAGCAATCTTTCGTTCTCCTGTCCCAAGGAGGCTCCACGTGAAATTTGACCGACACTGGTCGAGACGCTTCAGAGGAGGTCATTTGAAATTATCAACATTTTTCCATACAAATGTATGGGGCCTATACAAATGCATACAGAAGCAAACTTATTCTCGCCGTAAAAAGATCAAATATCAATGTACGACCATCATTTTAGCAACTTTGGTAGACCTCCTATCCCTGATGGTTTATGCTAAGATTCAGCCATAAGGCATCCTCGGTTCTGGAAAAGTAGATTTTTAAAGGTTTTTACCATATATGGGCATGACAGCCATCTTAGTCAATGGACGGCAACTATTTTAGCAGTCTTTCATTCCCCTGTCCCAGGGAGGCTCCAAATGAAATTTTAGCAACACTGGCCCAGAGGCTTCAGAGGATAAGTCGTTTGAAATTCTCAACAGTTTCCCATACACATGCATAGAGAAGCAAACTTGACCTCTCCGTAAAAAATCAAATGCAAATGTATGACCATTATTTTAGCAACTTTGGTAGACTTCCCGTCCCCGATGATATATGCAAAGATTCAGTCATAAGGCATCCTCGGTTTTGGAGAAGATTTTTAAAGGTTTTTACCATATCAGGGCATGGCGGCCATCTTGGTCAATGGACGGCAACCATTTTAGCAACCTTTCATTTCCCTGCCACAGGGAGGCTCCAAATGAAATTTGATCATCATTGGCCCAGAGGCTGCAGAGGAGGTCATTTGAAATTCTGAATATTTTTCCCCATACAAATGCATAGGGAAGCAAACGACCTTGCCGTAAAAAAGTCAAATGTTAATGTACGACCATTCTTTTATCAATTTTGGTAGACCTCCCGTCCCCGATGATTTATGCAAAGATTCAGCTATAAGGCATCCTCGGTTCTGGAGAAGAAGATTTTTAAAGGTTTTTACCATGTATGGGCATGGCTGCCATCTTGGGCAACGGACCGCGACCATTTTAGCAATCTTTCGTTCCCCCAACCTAAGGAGGCTCCAAATGAAATTTGAGCAAAATTGGCTCAGGGGCTTCAGAGAAGAAGTCGTTTGAAAATGTTAACGGACGGACGCACGGACGAAAAGTGATCACTATAGACATTTTTAATGTTATTGTTTTCATCCGGGCTATTGACCACGTGATAACAATATTATGTCACGTGACCAATAATTGTGGCTGGCAAAAACATTTCCCGTTCCAATGATACTAATTGATTCTAGCCAAACTTTACTTGGATAATACATTCCTCTTGGTCAATATTCACTTGTAAATTTTATCTAGCGTTTAAAAATACAGTTTAAGGAAGCAATTTGACTGCTTTTCCTAAGACAACTACAACTGTTTCAATGATATTTTTCCGATATCAGCAGGTACGCGCGCAACCGTAATTTTGCTTTATGGGGACCATTTTAACGCCTAGTTTTAGCTACTATATAGTCAAAATATGCGTTAATATTTGTGGTTATGACAGTTGAATGATCACTCGATGAGAATCTTTTCTGAAAAGAAATTTTTGACGAATGAAAATGCTTTATTTCTCTGAAAAGAAATCGGCAATTTTACTGTCCGATAAACGGAAACAACAACTTTCGGCCATCCAACAGGTACGAGCCTAGAACGTACTCTGCGTTAAAGACCGAGAGGTTCCGGATGATTTTTATCGTGTAGTGTTTAAAAAGGTCTATAGCTCATCCTGAGCAGAGCTCAGGTGAGCTAAAAATGACATTGCTGAAAACATAAGCTCAAGTATCAGTCTTTTCGTTGACGACTGTGTTATCTATCATCAAACTGACTCTCCTGAAGATCATCTCGTCCTCGGACCTAATAATACCCGGACTTGTCATTAACGGACCTGCCAAAAATACAAAATTATAAGAACTCAGCCACGACAACATAAATACAATACCTGTACCGTAGTTACTAGTCCAGTGTATATTGGGTCCAAGTCTCGTCCTACAAGAGGATTTAAACAAACTGGTTGACTGGAGTAACATTTGGCAAATGGAATTTAACGTTGTGTGTGGTTATGGACAATGAAACTCTAAGGAATAAAATTTGACCTTTCTCTTACCTTTTTTGAATATAAAATGAAAAATCAAACATTACCCCCAAAAATATTTGCCCATGCTTTTATACCCTACCATATTGAAATTGAGCCGAAATGACTAGGGGCCGAAACGACCCAGGGCCGACACGACCCACCTACCAAGGCGTGTCGGCCTTGGTAGGTGGGTCGTGTCGGCCCTGGGTCGTTTCGGCCTTGGTAGGTGGGTCGTGTCGGCCCTGGGTCGTTTCGGCCCCTAGTCATTTCGGCTCAGTTTCAATATGGTAGGGTATAAAAGCATGGGCAAATATTTTTGGGGGTTTAAAGTAAATGTTGAGATGGATAGAAAGATAGATAGATAGATAGATGGATAGATAGTTGGACATAGCATGATAGATAGATAGATAGATAGTAGATAGATAGATAGATAGGCCGACTGACAGATAGATAGATAGATAGATAGATAGATAGATAGATAGATAGATAGATAGATAGATAGGCAGGTAGACAGACATTTCATCCTTGATTTAATTGATTAAAGTTAAAAGCGGCAATCATTCATTACGAAAACACACCTATTCAAATATATAGAAAATTTCACCTCCAAAAACTAAAAATTTTCAGATAAAAAGCTCTGGTATTTTTCATATTTTGTGCTCAAAACATAGATTGTGGCTACTCGTTAGAACCTCGGCGAGGCGGTTCTAATGAGTACCCACAATTTATGTTTTCGAGAAATAAAGTATAGCTCTTTTCGGAAACTAGGTTATCTTCCTTAGATGAGTACTCTTCATTAGCACTACTTAACTTCCGGGGACTATCGATTTTTACATACTAGCAACAGCATTTTGGAATACTGAAATCCAATATTCACCGTAATCCACCGAAATCCAATTATAATATCAAGTTTACCAAGATTTATGTAAATTTAGACATATACACTGTTAAATAATATATAAACAGATAATATGTCTAAGTTTAGAAGAATAGTTTGGAATAATAATGATTTTACTAACGTTTTTACTATTTCGGAATCTATCGAAATCCAATAATAATTACCGAAATCCAATTATATTATCAAGTTCACTATTTTAATAACGTTTTTACAATTTTTATATGTGGAGTTACGTCCCTTCATAGTTTAGCTACTTGACCGGTACATAGAAATATGGGGGAACACAGCGAAACATTTTCCATAATTAAAGCTTTGGTTTTTCCTGCAAATTATCTCCACTGGAGATGATATCAAGCATGAAATGTTAAGATATAACGCACAGATTTGTATTTGTTTTGCATATGACTGCATGTAAATCGGTAGCATAACGGTTTTAAAAACTCTCCCACAAACACTAAATTTAAATGATTTGTCCAAACTTAACCTTTACCACTTTCTGGGCTAATTCAGCAGATGACACAGAACACAGCATCTGATCAGGGTCTGTATTTTTTTTTTTTTTTTTTTTTTGCACTGCATTAAAACAAAACACAAACTAAATAGAGTTGTATAAGTTTACCCTGGCTAATTCAACAGACTACAATTTATTAGATTTTTTCCCAGAAAGGGTGATTTGAAAATTGCATGCAAATTCTTTCTAGTTGGAGAAAATTTGCATGTAATGTCAGAACCTGTTTTCTGCGAAAAATAAGGAAAATATTACAAAATGTCGTCTGAGTATGAATAAACCTTAAGGTGCTGCTAATCACAACTACAGCAGACGACATTTCAAAGTATCTTTTTTTAATATTTTTCATAGAAACTGATCATAGAAACTGATAAGTCTTTTTGACTTTTATTGGCATTCATGTGAAATCTTCTGCCAAGCAGACGAATTTACATGTAATGTCAAGACTTATTTACTATGAAAATCTAAATCAAAATGAAAATCGTGTTCTACAAATTTTGCTTTGCACTTAAAGAGTTTAGTTTTAATTTCTATTGCGATACTGGATTCCATTCTTCTTTGACTATTCGAACAACAACTCTTTACCATACCTGACCTGAAGTTAGAACACAGCCGTTGATTTGTCAAAATGCTGCTGAATAAATGACATACAGATTTGGCTCTGATCAGACACCGTTTTTGCGGCCTTTGATCTGGGTCTCCACTGTTTGTTTATTCTGTTCAAATATTTAGACCAACTATTGTATTTCTAGATTCTGTGAATTAGAATAAAGTTCTGAAAAAATAAATAAATAAATAAATAAACTTCCTACCTATTCCTGCGCAAGTGTGTTAAGTTCATAACTGAATAATTTGGACCTCTGATTTCTTTTGACCGACAATTAAAAGTAAAGTACTGGCCACCTAAGCACAATGCATGTGCCAGTCATGGACAGGTGTTTGATAATGCCTAATCTAAACAATTTACGGGATTAACAAACAGCCTTTAACCATCAATCAATTAAAGCAAACTGCATTAATCGTTAAATGACTCAAGGCTGTTTTTAATCTTTAATCATTTCAATAATTATAGTGAGTATTGCCGTTATTTTTAACGGTTTGTTACAGGTTTGCTGTGGTGTCTGAACCGCTGTAGAATTACGATGCCCGACTTATATATTTTCCCCTTTTTTCGGTGGCATACCGTAGGTAAAGAACCTATGATCGATAGTCCCCGGAAATAGAATGTGCCTATAACACACGCGCAGTGCGTTATTGGAGAGTTCCTTATCAGGGGCTGATAACCTAGTTTCCGGAAAGGGCTATACCTCTGTAAACCCCAGTTTTACTATATAAAAGTGGGGTTTAAGGGGGACCAAAATTATATAGCCATGTTTTCGTGATGATTGATTAATTATCATGTTTATTTTGATATTTGGTAATCGGTTTATCAAGGTGGGAAATTTCGGGCCATTTATAGTTAGTCTTTAATCCTTTGCGATAATCCAGGTATTAATCGATTAATTGAAGTGTGAAAACTCGTGCGTGTTAATTAAATATGGTTTGTTTGATGTGTGACTTTGTCGGAGAAAGGCGATGTCTGCACCCAGCATACAGAATTGTTAAATACTGTAATCAAACTACAATCAGACTGTGTTGCGGATTTACTGGTGTAAAACACTTATAAAGTTTGACATTTCACGTGAATCGTTTGCTAGACATCCGATTCACATGAAATTTTAAGCTTTATTTTCTCTTGAAAGATAATTTTAATGCTTGATAAATAACAGAGGATATCCGAGACAAAACAGGCTTCACATTAATAGGATATACCCTATCAACCACGACCTATGATACCCACAGACTTCATCAAACAACCAAATGATTGTTCTATCTATCACCCCAAACCTGGAGGGACTTAAAAAGAAGGTCTTTGACATCACTAGACTCTTCATCAAACAACAAAATGATTGTTCTACCTGTTATCCGTAACCTAGAGGGGACTTTAAAAAATCAGGGCGAAACGACCCAGGCCGAAACAACCCAGGCCGAAACAACCCAGGGCCGAAACGGCTCAGGGCTGAAATGACCCGGAACGAACAAACACACACACTAGCCCCTTGTCGAGATGTCTGCCTAGCGGATTTTGACAAGAGTCCCTGCAAGAATCAGTTCATGTGAAAATGTAGATAACTTTATTACTAAACTGACAAAAGAAGAGTGCGTCTGTATTGAAGCTAACTATACATGTACCGTTCGTTTAGTACTGAGATAATGAAAATACAGTATAATCAACAGAACATGAGATTTTTGAAATTATCAAGAAGTTTAGAAAACAAAATCAAAACTATGACCGCGAACAGCGTAGGCCATTCCGTGGACCCTGTCCAGTTTTTCTCCACAATTCAAGTGAAAATAACACTGAAACTAGATGACCCGCTTTGGACTCCAAAACACAATGTTTGCCCAGCCATAAAATACATTTCGTTCCTGATTTTTTATTTTTCCTTTGGAACATTACCTTTAACTAAACTTCGAACCGACAATAGACAATAAAAAATTAGCACCAGTAGTAAACTGTAAACTCAAAATCATGCGTCTAAATTTAGAACATGGGAATATCAGAATTTAAAATAAAGCAGTTGATCGATAATGTCGATATCAATTTGGGTACAAATTTACTGGATTCAAATTCAGAATAAATAAAGAGAATAACGGTACGTTTTATGCCAAGTGGATTTCTTATTTTTAGGATAACCTATCAAAGACAAAATGATCCAAATTAGTTGACGACCCAGAAAGAATGATGTGACTATAGAATCTTAAAGAAATGACCCACTGAGAGCAAAAACGGAAAACAGCATGTGTTAAAGACTAGCTAGTTTCAGTCAATTAAACCTCATCAGTGACCCTCATATAAATTTTTAAAAAAAAATCCGGAAATGGGTTCAGTGATAACAAAGGACGAGAAAATATAAACTACGATAAAAAGTGAAGTACGGAGAGACGTTTTATGGCTGCCATGCAGCACTAAAGCCTGAATATAGGAAGATCTGCATATTAAACTGCTCTGGATGGATGTTGTACAAAAAAAAAAAAAAAAAAAAGGATTTTGATAAGGGTTGAGATAAGGTCAAAATGATGAGTATTATGTTTCAAATAGAGTTTGGTCTGTACCTTCTCTCATTGCAATTCTTGCATGTTTTTTTTTCTAAAAGCAAAATGTGTCCTTATCAAAATACTTTGAATATAATAAGAGCCACATTAAACCTCAAAGCTGTCTAGTGATGTAGCTCATACTGTCAAAGATACTTTACCCTTGAATTTACCTATATCATGCTGTATGAAGTAAAACTGACATTTCACCATGAAAACGATACAGGCTTATTTTTGCAGAAGAGATCAGGCTGTTCCAGGAAAAAATATGGTGTCTTTGATGGGGAATGATGGTCCTTTTATCTTACCACCACCTGTCACTGGGATTTAATTACTAATTATGTCCCCCACTATGGGGGTAGGGGGACATATTGTTTTTAGTGCGGATCCCATTGGCGTCGGCGGCTGCGTCGGCGTCGCCTCTTGTCCGCATTCTATCTCCTTATTGAATGGACATATTTTAGCCAAACTTACACAAATATATCACTGGGAGGGGGAAAAATGCTGATTAGATTTTGGTGACCTTGACCCCATTTTCAAGGTCACAGGAGGGCTTAGATTGTTGGAAAATGGCTTGTCCGCATCCTATCTCTTGAAGGAATGAATAGATTTTAACCAAACTTGCACATCTATATTGCTGGGACATGTAAAAGAACTGATTAGATTTTGGTGACCTTGATCCATTTTCAAGGTCACAGGAAGGCTTAGATTGTTGAAAAATGGCTTGTCCGCACCGTATCTCTTGTAGGAGTGAATAGATTTTGATCAAACTTGCACATCTACAATGCTGGGACATGTAAAAGAACTGATTAGATTTTGGTGACCTTGACCCCATTTTCAAGGTCACGGGAGGGCTTAGATTTGTTGGAAAATGGTTTGTATGCACCCTATCTCCTGAATGAATAAATGGATTTGACCAAACTTGTACAGCTATATTGTTGAGACATGGAAAGGAACTGATTAGATTTTGGTGACCTTGACCCCATTTTTCAAGGTCACAGTAAGGATTAAATTGTTGGAAAATTGATTGTCTGCACCATATCTCCTAAATGAATGAATGGATTTTGACCAAACTTATACATCTTAATTGTTGAGACATGGAAAAGAACTGGTTAGATTTTGACAACCTTGACCCCATTTTCAAGGTCACACTAAGGCTTAGATTGGTGGAAAATGGCTTTTCTGCACCTTGTCTCCTGAAGAAATGAGTAGATTTCGACCAGACTTCCACAGCTATATTTTTGGGACATGGAAAAGAACTGATTAGATTTTGGTGACCTTGACCCCATTTTCATGGTCACACTAGGGCTTAGATTGTTGGAAAATGGCTTGTCTGCACTGTATCCCTTGAAGGAATGGATGGATTTTAACTAAACTTGCAAAGCCAAATTGTTGTGGCATGGAAAATAACTAATTCTATTTTGGTGACCTTGATCCCATTTTCAAGGTCGCAGGAGGGCTCAGCTTGTTGGATAATGGCTTGTCTGCACCCTACCTGCTGAATGAATGGATGGATTTTGACCAAACTTGCACAGCTATTTTGTTGAGACAGAGACAAGAACCGATTAGATTTTTTGTGACCTTGATCCCATTTTCAAGGTTACACAAGGGCTATGATTTTAGAAAATGGCTTGTCAGCACCCTATCTCAGCGAGGAATGGATGAATTTTGACCAAACTTACATATAGGTATACTGTGATCTTGAGTTTATTATAGATACAATCTATTTTAACAATATGTTTGTTCAAACTGGTGGGGGGACATACATTTTCCTCCGAAAACACTGTTCTAGTTAGGTTTACCATCTTATCCCTTGTCCTGCTGAATAAATTAAGATGCCACTCCCACTTCTAATTTTCAGCCAATCAGATTACTTGATCCGGATTGTTGCTATAAATTCACATACTTAATGTCAAACAGTGCAGATCCAGATCAGTTGGCTTCTTCAGAAGCCATCTGATCTGGATCTACACTGTTTGCAAAGGCAGGGTATATATCCGGGTTCAGCAGGACAAGGGTTAAGATGGATTTCAGTCAATCCCACCTCAAGGGCACCCACATGGCACATTTCTGTGGACAGACTGTGTAAAAGCAAAGTCATCTCTGGGCTTTCACTGCCTACATATGCAATAAGAACTCCTTTCTAACATTGTACCTGATTCCTTCTCCAACCCCAGTGGTTGTGGAAAAGAATTTGCAAAAACATAGCAATGGCCTAAATAATACTCTTTATATTTACCCTAAAAACTGGGACATCTTAACTCCTTACCATACTTGTCCTAAAATTTTGACTACCTGTTGGTAGTCAAACTTTTAGGACAAGTATGGTAAGGAGTTAAGATGTCCCAGTTAACAGGTAGTCAAACTTTTAGGACAAGTATGGTAAAGAGTTAAGCTGTCCCTGTTTTTAGGTTAATATAGAGTAAAACTACTGGATGAGTGACAAATCGTGTACAGTCTAATCAGCTGCCTTATTTTGCTGAATGAGTACTGTCATAAGAAAGGACCATATGCCAATATATAGTGAGGCTCTGAACAGTTTGTGCATCTGTCCAGCCTTTCAAGGTATTGTTCTGGTGGTGGGGTGGGAGCTGAGGGAAGAGGGAGAGGAGGGGGCATTCACTGCTGTTTGTTCAGGGCTGTCTGGTTCCAATACTTGAGTAAATATAGTAAATGACACAGACTGAAGATGGTATTTTAGTTTTATTATAAATTTATATGTGTACTTGCATTTATGTAACAATAAAACAGTGAGCATATGTAGCTACAAAGATCAGTAAAAAAAAGTGTATACTAGAAATGAAACAGGAAACTATCACAAAGGATCAAGGTAATTTGTTTACCCATTTACACTGAGTGGACTCTTCTACCACAACCCTTTGGACTAGTCTTTTCCCAATTGCAAGATGTCTTGTTAGTTTTTATTATTACTATGTTTTATAGAAATTTCTATAGTTAGTGCAAACAGTGTAGATCCTGATCAGATACAGCATTCTAGGCATCTAATCTGGATCTGCACTATTTTCAAATTATCATTGGGGGTGGGGTTAAAAAAGTGGGGTTTTTGAAAACAATCTATGAATGCCTTTACACCTTTGCCATAGATTTCTTCAACTGGAAAACCTATTTATTTCTTCATCTAAACCTTTTCTGCATTAAAAGTTCTTTACAGAATGTACCATAATAACCCTAAGTATTATGACAGATAGGCCTTTGCAAACAGTGTAGACCCAGATCAGATGCCACAGAATGTGGCATCTGATCAGGGTCTTAACTGTTTGCCATGCATACAACAATATTTTAGACACATCAAGAGGTAGTCGACTGGACTATTTCAAATTTTAGGATAAGAATGGTAAATAAATAAGGTGTTCCAATAGTTAGGGTAAATATGGTAAATATTTGCACACCCTAACTCCTTGCCACACATGTCCTAAAATTTGAAAAAAAAAAATAAAAAATACATTTGACTATCTGATCATGTGTTTACAAACTGTTGGATAAGTACTGGTAGTGAACCGTGCGGATTTATCAGATGCTGTGCTCTGCAATATCTGACTGGATATGCATTTAGCTCAGGCCTGTTGGAATACTTAGTATAAATACGGGGCTCCTACCAACACTGGATAACTACTGGCTCCATCTTTGGCTGGTAAACCTAACTCTGAAACTCCTGAATTAAAGCCTTAAAGTGCCAATCACAACAGCAGCACATGAGATTTATATATAGCACATGACAAAAACTACAAAATGGCATGTGTGCCCAGCGAAGACTCAGATCAGCCTGGGCATCCGTCCAGTCTGATCAGTCTTCACTGTATGCTCAATGGGTAGCTAAGGACCCAAGCTTTCTTCATACAGACAGCGAAGACTGATCAGACTGGGCAGATGCCCAGGCTGATCTGAATCTTCACTGGGCGCACATGCCATTTTGTAGGCCATGCTCTGGCTCATATATCTTTTTGTTAGTTTTCATAGAAAATAAATCATGTACACAGACATTCTGAGGCATCTGATCTGGGTCTATATGGCTTGCAAATGTCTCTTTTTTGATATGCTAGGCATTAATGGATTAATTAATGATATTAGATTACAGGAAGTAAATATTTTAGTGTTCCAAAGACAGAAAATACAAAGGTAAAATATCCCTGTTGTGTTTACTGCCCTTAGCTTTGAATTCTCTTTGATATATACAGCAACAGGAATTAAGTTCACTAGTACTTGAATCCTTTCAAAAAATTGGGGCTACTCTAAAATTAAAGTATTTGCTCCCAGAAATAGCAAATTCTTTCCTTTGAGAGTAGCTTGCATATCCATTACCCTTAACCCTTGTCCTGCTGAACCCGGATATACCCTGCCTTTGCAAACAGTGTAGATCCAGATCAGTTGGCTTCTGATCAGGATCTGTATTGTTTGCCATTAAGTATGTAAGTTTATAGTAACATTCACGATCAAGTAATCTGATTGGCTGAAAATTATAAGTGGGAGTGGCATCTTAATTTATTCAGCAGGACAAGGGTTAAGATGCAAAGCACTATCAAGGAATACAACACATCTATTATAAGAATCTTCTATGTTCACAAATAAGAAATGCTGATTTTCTCAAACATGCCTCACATAAAGCACCATTCAAAATTGTTGTAGACAACATCCTGCCATTTTTCAAAATTATTTTTCAGCAAAAATAAGGCTGATGTTTCACCAGACATAGCTGCATAGCAGCTCGAACCTAAAAATACCCGGGCTTGTCACTAATGCAACTGCCAAAATATGTTGTCGTGGCTTGATTTTAGTGCTATTTAACAGCACTATGGTCATTAAAAATGGTTTTGGATAATTACTGGTTGTAATAAATTGATTGTAATAGATTTGGTTGAAAAGTGTTAAGTCACAATTAATAAAATTGAAGTTATACCATCATTTTTGTTGAATTTCTGATGATTTTCTGCAAAAAGTGCCAAAAATAGCAAAAATGGGTACCTAGGTTTCTTGCTGATGTTTACAAAAACTGTTTGATTTTCCTTAAATATAATGCTGCAGTCTTAAAGGTAATATATTGAACTATTGCTTTTTGAAAACAAATCTCAGATATTTGGAGAAATAAATGAAATATGGGCATTTAAACTTCACCATACAAAATTATGAAAACTCAGCCACGACAACATATTTCCAATAAATACAATACCTGTACCGTAGTTACTAGTCCAGTGTATATTGGGTCCAAGATAGCAGACAATTCGCATAAAATGTTAAGCCGTATTTTTCTCTAAAAAATCAACAAAATCAGAATATTGTTTGCTACTGTTGTGAGTAGTGCTTTGAATGTTCAGCTTTGGAATTAAATGCAATGGAAGACAAATATAGGCAAGAAGTTTACAAATGAATACTGGATGAATATACCGGTAAGTATGGGTGCTAACAGGACTGGATAGATTTCAGCCATTATTTTTTCAAAGGAGACAACTTTTGTCACTTCCTGTTTGCTTCCCTGCAAACAACCTCCTTCTGAAAAGGCATCTACTGCTTTGCCCTCAAAAAAAAAAAAAAAAAAAAAAAGCAATTACAGTAAATGTCCTAAAATTTCGAACACCAAAGTGTCTGACAAAATGACATATGCAAACAGTGCAGACCCAGATCAGACTGCTCCTGAAGGAGCAGTCTGATCAGGGTCTCCACTGTTTGCCATTCCACTAAGTATTTTAAGAAAACAGCTGCAAAAAATCATGATTTAGGCCAAAATAGTGAGGAATAAAGTGTTCGAAATATTAGGACATTTATCGTGCTTTCCTTTTTGGAGTGGACTCGTTCTACAGAAGGGAGGCAAAAATAGTTGTGACAGTTGCCTCCCCTGAAAGTGCATCAACTCCCCTTAAGAAAATAACAATAAATATTCAGACAGAATAGATTGGTCAATCAGTGTAGACCAAATCCGTGTTCTATGAGTGGGTT
Organism: Anodontia alba; assembly: GCA_964016985.1. Taxonomy (NCBI): domain Eukaryota; kingdom Metazoa; phylum Mollusca; class Bivalvia; order Lucinida; family Lucinidae; genus Anodontia; species Anodontia alba. Next base: position 146,474,922 of record OZ024821.1, read on the forward strand.
AATCTGGGTCTGTATTCTTCGCTAGCCCTTTGTGAAACATCACAAGCTGTTCAAAATTTAGGATAACTTTACTGTTAAAGCGCCAATCACAACTGCAGCAGACAACAATTTTTATCATTTTCTTTTTCATTTTTCAGAAAAAAAAAAAAAAAAAGAGTTCTTGACATTTCATGTGAATCATCTGCTTTCAAATGTCATGACATTTTCTGAATTTAAAAAAAAAATATATAAGAATTTTTGAATGTTGTCTGCTACAAATTTTGCTTGCCGATTCAAGGGTTAAGATGTCAGGCTATTTAGTGTTAATACAATAGTGCAGTCACAGTTAAAAATACAAATAATATAATACAATACCATAACAAATCCAAGTATTGGTGCACATAGGCCTGAGCAAACAGTGTAGACCCTGATCAGAGTCTACACTGTCTGCCTCTCATCCAGCAGTATTTAGATACATGAACCGGAAGTAAAATGGACTTGTTCCAAATTTGAGCCAAGTATGGTAAGACACTCAGGTGTTCCAATATTTTGGGTAAATATGGTATACCAAAAAGATTTCTAACTTGCTGTTTATAGGTATTTATGTAATTGTATATTGAAACAAAAAAAAAATCTGTAGAAGAGGACTCTGCCCCTGCTGGAGCCTGTCAAGTCTTAGTGATATAAGCCATAATGTCTAAAAATGTTCTAAGCAAAGATGCATGTCAGTCTGCACATATCAGCCTGCACATTCAAGCAGGCTGATCAGAATCTTCACTTGGCGCATTTTGGAATGATGAGGATGCACAGTTTTTTCATGCAGACAATGCAGATTCTGATCTGACTGAGCAGATGCACAGGCTGATCTGGATCTTCACTGGGTGTATATATCAGAAGGTACATTTGCTCATGTTTCTGTTCATATGGTCTTATAATGGAGCTTAACCCTTTGATTCATGTAAAAACTGACAGTCACTGGAACATGAAATATTTCTCATATGTCATGGTCCTATCAGTTAGAGGATACAGAGTGTATGCCTGGTTTGATGATTGCTTGTGTTTCAGTTCATTAGAAATGGAGCTAAATGTTGATGTTAACCCTAGTCCTATTGAGCCCGAATATGTCCTGTCTTTGCAAACAGTGTAGATCCAGATCAGTTGGCTTCTGAAGAAGCCAACTGATCTGGATCTGTGCTGTTTGTTATTAAGTATGTGAATTTATATCAATAATCTAGATGAAGAAATCTGATTGGCTGAAAATTAGAAATGGGCATGGCATCTTAATTTATTCAGCAGGACAAGGGTTAATGCTATGGTTCATGTAAATGTTGATGAACAGAAAAAAAGGATCCCTAAGTTGCACCAGATAACTACAGCAGGCATGACAATAAAATATAAATTGCTATTAATGGTAATAACCTGAGTGCTAGATAATGCTATAATTTTGGCAACAACTGTTGACAACTTTTTACCTTTGCACAAACACATGTTGTGGGTACTTAAGCCTTGTCCTGCTGAACCCAGATATACACTGCCTTCGTTAACAGTGTAGATCCAGATCAGTTGGCTTCTAAGAAGCCAACTGATCTGGATCTGCACTGTTTGCCAATCAGTATATGAATTTATATCAACAATCTGGATCAAGTAATCTGACTGGCTGAAATTTTGAAAAAGGCGTGGCATTTTAATTTATTCAGCAGGACAAGGGTAAATAGAATTACTCTTCAATAACCTACAATAACTGTAGTATATTTTTAGACACTGTCTTATAAGGTCATATGTGACTTAACTCTGGCAGCCTCTGTATGGAAGGCTTGGCTTGGAGTAATGATAAATCTCATTAAAAGGTTACTTTGTCAAAGCCTTTAATTCAGCTTTCTTGTGTGCACTTAAAATATCTTTACAATGTAATCTTCAAGTTCATGCCAATGTCAAGTTTTGAAAATCAAAGAAAACATCCTCTAGTCAGAATATTAATTCAATAAAATTAATGATATACATTGCACGAAGGTGTTTCATAAGAAAGGATCTATCTGTTAAAATACACCAAACCACTGCAAACAACCCCAAAACACCCAACACCATTTTTTTGTTATTTACCTTTTCACACCACATCACTTATCTATCATTTTTCACCCTAAACTACTTTATTATCTGAAGTGGAATGGGGTATCAAAAATGTTTGATTGCTCAGTATAATGTCAGTAAGCATCCACACAATTTGACCCGGATCTTTGAAGCAGATAATGTGAAATATGGGCTGGTCAGAATTTTTTGCCAAAAAAAAATAAAAAAAAGGGTACCGTAAGTGAAATATTAAATGATGCCCATGAAACATGGAAAGCAAAGTTCTAGATCAGCATGTGCATCTTTGCAGTCTTGGTCTTTATAGTAAAAAAAACAACTTAAGTGATGTATGGGCAAGTGTCCAAGAAAACATATCATCAAAAAAGTTCAAGATCAATATTTGCATCTGCACAATCTGATCAGGATCTTTGCTATAAAAAAAAAAGCGCCAGTCACGACTATTGTCGTCTGCTTTGTCTTCTGCCGGTTACTCTAAAAGTCATTTCTGCAAACAGTGTGGACCTAGATCAGACTTGCAGTCTGATCTGGGTCCACACTGTTTGCCTGCATGCAAAAATAGGTTTGAAAAGTTTGCAAGAATATTCAGCAGACAACATTTTCAGATGCAGGTTTTCTTGGTATTTTAAGGGTTAAGGTAGTTTTGTCATGTTCCTGCTCACTCTTCTACTGAACCTGCATGTGACATTTTTTTCCTAAAACACATACACTCAGTATGCACAAATGCTCCCATGAATGAACAAAGAAACAAACAAATAAATGAAAAAAAAAAAAAAAAAGGATGAATAAAACTTTTGCCCTGTAATTACACTGCCAAAGAAATCGGCCCATTATAGAAATTCACATCTTGCATAGCAACGAACAAACAAGTCAATAAGGTGTCTTTAATGTTCAGAAGCTATGTAGAAATACTTTATTAACCTTTCTATAATATTTATTAATATTTAATTTTCTACTGTTTTATTTGTGACTAAAGAATTTTAAAATGTGTTTAAGGTATGGTTTGCAGTGGTTTTAGAGTGGTTTGGGGTGTTTGGGTGTATTTTGGGTGGTTTAGGGTGTTTCAATGGACCCAGAAAGGATAAATCATATGGCATTTGCCAGGACCAAGTGGAAAATTAAATGGGACAAAATTATGATATTTTACTAATCCTGAAGTTGTCAATGTCAGAAGATAAAACTTTGTTAGCTTTAATTTTAGCATGTTTAGGACCCTAATTCAGACAAATGAAAATTTTTAAACTTGAAACAAATGTGCAAAGTGACAGGCTTTTTGTTGACACCAAGAAATATGTGGTCCAGGTACCCAAACCACAGAGCATTCATAAACTTACCAGTGGCATCTCAGAATGTTTTGATGAACAGACATGGATCCCAAAAGAAATGGTGCAATCAGTTGTCCTAGAAATGCAAGAAATAATGAAAAGAAGCTATCGTGTGAAGAAAGGTGTGTACCGCAGTGAAATTAGATATCAACCTGTATCCAGCATTACACAGAGTGGGGTGTAACTTTGACAAGGAAATTGTCAGAGTTACAGGTGTAAAGCGAATTTTGTTTTAAGAACCTCTATTATAATATCGAAAAATTGCCAAAAACAATCTGCCCTTCTTCCTTGCTTACCTTCTTTTTTGAAGATGTTTCTTATTAGCTATCATGCAAAGGATAAAAAATGAGTATATAAAGCATCTTTTTGTGTAAAAAAAAAAAAAAAGAAGAAGAAAAAGGCAAAATTTATCTTCTGAGAGTTCCTCTTTTATCACAGCTCTGTTAACCTTTAACATCCTCTGGGTAAACCAATCAGATGACAAAATGATATATCTTTTTAAACTTTCCTCAGAAAGTGGATTTGGACATTTAGGAGACCATCTGCATATAATTTCGACCTTTTTTGCGGGAAAAATATTTCGAAGTATTACCTGCTGAAAGTTATACCCAGCATGCCAAATACTGAGAAACATTTCCCAAAGGAATGCCATATATAATGCCCAACATTATAAAAACACTGCAAGCACTGCACCGTGTCCCGCCACTGCACTTAAATCAAGCAAGTGCCATAACTCTGTCACCAAAGGGAAGGTGCATTAGTTTTTCCCTAAATAAAGTTGACATGAATATATTACTGAGATGACTATTTGCAATGTTCAAAGGGCCACAGCTCAAAAAGTAAGTAAACCAGACTTAAAGTTCTCATTTTCTGCAGATCCCCTCGTGGTGCTTCACATTCTTGTAAAGTTTACAAGTATATCACAGGAACTGTTATTTTCAATGTTCAAAGACCCATAACTCAAAAAGTAATTAAGCCAGACTTATGGTTCTTGTGTTCTACATGTTGCTTTACATTGTTGTAAGGCTTCAAGAAACTCTCTGAAACCATTTTTCCAAGTTACAGAAAGGACACAAGTATATGACTGGGACAACTATTTACAATGTCCAAAGGGCAGTAACTCCATAAGCAGGTAATTCAGTTATGGTTTTGTGTTCTGCACATCATATCATGGTGATATACAGTTGCATAAGGTTACAAGAAAATATCTCAAACAGTTTACAAGTAACAAAGGGCCATATGGTTCTTGTGTTCTGCACCTTGTCTCATGATACCTTACATTTGTTGAAGTTTTATCAAAATATCTGAAATGGTTTCCAACTTACAGAGCTGACATGGTAGAAATTGCTATTTTCAATATTTACTATGTTAAAGGTGGTAACTCCAAAAGTAGGTTAACCAGAGCTACGGTCTTGTGCTCTGTACATCCTCTCATGGTGCTTTACGTTTGTGAAAAACTTCATTAAAACATCTCAAATAGTTTTTAACTTACAGAGCGGACACAAGTACATGTTAGAAATGGCTATGTTCAATGTTCAAAGGGCAATAAATCCAAAAGTAGGCAAACCAGAGTTATTGTTCATAAATTCTACATGTCATCTCATGGAGCTTTAAATCTGTAAGAAGTTTAATCAAAATATCTGAAACGGTTTCCAACTTACAGAGCGGACACTACTACTTTGTAGTAATGGCTATTTTCAATATTTACATATTCAAAGGACCGTAGTCCAAAGGTAGGTTAACCAGAATTATGGTTCTTGTGTTTTGCACGTCATCTCATGGTGCTTTACATTTGTGTGAATTTTCATGAAAATATCTCAAACGGTTTTCAACTTACAGAGCAGACACATGGTGGAAATGGCTATGTTCAAAGGGCAATAACTCCAAAAGTAGGCAAACCAGAGTTATGGTTCATGTGTTATGCATGTCGTCTCATGGTGCTTTACATTTGTGTGAAGCTTAGTGGTAATATCACAAACAGTATCAGAGTTATGAAGCAGATTTGACATTTGACATATTTTTCCCAGAAAAACAGATTCGACATTTTGTGCAAATTGTCTCAAATGGTGGCAATTTGCATGAAATGTCAAAATGCCACTGTCGTGTCGTGGGTAGATAACTCCATAAAAATTTGACAAAATTTGCCCATTAGCAATCCCAAACCAGATCTCCACAATATCAATGCACAAACCAAGTTTTGTGAAAATCCAGTGATGTTTACTCAAGTTATCATCCAGAATCGAAAAATGGACAGATGGATGACTGACGGACAAACGAACGGACGGACAGACACACAGACGTCCAATGTGAAACCATAATACCCCGCCACTATCGTGTGTGTGTGTGGGGGGGGGGGGGGGGTATAAAAAGTAAAGTGTTTCAATGCCATCTGCTGAAAATTTTCCACAGAGTGCAAAGCATTAATACATTAGCAGGTAACAATTTATACTTAAAATCTTATTTTTCCTGAGAATGATTATTTTTCCTGAGAAAAAAAGATGAGATGGTTGTTAACCCAATTATTGTTAATAACTTTGCTTCCCTCTTTCACTGCACAGCTGTGAGTCAATCCTCAGACAAAATGACAGCTTCCTCCTCAATCAGTTTCAGAAGGTTGCCACCTTACTATCAATGCCTGTGGTAGGTCCCATCATGGCATCAGATTCCCACTGAGCCCTTATTTTGTTTAATTATAATGTTCATGTGTGTTTCACTCTGATGTTTCACTGATTAGGTAAGGAGTTTTTTTTTTAGTTTTTTAATTTTTTTTTCCTTTTAGAGTAGATCCTTTTTAAGAAGAGGATTGTGCAGGAAAACAAACAGGAACTCACAAAGTTGTCTCTCTAGTAAAAATTGCAGATAATTTACCAAGTGTATCTGGTCCCCTCAATACAGCCTCAAATAATCGTTTGCTTCCCCTAACCTATTCCTATTTGCTACCAAAAAACCGACCCTTCCCCATCTTTTTTTTTTCTCAGAAATTTCAAAATAAAACCCGCCTCAACATCAGGCATGTATAACTAGGGAATACATGTATTCAGATCAGCCTGTAGATTTGCACATAGCTATTGATAAGATGCTTTTTTCAATCCAAAAGTATTGATTTTTTTTATTTCTCCACAAAAAGTCCAATTTCCATTTCTGGAGAACACATATGTTGTGGCTACTCATTAGAAGCACCTCAGTGAGGTGCTTCTAATGAGTACCCACAACATATGTTTTTGTGGAGATATAAGAAAAATATTTACCTTATACCCGCTCTTATCTAGACCTAGGTAAATCACACTGTCTGAACAGAAACATCACTGATTGCATTTTCAATATAGGGATCAAACATGATTTTTCATGCATCAACATTCGCCAGGTCCCGTGGGAGGTGTTGAAAACTGAGGCCGAGGGCCACAGTTTTCAACACCTCCCAAGGGACCTGGTGAATGTTAATGCATTGAAAAATCATGTTTGATCACCAAGATCTAATCACTTCTTTCCCCCATACTGATGATGTATCTGTGCTAGTTTGGTCATATTCCATCCATTGGTTAGAGATAATGTGCACACAAACTTTTTACTGCATTAACAAGGCTCACTTTTTTGAGTATTTATAGTGTAGTGACCTTGAAAATAAGGTCAGGGTCACTAAAATCTAACCACTTCTTTGCCCCATCCTTATGATGCATCTGTGCTAGTTTGGTCAAATTCCAGCCATTGGTTAAAGAGATATTGTGCACACAAACTTTTTACTTCATTAACAAGGCTCGTTTAGGCTCCTTTTTTAGAGTATTTATAATGTAGAGGCCTTAAAAATAAGGTCAAGGTCACCAAAATCTAATCACTTCTTTCCCCCATCCTGATGATGTATCTGTGCTAGTTTGGTCAAATTCCATCTATTGGTTAAAGAGATAATGTGCACACAAACTTTTTACTGCATTAACAAGGCTCACTTTTTTGAGTATTTATAATGTAGTGACCTTGAAAATCAGGTCAAGGTCACAAAAATCTAACCACTTCTTTGCCCCATCCTTATGATGTATTTGTGCTAGTTCGGTCAAATTCCAGCCGCTGGTTAAAGAGATTTTGTGCACACACACTTTTTACTTCATTAACAAGGATCCTTTAAGCTCCTTTTTGAGTATCTATAATGTAGTGACCTTGAAAATAAAGTCAACGTCTCCAAAATCTAATCACTTCTTCCCCCCATTCTGATGATGTATCTGTGCTAGTTTGGTCAAATTCCAGCCATTGGTTAAAGAGATAGTGTGCACACAACCTTTTTTCTGCCTTTTTTCTGCATTAAGAAAAATTTTTTACAAAGGGCAATAACTCCAAAAGAATTGGCCCCTAGCCCTTACTTTCTCTTATGAAGGTACATCTTATTGATACCAATGTGTCTGCAGAAATTGATGAATATCCATCGCTGCATTTTCAAGATATTAGGAAAAAACTAGTGTCGCGGACGGCCACACGGAGGGACACACGGACGAACACACTGATGGACAGACAACGTGAAAACAGTATACCCCCCCACAAACAAAAATCACATCTATATTATTAATTGAAAACTGAAAAGCTGTGAAAAAATTGACTTTTGTTGCCTTTGTTGAATTTAGCAAAGCTTATAATCAATAGAGAACTACTTTGGACTATGTTTGAAACATATGGGATAGATGGGAAACTGCTCCAGTCTCTGCTCACAATTTACAGCAATGTAAAATGTGCCACAAAAGTAAACTACCATAAAACTGCCTGGTTCTGTGTGAAGACTGGGTTAAAGCATGAATGTATTTTGTCAACCTTAATGTTCAATCTATACATTAACGGTCTAAGTGACATTGGTAGATGACATACACATCAACCACTTGAGTTATGCAGATGACCTTGCCTTAATAACAGAGACTGAAACTGATTTACTGTGCTTACTCAATGTCATGTCTGATTGGTGCAATGAAAACTTTATGAACAGTAACTATACTAAAACAAAAGTCATCCACTTCCAAAATTGGACAGCTATGAGATCAACATTCCAATTTAAAGGTAGAGAAATGATCATTGAATACACAGACAATTATAAATATTTGAGTCTTGTTTTGAGCAGCACAGATTACAATGTTACAGCGAAATACATCGCTCAACTGGCAATAAGAGCACTTGATTTACTAATGTTGAAGTATAAGCAAGCCAGTGGAATGCCGTTTGATGTCTATAAAAAAAATATTTGACACCACAGTTTGGTAGCTAAAGTCAAATCTGAGAAACACATATTATTGGAATGCCCTCTATACAATGAATTTCGTGAGGAGCTTTTTAGTAAAATTAAAATGCTGTCTAGTAATTTTGACACTCTCAGTAACCAAGAAAAAGTTTGTCATTTGCTGTAAGACAGTAGCATAATTAATTACAGTGTCTGCAGTGAGATTTTAAATGAATGCCAAAAAGTCTTGTACAGGTAAGTCTTAAAAATAAATACAGTTGACTCTCGTTATCTCGACCTCGCTTATCTCGAATCACTGCTTATCTCAAAGTGAAAATCTGATCCCTGCCTAAACATGAAAATCTAACAACAAGTAAAAAATATTGTGGGAAAGAGGAGAAATCAATACATCTCTAACTTCAAGAGTCCAATTACATATATATTTGTTAAATGTGGTTGTTCAAATTATTTTTTCCCTCAATTCTGCAAATCTGATATGTTGAGGTATGGATAGCTCGAAGTATTTCACAGAGTCCCTTGGAATTCGAGATAATGAGAGTCGACTGTATGTATTAATTATAGTAAACCATCTTAATCTCTTATCAACAGTCTCTAATAACTCAGTGTGAGTGGTTTCATGCATTTTTAACATGATATACGTTTTTACTGTATGATACATATGTTATAATGTATGAAAATGAGACTTTAATAAAATATATGTCTGTCATGTCTGTCTAGAAAATAATTCTCGGCATTCAATGTGAATCATCTGCCAAATGGATGATTCATATGAAATGGCATGACTTATTTTCTATGAAATATAGAACAAAATTTTGAATGTCATCCGCTACAAATTTTACTTAGAGCTTTAAGTTAATACACGCAAATCCTTATATATAAGAACATAAGTCTACCTGTCCACTGACTAGCAAGGTAAACAAATGAGTTTAACACTTAGCATGCTGGGTAAAAATTTCAGCAGATGACATTTTTAAAATAATAATTTTAATATAAATGTTGTTTTTAATTTTTGAGAAAAATAACATTAATTTATCATATGCTGAATTAGCTTACAGCGTGCTAAGTGTTAAATGATGCCCATCATTATCAAGATAATTACAATACTTTACACATTGATGAAAAAAAACACACACAAAAAAAAACAAAAAAACAGAACTGTGTGGAGAACTCTGTGGATAATAAATATGTAAAAGAAAATAACCAAAACAAAACAATTACACGTCTTTTCACATAACTCTGTAATCCATCTTATCCTCTAAACCTTTCTAAGCAAATTCAGCAGACGGCATTATTAACATTGTTCCTTTTTTCTTCTTCAGAAAAAAGGGTTGATATTTTATGCAAACTGTCTTCTTACGAGACTATGCATGAAATATCAAGCCCTATAGTCTGGATAAATTAACCCTAGTCCAGCTGAACCCAGATATGTCCTGCCTTTGCAAACAGTGTATATCTAGATCAGTTGGCTTCTGAAGTACCAACTGATCTGGATCTGCACTGTTTGCCATTAAGTATGTGAACTTACATCAAGTATCGGGATCAAGTAATCTGATTGGCTGAAAATTAGAAATGGGTGTGGCAACTTAATTTATTCAGCAGGACAAGGGTTGAGAAAGATATTTCATGGTCTTCTGCTCAATTTCTTTACTCCCCATGCCAAGCGTTAAATCATTCAACTCTGTATAAACAACATGACATAGCACAACATAAACCAGAGTGCAACCAACAATGTGACAGTAGAGCTTATATCTGATCAGTCTGCACTATTCACTCCATGCATTATCTTACCTGAAGACTGTTCTTGCGAAAAGTGAAAACTGATCCAATAACATGAATGTGTATGCTGATACAAGTCTTCATTGTTTGCATATGCCACATAGTTAGTTTTACTGTGGCCCTGTCATAATATATTGCAAATATACAAATCATTATGAAAACGTGCCTATTCAAATATATTGAAAGTTTCGCCGCCAAATACTGGAAGTTTTCAGATAAAAATTACCATATTTTTCATATTTCTACACAAAACATAGATTGTGGGTATTTGTTAGAACTGCTTTGCTGAGGCAGTTCTAAGGAGTACCCACAATCAATATTTTTGAGCAGAAATAAGAAAAATAATGTAAACCCTGTAAACCCCAGTTTTACAATATAAAAGTGGGGTTAAAGGGGGTCAAAATTATATAGGCATGTTTTCATGATGGTATACCCTTTAGAAATGACCATATGTGCTGCAATGTTAGAGAAAGTACCTTCTGACATATGCATCCAACATGCAGTCTGATCAGAGTCTTCATTATCTGCATGAAGAAACCTTGCCTCCTTGGCTCTCCAAAATGCACCCATTGAAGATTCAGATCAGACTGCACAAATACTGGGCATACATGTCCAAAGGTATGTTTCTGATGTTGGGGCTCACATCGTAAAACCACTCGGAGTTCCCATGCAAAGACTAGACACAAAACCCCAACAAAAAAACGAAGACACAAACAACCCTGAATATTCCTGCTGTTTGGCTAGGGTCTTTGCCCCTTTACTTTACTTGAGCCACAATACAAGCAAAAGGTCATGTCATATGCAAACAGTGACGGTCTAGATCAGCCTGCCTATCTGTACAGCTTAATCAGGGCATTCCTTGTCCACTTACAAGTGTTGGATACTGCAGCATATATGCACTTAATAGAAGGCTGTGATCAGACTCCAGAGGAACAAGTTGACATAAGCAATAACTTTTACCATTTGCATACAGTATAATGATGCTTTTTTCATGTGGCTCTTTTCATTAAACCCTTCTCTTGCTAAACACGACCTGACCTGTCTTAGCAAACAGTGTAGATCCAGATCCGTTGGCTTCTGAAGAAGCCAACGGATCTGGATCTGCACTGTTTGTCATTAAATATGTGAATTTCTATCAAAACCCCGGATCAAGTAATCTGATTGAATGAAATTAGAAGTGGGCATGGCATCTTAATTTATTCAGCATGACAAGGCTTAAGAGTTATATACTAAACAGATATTAAGGGGAACCGATATACTTTCAGGGGACAGAACTCTTTCAAAATTGTTTTGTCTCCATTCTGAAAGGTGTCTACTCTAAAAGCAAAGAATTTGCTTCCCTTGAGGAGCAAATTTTTTAAGAGTCGACCCATTTTCAGAAGGTGGCCAGTGAGCAGAAAAGAAAACGAGAAGTAATACTTTTGCTGAGGCACTTCTAACGAGTATTCACGTTTTCAAGGAGAAATAAGAAAAATATTTTCCTGATAACCTCTCATCCGGAGCTATGGAAGGCCCTGATTAAAGTAAATGGATAAAGCTTAAAGATTTTGCAGCCATTTGGCAAAGGAAGACAACTTTTGCAGACAGAAAGTTGCCTAATACTTAACCCTTGTCATGCTGAATAAATTAAGATGCCACACCCACTTCTAATTTCCAGCCAGTCAGATTACTTGATTAGAGTTTTTGATAGAAATTCACATATTTAATGACAAACAGGGTGGATCCAGATCAATTGGCTTCTTCAGAAGCCAACTGACCCAGATCTACACTGTTTGCTAAGACAGGGCATGTAGTGTTCAGCAAGAGAACGGATAAAATTTGTCAAAATTGGGTATTCTTACAGGAGGAGCTACTTTTAAAGCAGCAAGCAAAAGGAGGGGCTACTTATTGAGGAGGGAGCAAATTCTTTCCTTTAAGAATAGCCCCTAACAAGAAGGGAATCAAATATTTCCATATCAGTGTTTTTTCCCTTGTAGGTGTATCCATTCCCCTAACTGATTGGATTAGCACTCCAAGTTAGCATATGCACAAAAATCATCTTGTAATATGAAAAGGCACTTATGTAAAATTGTCTACCTTATCCTAAAGGTAATGCCCAGAGTTTTGTAGTAAAATATACCACATGTCAGATAAGTGGCAAATATACTGACGAAATTTGCCCAGTAGCAATCCCAAACTAGATCTTCACAATATCAATGCACAATCCAAGTTTGGTGAAAATCCATTGACATTTACTCAAATTATCATCCAGAAACGATAATATGGATGTGTTGCGGGCAGATAACTCTGTAAAAAATTAATGAAATTTGCCCATTAGCGATCCCAAACCAGATCTCCACAATATCAATGCACAAACCAAATTTGCTGAAAATCTGTCGATATTTACTCAAGTTTTCATCTGGAAACGATAATATCGACATGTTGTGGGCAGATAACTATCAAAAATTGACGAAATTTGCCCATTAGCAATTCCAAACCAGATCTCCACAATACCAATGCACATACCAAGTTTGGTGAAAATCCATTTACATTTATTCAAGTATCATCCGGAAACGAAAATATAGATGGATGGACGTACGACAGACGGACAAACAGACACATGGACAACCAACATGATACCATAATACCCTAAAGTGTGGCAGGGTATAAAAAGGGTAACAGTTTTATAGATAACTATTACTTTCTCAATGCATCATTATTTTATGGTACTGGTGATATTTTGCTGTACTTAAAGGTTCCAGGTGAAACACACATACAAATACTGTCTTTATGTCTACATTTTACTTGTAAATCACAGCTAACTCTTAAAGCACTAATCACAAATACAGTAAACATTTTGACATTTTTTTTTATGTATTTCAGAGAAAATAAGATGGCATTTTGCGAGAATCCTCTGCCAACCAGATGATTCACCCAAAATGCCAAGTCTTACTTTCTCTGAAAATAATAAATATAGAAAATCAGGGCCCGGCTGTTCATAGTGTCGTTAGCTTAACGAGTTTGTTAAGGGTCATTTCGTTTACTGTTTTAGCGGATTCAATATACAATATTCTGATATTCTTTGCTGAAAAAAATGTGAGTAGCTTTTAATGCAACTCACATTTTTTCAGCATAAAATTTCAGCATATTTGCGTATCACTTGATGTAAATTTTAACAAATCGTTAACTCATGATGTCCTTAGCTTTGATTGAACAACTGGGCCCAGAATGTCATCTGCTACAACTTTCTTTAGAAAGCAAAAAAAATCAAAATCTTATATGCTGCACTTGTGATTAGCATTTTAAGGGTTACTCTATTCATTCTGATTTTGTTTTATTTTTATTATTTAGTACTTTCATTCTTACAACTGAATCTTTATATTAATTCGGGATGATAATATGTTAATCACATGATAAACGGCTCTGTGCAACAAAGCCCCATATAACAATAAGTAAAATTCCACTTCAAGCAGAATTTAAACCCACAATTTTTAAAACAGCAAACAAGTTTTTGAAAATTATGATTCAAACATCAGTTTCTTGACATTCTTAGTGACATATATAAACAAGAGGGCCAAGATGGCCCTGAATCACTCACCTGATTACCAGATTAATTTCGAGTTGAAATGCCTTTCGGTTCAAGAGAACAAGTTCAAGATTGATTTTCAAGATGGCGGCCAACCTGGACTTCCAATCAGAATGATTTTAGCTACTTTTGATCTACAAGTCATCTCAATACATCCAAAGAAGTTTTGAGTCAGTTTGCCTTTTGATTCAGGATAAAAAAGTTTAAAATAGATTTTCAACATGGCTGCTAAGTCGACCATCTTGGACTTCCAATCAGAATGATTTTAGCTTTTTTTTGATCTACAAGTCACCCCAATATTTCCTATCAAGTTTCAAGTCATTTGGCCTTTCTGTTCAGAAGAAGTTCAAAAACTGGCCTTTCGGTTTCAGGAGTAGAAGTGCATAATAGATTTCCAAGATAGCGGCCATCTTGGATTTCTGAACCAAATGATTTTAGCTATTTTTGACCTACAAGTCACCTTGATGCTTTCTACCATCCTGGATTTCTCATTTGAACAATTTTAGCTATTTTTAATCTATTGGTCACACTGAAGCTTCCTACCAGTTTTTAAGTCAGTTGGCCTTTCGTTCAGGTGAAGGGAAAAATAGGTTTTCAAGATAGCAGCTATCTTGGATCAAAATGATTTTACCTATTTTTGATCTACAAGTCACCCCAATGCTTCCTACCAAGTTTCAAGTAAATTAGCCTATTGGTTCAGGAGAAGAAGTGCAAAATAGATTTTCAAGATGGTGGCCATCTTGGACTTCCAATTAGAACAATTTTAGCTATTTTTGATCTACAAGTCACCACGATGCTTCCTACCAAGTTTCAAGTCAGTTGGCATTTCGGTTCGGGAGAAGAAGCCGAAGTCAAGATGGCAGCCATCTTGGATTTCCGATTGGAACAATTTTACTCATTGCTAGTTTTGATCTTTAAGTCACCCTGATGCTTCCTACCAAGTTTCAAGTCAACTGGCCTTTTGGTTCAGGAGAAGAAGCGAAAAACAGATTTTCAAGATTGCAGTCATGGCAGCCATCTTTGATTTCCGATTGGAATGATTTTAGCTATTTTTGATCTAGAAGTCACTCCAATGCTTCCTACCAAGCTTCAATTGGCCTTTCAGTTCAGAAGAAGAAGCGAAAAATAGATCTACAAGATTGCAGCCATCTTGGATCGGAATGGTATCAACAATTCTGATCTACTAGTCATCTTTATGCTTCCTATCAAGTTTCAAGTCAATTGGCTTTTCTGTTCAGAAGAAGAAGCGAAAACTAGATTTTCAAGAAGGGGGCCATGACTGCCATCTTGGATTTCTGATCAGAACGATTTTAGCTTTTTTTGACCAATAAGTCATCTAAATGCTTCCCACTAGGTTTCATGTCAATTGGCCTTTTGGTTCAGGAGCAGAAGGGAAAAATAGATTTTCAACAGCCATGGCCACCATCTTGGATTTCTGATCATAAAGAGTTTAGCTAATTTCATCTACAAGTCACCCCGATGCTTCCTACCAAATTTCCAGTCGATTGGTCCAGGGGTTTAGGAGGAGTAGGCTTTTAAAGCAAATTGTTGGCGCCACATGATTGACAACGCACGACAGACATTGACCGATCACAATAGCTCATCTTGAGCACTTTGTGCTCAGGTGAGATACAAAAGGTGAATGCTATATTAGAATACAAGGATAACAAGATCACAACACACCATCAAGAATGGATGTAACATCATATTTTCTTGAGGTGTAATGCCCCATTCATAATGCAACCAATAACAAGACCTGTCAAAAGACAGGACAGCTTGCCTGAACTGGCGCTTGTTTATGTAGAGGTTTTATGGCCTAGTCAACCCAACGGGGTCATGTTGAGCATGGTCAGTTTACCTAACCACACTCTTACTGAAAAGGCTTAGTTCTCTAAGTGGTTAACCAGTATTCTTCTGCCAGAAACTGACAACTGCCCTTCTTGAATCAGCAGAATGAAGAGAATGACCACAGAAAATATTTCGTGGTTAATCTCCACAAAAGAATGTAGCCAACCCAGTAAGTGAGGGTCGAACCCGCAACCTCCAGATCACCAGTCAGATGCTTGCTTATCAAATAAAAAAAATAATGAAGAGCATCTTCCATAGCTATCTGTATACCAAATATAAACTAAATGAATGGTATGATTTGAAAACTAGTTGAGAAAATATAATACTATATCTTAAGAACTTTGAGGTAAAACTTTAACACTAAATTTCTTAGTCTGTGACCTTGACCTCTAGGTCATAGGGTGGTCTAGTGCTGAATAAAATTTTGGACCAATATCTATAATCACGCCAAATATAAAGTAAATCCATGCAAAGATTTAGAAATTAAGAGATCTTAATAACTTTGATGCAAAACTTTAACATAAATTTCTAAGTCTGTGACCTTGACCTCTAGGTCATAAGCAGGGGTGGAGATAGTGCTGTATAAAATTTTGGACCAATATCTATGAGGCCCAAGTGGGCCAGAAATTGCTCACCTGGATAAGGCTGATCATGATATGTTACATTGTGCCATGGTGGCCATCTTGGCTATCAGATCAGATTACCTTTAGCAATTCAGAATCTGATGTTGTTTGAAGAGTTTCAAGATTGCCACCATGGCCGTCATGGATATTGGAACTAGAATGGTTCAGCAATTCTGAATCTCCATTCACCCTGATGCCTCCCTTGAGGTTTCAGCTCAACCTGACTTACTGTTTAGGAGGAGATGCGATTTGAAGAATTTCAAGATGGCGGCCATCTTGGACATTGGAACAGAAGGATTTTAGCAATTCTGAATTTCCATAACACCCCAATGCCTCCCATCATAATTAAGTTCAATCAGACTTACCCTTCGGTAGCAGATGTGATCTGAAGATGCCATGGTGGCCATCTTGGATATCAGAACAGAAGCATTTTAGCAATTCTAAATCTCTATGCTGCCTTGATGCCTTCCACCACGTTACCCCTCCATCTGACTTACTGTTCGGGAACAGATAACAACTGAAGACTTAAAAGATAGCTGGAGGAGATGTTGTTCGAAGATTTTCAAGACGGCTGACAATTTTAGCAACTCTGAATCTCTATGTTGCTCCGATGCCTCCCATCAAGTTTTGGCTCAATCACCCTATGGTTTGGGAGGAGATGTCATTTGAAGAATTTTAAGATGGCGGCCATCTTGGACATCTGAGCAAAATGATTTTAGCAATTCTGAATCCCTGTGTCATTGTGATGCTCCTTCCATGGGAGGAGATGTCATCTGAAGAATTTCAAGATGGCTGCCATGGTGGCCATCTTGGATATCGGAATGGAACAACTTTAGCAATTCTGAATCTTTATATTGCTCCAATGCCTCCCATCAAGTTTTGGCTCAATCCTACTTATGGTTTGGGAGATGTCGTTTGAAGAATTTCAAGGTGGCCACCGTGGCGGCCACCTTGGATATTGGAACGGAACAATTTTAGCAACTCTCTGCTTCCCATCAAGTTTTGGCTCAATCAAACTTACTGTTTGGGAGGAGATGTCGTTTGAAGAATTTCAAGATGGCCCCCATGGCAATCATCTTGGATATCGCAACAGAACAGTTTTAGCAATTCTGAATCTCTATGTCACTCTGATGCCTCCCATAAAGTTTCGGCTCAATCTGACTTACGGTTTTGAAGGAGATGTCGTTTGAAGAATGATATTGGGATGGAACAATTTTAGCAATTCTGAATCTCCGTGTCACTGTGATGCCTCCCATCAAGTTTTGGCTCAATCTGACTTACGGTTCGGGAGGAGATGTTGTCTGAAAAAATTTCAAGATGGCTACCATATCAGAACGGAACTATTTTAGCAATTCTGAATCTCCATGTTGCCACAATGCCTCCCACTAAATTTCAGCTCAATCCAAGTTATGGTTCTGGAGGAGATGTCGAAAATGTGAAAAGCTAACCACAGACGGACGATGGACAACAGGCAATGGCATATGCTGCCCTGGAGCTTTGCTCCAGGTGAGCTAATGATGCCAAATATAAAGTAAATCCATGCAAAGATTTTAAAATTAAGAGATCTTTAAAACTTTGACGCAAAATTTTAACATAAAATTTCTAAGTCTGTGACCTTGATCTCTAAGTCATAAGCAGGGTGTGGATAGTGCTCAATAAAATTTTAGACCAATATTTGTAATCATACCAAATATAAACTAAATCCATCTGATAATTTAGGTCTTAAAAGCTTTGCCATAAAACTAACATTTTTATTAATGCTGACACCAATGCTGACACTGACGCCGACGCCAATGCGGGGGGATAATGAAATAATTCTTCCTGTACTTTCAGACAGGCAAGCTAAAAGGAACTCTGTGGATAAGCATAGTATTTAGTGGGCTGGATGGCCTAGTGCTTTTTGACTTGCAAGCAGAAAGTTGTAAGTTTGAATCCCCCTCAGATCGAGAATATTTTCAAACCAGTAGTACACCTACCTCATACCCCAAGTGCCCTGGGTTGAGTATAAAGTGAACGGGGAGGCGCTCGGTAACAGACACCTGCATCCAGTGTGCTTGAGTGATCCATGAAAGCAAGGCTGTACAAACACATGCACATTACACATTCATCACTGCTTCCATGTGCATCGGATGTCTGACAGAATTAAAACAAGCATAGCATTTGAATGAAGTGTTTCCTCAGTTTTCACAGCAGACCTGTTCAGAAGGAGTATTTAATGACAATTCTGGGATAATTCAAATTTCACCATACAAACAAATGATATGGGTACTCATTAGAAGTGCCTTGCTGAGGCACTTCTAATGAGCACCCACAACATATGTTTTTATGGAGAACCAAGAAAAAGAATTATCCTAGAATTATCATCAAATTCTCCTTACCATCAAATACTCAGGAAAAAAAAACAACAAAATGCTCACAAAATGTTCATGTCAAACTGAGGAGAATATCAAATTCAAATTATCTCTGGAATAATAAAATATAGCACTTCATAAACTTAGCCCTTTTGCAGATGACAATCAGCAGATGATAAATATATGTTTTCTTATTTTTTCCCTAAAATAGGGTTTGACATTTCATTCAGAATGTCTCCAAAGTATAAATCAATGCCAAGCCCTTTTCCTTAGAAAAAGAGGCCACAGCCTCTGAAATCGCTCACCTGAGAACATCTGCTTTAAGTGCAAGACTTGATATTCATATTTAAATGCCGTAGTCTTGGCACATAATGATTTATCCAATGCAATGTAGATCTCAAGACATTATTGGACATCCAATCCATTGAAGTTTGTAGTTTGTTTGAAATTGGCCCAGTTATTAATTAAAGGTTTTTCCATTTCTTGCTCTGGTGATTTTACACAGTTTCATAGTGTGCCGGGTCGCTATGAGTTACAGAGAAACTGTTTGAATTATTTTTCTATTTTAGCATTGGTGGCCATTTTGTTCAGCAGAGCAAAATGGTTTGAGCAATTTTGGTAGAGGACCTCCCAAAGTCCTATCCTATCAAGTTTGGTTAAAATCAGCCCAGTGGTTACGGAGGAGATGTTGTTTGAAGCTTTTGTTTCTGTTTTTAGCTCTGGCAGCCATTTTGTGCAGCAAAGAGGAACAGTTTGAGCAATTTGGTAGAGAATCTCCCAAGGAACAATCATATCAAGTTTGGTTGAAATCCACCAAGTGGTAATGGAGGTGATGATGTTTGAAATTTTTTTTTCTATTTTTAGCTCTGGCTGCCACTTTGTGCAGTGGTGCAGAACGATTTGAGCAATTTTGGTAGTGGACCTACCAAGGAACAATCCTATCAAGTTTTGTTGAAATCGGCAAGTAGTAATGGAGGAGATGTTGAAGATTTTTCTATTTTCAGCTCTGGTTGCCATTTTGTGCAGCGGAGAGGAACGGTTTGATTGAAATCCGCCAAGTGGTTACAGAGGAGATTTTATTTGAAGTCTTTTTTCTATTTTTAGCTCTGGTGGCCATTTTGTGCAGCATAGCAGAAAGATTTGAGCAATTTTGGTAGAGGACACCCAAGGAACAATCCTATTAAAATTTGATTGAAATCTGCCCAGTAGTTACAGCGGATATATCGTTTGAAGTTTTTTTTCTGTTTTTAGCTCTGGAAGCCATTTTGTGAAGCGGAACCGAACAATTTGAGCAATTTTGGTAGAGGACCTCCCAAGGAACAATCCAATCAACTTTGGTTGAAATCCACCCAGTGGTTACAGAGGAGATGTCATTTGAAGTTTATTCTATTTTTAGCTCTGGCAGCCATTTTGTGCAGCGGAGTAGAACAATTTGCGCAATTTTGGTAGAGGACCTCCTAAGAAGCAATCCTATGAAGTTTGGTTGAAATCTGCTAAGTAGTTACGGCAGATATGTCATTTGAAGTTTTTTCTGTTTTTTTTTTAGCTCTGGCAGCCATTTTGTGCAGAACAATTTGAGCAATTTTGGTAGAGGACCTCCCAAGGAACAATTCTATCATGTTTGATTGAAATCCACCCTTTTTAGCTCTGGCAGCCATTTTTGCAGTGGAGCAGAATGGTTTGATGGTAAAAGACCTCCCAAGGAACAATCCTATCAGGTTTGGTTGAAATCGGTCAAGTGGTTACGGAAGAGATGTTGTTTGAAGTTTTTTCTACTTAAGCAGCTATTTTGTGCAGTGGAGCAGAACAATTTGAGCAATTTTGCTAGAGGTCCTCCAAAGGAACAATCCTATCAACTTTGGTTGAAATCTGCCCAGTATTTATGGAGATGTCATTTGAAGGGAATTTTGGACGACGCACGACGGACACAGGGCGATCACAATAGCTTGCCCCAAGCACGTTGTGCTCAGGTGAGCTAAAAAATGCTTTAAATTTTCATCTGCTGTATTTCATATTCAGCAGGGTCATTTCCTTGTGATGAAAGCCATTAACCTTTACATCTCTCTGGGCGAATTCAGCAGACAACAAACTGATGAACTTTTTCTTATTTTTCCCAGAAAACAGGATTTGACATTTCATGCAATTGTCTCCACTGGATACAATTTGCAAGAAATGCCAAAACCTGTTTTTCTGGGGGAAAAAAAAAGAAAAAAAAATTTCAGTATGTTGTCTGCTGAAAATTTTACCCAGCATGCTAAGGGTTACATAAGCTATATCAATAAATATACTGGTAATGAGATCACAGCCCCTTGTTGAAATAAACTTTCTCTGGTGGATTTGGCATAGCTTGGATCTTTTCCTGAATGTCTTTTTCTAAATGGTTCACATGTAGAGAACTGAAGAAAAAATATTATAAAACAACATTATGATCACAGCTCCAGGAAAGAGCAGTATCCAAGGGAATATTTTTCTTATTTCCCCATGAAAACATACATTGTGGGCATTCATTAGAAGCACCTCAGCAAGGTGCTTCTAATGGGTATATATAAGATATGATTTTTTAGAAGAATAAGAAAAATATTGATATTTTTTGGATGAAATGAAAAAAGTGTCAATAAGCAAAGCTTATTAGATACCCCAACACAGTAATGAACAATAAAGAAAACTGGCTTAAAACAATTTATTGTTCAAAATGGATGACACTGATTTGTAAGACGTGTAGTTCACCTAAGTAGCATAATAAGAGTCTTTATTATAATGTAGTAACCTTAAAAATGAGGTCAGTCAGGAAAACCACTTCTTTTCCCCCTCCAACTGATGTATCTGTGCTAATTTGGTCAAATTCCGTCTATTGATTCATGCGATAGAGAGCACACAAGGCTCACTTTAAAAGCCTTTATGATTTAGTGACCTTCAAAACAAGGTTAAGGTCATCAAAATCTAACCAGCTCTTTCCCCATCCTAATGATGTATTTGTGCTAGTTTGGTCAAATTATAGCCATTGGTTAAAGAGATAGTGAGCACACAGGCTTTTTACTGCATTAAGAAATTTTTACAAAAGGCAATAACTCTAAGAGAATTAACCCCTAGCCCTTACTTTTTCTATTGTAGGTACATCTTATTAATGTCAGTATGTTTGCAGAAATTGATGAATATCCATCACTGCATTTTCAAGATATTAGGAAAAAACCCAAAGTGTCACAGATGGATGGACACACAGACGGACGTGAAAACAGTATACCCCACCACAAAGTCTGTGGTGGGAGCGGGTATACTACACCAAAAACAAAGTTTGCAGGGTGTACATAAAAAGACACCTTAAAATAGAGCTGAGTATACAAGAAATGTCCATAAGCAGAGTTTATTAGATCCACCCCCCACCCGCATAGGAACCAAAACGTAATGGATGGACGAACAGACAGAAGGACACAAAAACAGTATATGCCCAGTACAAACACAGTTAGCAGAGGGTATAAAAATTGATGTGTAAATATTCCAAGCTAGACCTGATCATCATCAATGCATTTACAAAACTTGGTCAAATTCCATCAAATTGTTCCCTAGATATTGAGCTGAAACAAAATTGAAAATGATTTAGGGCCATAACTGTGTTGTAAATTCGCGAAAATTGATGCGTAACAATCACAGCCTAGATCTGGTTAAGGTCAATACATATGCAAGATTTGATCAAATTCCATCAATTTCTTCACAAGATATTAAGCAGAAACAAAATTCTGACGTTAACCAACGGCCATAACTGAGTTGTAAATTTGCGAAAATTGATGCATGACAATCCCAACCTAGATCTGTTTAAGGTCAATGCATATGCAAAATTTGAATAAATTCCATCGATTTGTTTACAAGATATTGAGGGGAAACAAAATTCTGACGTAAACAAAGGGCTATAACTGATTTGTAAATTTGCAAAAATGGATGCATGAATATCCCAATCTAGCTCTGGTTAAGGTCAATGCATATGCAAAATTTGATCAAATTCTATCCATTGGTTGACAAGACATTGAGCAGAAACAAAATTCTGACATTAACCAAGGGCCATAACTGTGTTGTAAATTTTGCAAAAATGGACACGTAACAATCCCAACCTAGATCTGGTTAAGGTCAATGCATATGCAAAATTTGATCAAATTCTATCTATTCCTTCAGGACAGTGAGCCGAAACGAAATTCTGATGTTAACCAAGGGCCATAACTGTGTTGTGTCCCAACCTAGAACTGGTTAAGGTCAATGCATATGCAAAATTTGATCAAATTTCATCAATTTGTTCACAAGATATTGAGCAGAAATGAAATTTTCACAATAACTAACGGCCATAACTGTGTTGTAAATTTGCAGAAATTGACATATAATAATCCCAACCTAGATCTGGTTAAGGTCAATGCATATGCAAAATTTGATCAAATACCATCAATTTGTTCACAAGATATTGAGCGGAAACAAAATTCTGACGTTAACAAAAGGCCATAACCGTGTTGTAAATTTGTGAAAATGGACGCATAACAATCCCAACCTAGCTCTGGTTAAGGTCAATACATACGTAAATTTGATCAAATTCTATCCATTGGTTCACAAGATATTGAGTGGAAATGAAATTCTAATGTTAACCAAGGGCCATAACTGCGTTGTAATTTACGAAAATAGACACGTGAATATCCCAACCAAGATCTGGTTAAGGTCAATGCATATGCAAAATTTGATCAAATTCTAACATATCATTCACAAGATACTGAGTGGAAATAAAATTCTGACGTTAACCAATAACTCTGTTGTTAATTTGTGAAAATGGATGTGTAACAATCCCAACCTAGCTCTGGTTAAGGTCAATGCATATGCGTAATTTGATCAAATTCCATCAATTCATTCACAAGACATTGAGCAGAAACGAAATTCTGACGTTAACCAAGGGCCATAACTGTGTTGTAAATTTGAAAATGGACATGTAACAATCCCAACCTAGATCTGATCAAAATTTGATCAAATTCCATCCATAAATATGGATCTGTAGAAAATATTCATTATACTATAAATATCTGAAAGCTTTAAGTTATTGATAAATGTCAAGGTTACTGTACATTTTTGTGTTAAAAAGCAATTGGAAAATATATAAATCTGCACCATTCCAGAAAAAAAAAAACAACAACATAAAAACAATATACAGTCAACTCTCGTTATCTCGAATTCCAAGGGACTCACTGAAACACTTCGAGATATCCATACCTCGACATATCAGAGTTGAGAGAGTGAGGAAAACAATAAACTGAACAACCACATTTAACAAATTAATATGTAATTGACTCCAGAAGTTAGAAATATATATATAAAATAATGTGGAAAAGAGAAATTGCTCCTTAGGAGCAATGTCTTCTCTTTTTCACATTATTTTGTTACCTGTTTTCATAGTTTCACGTTAAAACAGGGACCAGATTTTCACTTCGAGATAAGCGGTAATTCGAAATAAGCGAGTGAGATAACGAGGTTCGACTGTACATGTGAGCCACAATGTCAGAAAATGTACCATTAGACATGTGCACAGTTGCACAGTCTGATCAGAAGCTCCACTGGGCACATTTTGGAGAACCAAGAATGCAAGTTTTCTTCATGAAGACAATGAAGACTCTGATCAGACAGTGTGGATGCACAGGCTGTTTTGAGGCTTCACTGGATGTACATGTCAGAACGTATGTTTTCCCACATTGTGGATTAAGCAGTTATGAAAGAATCTGAGCAGGAAACAGGAATAATCCTACCTTTTCTGTGGAAACAGGGCACAACACAATGGAGTAGCAAATACCAAACTGAAAGGATACATTAACTGCAGATAGAAGTGTTATCTGACCTTTCATTTGCCATACTTTTATATATCAGCAGGCAACATTTACCTACCTTTCAGAAAGCAGGGTTTGACATTTAACCCTTAAAGTGCCAATCACAACTGCAGCAGACATTTGTTTTCTCAGAGAAAAAAGTCTTGACATTTCATGTGAATTGTCTGCTTGGCAAACAATTTACATGAAATATCAAGACCTATTTTCTCAGAAAAAAAAAATAGAATGTCATCTGCTACAAACTTTGCTTGGTGCTTTAAAAGGGACTTTGAAAAAATATTAACCCTTGTCCTGCTGAACCTGGATATGCCCTGTCTTTGATAACAGTGTAGATCCAGATCAGCTGGCTTCTGAAGAGGCCCACTGATCTGGATCTGCAATGTTTGTCATTATGTATGTAAACTTGCATCAACAACCAGGATCAAGTCATCTGATTGGCTGAAAATTACAAGTGGGTTGGGCATTTATTCAGCATGGCAAGGGAAAATCCTTATTTTCTTGGAATAAAAGGAAAACATATTACTCATCTGTGGTCTGCAAATTCTGTCAACAGCTAGGATAAGTTTTAAAAAAAAAAAAACACACCCCAAAATGCTAAAAAAAACCTTTTCCCCTGCTGTTTATATACAAAGTAGAATATAGAAATGAAACTTCTGTATCTCTCTATTTACTCAAGTAAAAAGTGACTGAAATGCTTGTGTAGATATATAAGCCACATCAAAAGAAAAAGGCTCTTCCGACATTCAATCAAATCAATCTTTCACTGCACATGCCTGACCCCTTAGTGAGACCACATGTCCAGTTCTTTGGCTGCAGTTTTCCCTTGGCCTACCACTTACATGAACAAATAGCACAGGTTCTGGTGAGACAATCCTGATGTGCAGGCTTGCCTGAACCATAGCTGTTCGTATATGCTGTAATAGCTCTTTTCCCATGACAGGGCTCATATTAAGGCTGGCTAATCAGAGCTGAAAAGATAATCGATTATCAGTCATGTCATTGTGATCGATAATCGATTAGTAATCATTGAAAATTTGGTTATAATTTTACCTGTCTACCTGAGCATGACTTTTACCATATGTTATATTTTACTGTATATATTTGGTCAGACAGGCCTGAGCAAACAGTTTAGACCCAGATGAGATGCCACAAATGCGGCATCTCATTAAGGGCTACACTGTTTGACACTCATTCAGCTATTTTTTGACATAACATTTGGTAGTAAATTGTACTTATTCAAATTTTAGATAAAGTATGGTAAGGAGTTGAGATATTTGAATACTAGGGGTAAATACGCTAAAGTAACAGACACAGAAATAAAATGATCGATTATAAGCAAAGCTGTACAGACCATCATTTTTGTGGTATTTATCTATCAATTAATCAATTATCCAATTACTTGTACCAGCCTTAGCTCATTTGTTCAATGTCAGCTTTAGTTTCAGATATCTTATGTGGTTAAACTGTCTGAAGGGAATTGTTGATTCTGCTATACATACAGTATATTATTACAGTAATTTGAGCTAATGTTTACTCATACAGCTTATCTGTTTCTCTTCTTATAAGTTTTTCACCATGTCAGAATCTAACAGTTCTATAATTTTTGCTGTGAAAATTGGTGTTACTTACTGTTGAGAACATAACTGAAAGTTAAATTTTCAATGCTCAAATGAGTATGTTGCATATACTTATTAGAAGAGCATTGATGAGATGTTTCTAATGAGTAAGGCAACATGTTTTTATGGAAAAATAAGAAAAACATTAAACTGGATGTATGTATCTATAGCATTGAAGCTGCTCTAAACACACACTAGAATACAACACTAGAATACCACACACTAGAATACAAGAGCAAAGGTGGGAAATCAAGATAGATATTTTCTTACTTCCCATGGGAACGTATATTGTGGGTACTCTTATAACTGTACTGAAAAGAGGATTCTTGCATACAGTGAGTATCCCATAATTTATGTTTCTTTGTAGAGAAACGAGAAGCATCAACAACAACAAAAAAAAAACAACAACTATTAACTGTTTTATCATTCAAGTATCTGATCTTTACTCTTGACATAGGTTTAGATAAAGCATTTTTTTCTATCAAAAAGTGTTGATTTTTTTCTCTTTTTTTTCCCACAAAAACGTATGTTAAGGATACATTAGAAGCGCCTCAATAAGGCACTTCTAATGAGTACCCATAACGTGTATTTCTGCAGAGAAATAAGAAAAATCTTTACCTGACCCTAAGGTTATAAAACTTTTTTCATGCTCAACTCAGCTGAGCATGAAATTAATTTTGCTTATAAATCTTAAAATACTGACAATTTTTAAAACTTCTTTCATGCTCAACTCAGCTGAGCATGCTCAGCTGAGTTGAGCATGAAAAAAGTTTAAATTGTTGGTATTTTTATGACCAAGTGAAATTTCATGCTCAGTTGAGTTGAGCATGAAAAAAGTTTTATAACCTCGGGGCCTGATATCCCTCTTATCTAGAGCTATGCTCTTGAAAAAAGTAACATAAACATATACTTACAAGAATCCTACTAATAATACTTGTATAGGAGCATTCAAATATGGCATTCTCTGAAAACAAAATAAAAACAAAATACTGTATGTCAAGAGGAACATCCACAAACTACCTTTCATTTTCTATCCACATTCTCTAAGTTGAAAAGATTATTTGTTACATAATAATTTTAATTTATTATCAGTCTATACCAAATCTGCAGTATGGCTGGACATGTCCTGCAACAATCTGAAGAATTTCAAGTATATTTAAATCCTTTGTCTGACTGGTTTAAGACAGACTTTGAAAATGTTCACATTCTCTGTATCATTTCACAACAGAGCACAAATTAGAATGCTGCTTTGAAGAGTTCAGAACATTTTTACAAAACATTACCTTTTATTACCAGACATATTTTTTAAGCCTAAAGGACCATTTACATCTAAAAAGGCATTTAATAATTACAATTTATGTTTATATGTTATTTTAATAAATAAAAGCACCGCAAGCATAATACCCCTCCATAGCAATTATTTGTTTATGTATTAAAATTATCGTTGCAAAACTGTCTGGACAGAAAATGACGGCGGGACAGATAACAATCCTAAACCAGATCTTGATAATATCAATGGACAGATAACAATCCTAAACCAGATCTTGATAATATCAATGCATATAGCAAGTTTGGTTAAAAGGCCTTGTTATTTACTCAAGTTATCCAGAAATGAAAATATGGGCATGTCTCGGGCAGATAACTCCGTAAAAATTTGACAAAATTTGCCCATTAGCAATTCCAAACTAGAGCTCCTTAATTCAATATATATAGCAAGTTTGGTTAAAATCCCTTGTTATTTACTAGTTATCTTCCGGAAACGAAAATATGGGCATGTCTTGGGCAGATAACTCCGTAAAAATTTGACGAAATTTGCCCATTAGCAATCCCAAACCAGATCTCCTTAATGTCAATGCATATAGCAAGTTTGATGAAAATCCCTTTTTATTTACTCAAGTTATAGTCCGGAAACAAAAATATTGGTGTGTCTTGGGCAGATAACTCCATAAAAAATTGATGAAATTTGCCCATTAGCAATCCCAAACCAGATCTCCACAATATCAATGCACATACCAAGTTTGGTGAAAATCCATTGATATTTACTCAAGTTATCATCCAGAAACGAAAAGCGGATGGACAGACGGATGGACGGACAGACGGACACATGGATGACCCAACGTGAAACCATAATACCCTGCCACTATTGTGTGGCGGGGTATAAAAATCACTTGATAATAAATATTTTAATAAATTACTTTAACAATGCAGCTACATGCTTTCCATTCTTGACAAATTTCAAATTGCCTTCCTTTGTACCAGCAAACAACTTTCAAATTTTTCAAATACCAATATTAAAACTAGATATGTGTGTTTATAAAACACTATGCCCCGCCTACTTAAGCTAATCTTATAATATTGTGTTGAAATTCCAACTCCTTATCCTTATGTTCATTTCTTTTCATAACATAAGGTTCAGCTGATGTCAGAAGCTACAGATAGTCAGAAATATTCCCAAATAGCAATACAGTGCTGACTTGTATGATACCATCTGGGTACTTTGTGGGCATTGCGGGTCACTTTATCGGTCACCAGGTAGGTTGAGTGTCGTGGACCATTAACATGACCGTTAATTGATGAGAGTATCACAGTTAATAATCAAATTACCATAAAGATGAAAATGAATGAAAACATATTTTTCTTTAAAGAGGACCATGATGGTCCTATATCACTCACCTGAGCTAACAGATTTGCATATATTGAAGTTTCACACAAGTAGATTGCTTTAGATTTTTGTATTAATTTTATATTCAAGAGTGACATGATGGCCCTATATAAATGACCTCCTGGGGTGGGATCTAATTTGACCCCAGGGCTATAATTTGAACAATCCTGGTAGAAGCCTACTAGATGAAGCTACATATCAAATACATGTATCAAAGGTCTTGGCCTTTTAGTCTCAGACAAGAAGACTTTTAATGATTTCTCTCTGTATCAGTCTATGTAAAATAAGTGACCCCTCGGGTGGGGCGGTTTTTGACCCTAGGGTTATAATTTGAACAATATTGGTAAAGGACCATTAGATGAAGTTGCATGCCAACTATCCAAGGCCTGCCAAATTATATTGAAATAAGTCCAGTGGTTTCTGACAAGAAGACTTTTTAAGTTTTCTATATAGATATACAGGGAAAATAAGCCCCTAGCAGCCATTTTCGAATTATGACCGCCAAAGGAACATTTCTGCCAAATGATACTGAAATCAGTCTACTGGTTTCTGAAAAGAAGATTTTTTAAAGTTTTCTATATAGATATATAAGGCAAATAAGCCACACCCCCTGGCAGCCATATGTTTTGACAAATCATGATAGCTTGAAAATCTTGGTTGAGGATCACCAAAGGAACATTTCTGCTGAATTACATTGAAATCAGTCCAGTGGTGTCCGACAAGAAGATTTTTAAAGTTTTTTTTTCTTCTGGTTGCCCCTCAATCAAAATCCTGTATCAATTCCAAATCTCTGAACGATTGTCGGTCAGTATCACACAAGGATCAATCCTGTGAAATTTGGTTAAAACTGGCTCAGTGGTTTAGGAGGAGATGTTGTTTAAAGAAATTGTGGACAGACAGGTGGATGATGACGGATGGATGACAATGGACGGTGAGTGATAGCAATAGCTACCCTTGAACCCCCGGCTCATTGAGCTAAAATAATGGGAGCTACTGATCAACCATGTCAAACTGATATCAGTGGTAAAATGAACAGCGATATATCAGCGTTGCAGTGTATGTTTCAGTAAAACATCCTTATAAGAGCATGCAAACTAATAACAGCAATATAGTACATGTAATAAATAATATGTACAAACCTGCATAAAAGGTTTCTTATTCAAATATTCCATTATAAAGGGTGGGATCACTGAAAAAAGAACAAAGAAACTAAACTGTTACATACATGAACTAAGTTTGCAGGGCCATTGTCTGTCCAGTCACTGATACGTCCACCATTTTTTTTACAGACATCTCAGAGTGAACCAATATTCATGACTTCATTGGCTGATGGCTTTGTGGCCAAAAAGAAGTAATGGATATTAACCAGTCAGATTGTGCATGCAAATTACCCTGGAATTGCATCTACAAACAAGATGGCGAATGTAGACAGCTGTTAGGTGGATGACCCCGATTTACTGTAGAAACGCACAAGCCACTCGCAACTATAAAGTGCTGCAGAGAGTTACTAGTCTCATTAGCATTAACAAGAGCATATAAACTAGTTTGCATGGGCTTGCTTATCAGGATTTCAAACCAAAATTATTTTATCAGCTGAGATACGTGTCTGTCGTTCATCTTTTGTATACCGGTAGACATTTTTATAAAAAAAGCCATCAGAAGAGATGGCAAATCCCCCAACCAAAAATTTGGTGTATATTTAAATCAGATATCATGGAAATATTGAAACAGAGAATATTAAAAGGATGCAAAGATAGTAGGAAATGTGACCAAAATAATAAGTGAAAACAATAATAGGTGTACTGTTAATGATTTCATTTTTGCATGTTTTTTATTCATTTATTTTTTTCTTTTGGTCAAAAATCTATTCGTGTGTGGTTATTTGTACAGGATACACAATATTTGCAAATACTTTGAATTTGTGAGGGTACATATTCAGAAATAATAGCAAAACTAAATGCCTTGTACAGGTAAAGGCACGTGCTGCTTGTTTATTGGGGTAAAAAATCAACAGAGCAAAAGTTGTCATTCTCACATGCAACACACCTACATGATCTGATATATGTCCCTACCAAAAATTATCATGTTATCTCGAACAGTATGGGAGTTATAGCCAACACAAGATTTTGGCATCAGAGGAGATAAATACATAATGGAGAAAGTGAGACTGCTCTTGAACATGACATGCCTACTGGTCCTTATCTATGCCTCTACCAAATACTATCAAAATATTTCAAATCACATACACAAGAATTTGGCTTAGAAATTCATTCAGAGGAGGTAACTACAAAACAACCACAGCAGAGGTTGTCCTTCTTGCATGCAACATGTCCTTATCTATGCCTCTACAAAATATCAAAACATTTCAAACCATTAAGAAGTTATTGGGTGCACAGGAATTTGGCATAGAAATTTAGTCAGTGGAGTGTACAAGAAAAAGAACAAAGCAAGAGTTGTCCTTCTTGCATGTGACACTCATACTTGACCTGATACATGTCCCTCCAAAATATTATTAAATTATCTCAGACAGTATGGAAAGTTTAGCCTCCACAAGATTTCAGCTCCAATGGAAATAAGTACATAACAAAAAGTGAGGGTTGTCTCTCTTGCATGTAACATGCCTACTGGTCCTTATCTATGCCTCTACTGAATATCATCAAAGTATTTCAAACCATTAAGAAGTTATAGAGTGCACAAGAATTTGGCTTAGAAATTTATTCTGGGGAGATAACTAGAAAAAGAACACAGCAGGAGTTGTCCTTCTTGCATGTGACACTTCTATTTGACCAGATATATGTCCTCACTAAATATCATAAAGTTATCTCACAAAGTACGAGAGTTATGAGCTGCACAAGATTTCAGCTTCAGGGGACATAAGTACATAATGAACAAAGTGAGAGTTGTCTCTCTTGCATGTGACACTCCTTCTGATCTTTATCTATGCCTCTACCAAACATTATCCAAATATTTCAAAACCATTAAAAAGTTATGGAGTGCACAAGTGTTTGGCTTAGAAATTAGTTCAGGGGAGATAACTAGAAAAAAAAGAACAAAGCAAGAGTTGTCCTTCTCGCATGCAACCCTCCTACTTGACCTGATATGTTTCTATCAAGTATTATCAAATTACATGTATCTTCCCAGTATGGGAGTTATAGCCTGCACAAGATTTTGGTTTCAGGGGAGATAACTACATAAAGAGGAAAATGAGGGTCACCTCTCTTGCATGCGACACCCCTTCTGGTCTTTATCTATGTCTCTACCAAATATTATCGAAATATTTCAAACCATTATGCAAGGTTGCCCTTCTTGTATGCAACACTCCTACTTGACCTGATATATGTCCCTACCATATATTATCAAATTATTTGAAACAGTATGGGAGTTATGGCCTGCGCAAGATTCTGGCTTCAGGGGAAATAACTACGTAACAAGTGAGAGACATGCCTACTGGTCCTCCTCTTCATCTCTACCAAATATATTCAAATTACCTCAAACAAAATGGGAGTTATGGCCTGCAAAAGATTTTGGCTTCAGGGGAGATAAATACATAATGATGAAAAAGAGAGTATTCTCTCTTGCAATGTGCCTACTGGTCCTCCTCTTCATTCCTAACAAATATTATCAAAATATGTCTAAGGATATCAAAGTTATGAAGCACACAAGGATGTGTCTACTGATTTCAGCTTCAGGGGAGACAACTACATAAAGAAGAAAGTGAGAGTTGTCCTCTTGCATGCGACACGCCTACTGGTCCTCCTCTTCATTCCGTCCAACTATTATCAACATATATCTACTAGGTATCAGTTATAGAGAAGAATGTGTCTACAGATTTCTGCTTCAGGGGAGATAACTACATAATGAAGAAAGTGAGAGTTGTCTCTCTTGCACAACACACATCTACTGGTCCTCTTCATCCCTACCAAATTCTATCAAATTATCTCGAACAGTATGGGAGTTATAGCCTGCCCAAGATTTTGGCTTCAGAGGAGATAACTACATGATAAAGATAGTGAGAGTTGTCTCTCTTGCATGAGACAAGCCTACTGGTCCTCCTCTCCATTCCTACTAAATATTATCAAAATATATCTAATGGTAACAAAGTTATGGAAGGCACAAGGATGCGTCTATGGATGGATGGACAGACGCCATGCTGATCACTATATCCCCCTGAATCTATCAGGGATAATAAAAACAACTAGACTGCGCAGCTGATAGCAGCCATCACAAAATCCCCACCCTCCCCACCCTCCATGCTAATGTTGCTAATAGTATGACAGAGGAATGGATGGAAAAATAATGTTGCTCTTGTACAGAGGCATTCACAATATCCCATCACTAAAGCGTGGAGATAATAACTTCAAGCTCCTGTGGGGTATTCATTCCCCTTAACCCTTGTCCTGCTGAACCCGGATGTACCCTGCCTTTGCAAACAGTGTAGATCCAGATCAGTTGGCTTCTGAAGAAGCCAACTGATCTGGATCTGCACTGTTTGCCATTAAGTATGTGAATTTATACAAAAAATCTGGATCAAGTAATCTGATTGGCTGAAAACTAGAAATGGGTGTGGCATCTTAATTTATTCAGCAGGACAAGGGTTAATTACAAAAAATGGGAAGCTTACTCTTCCAGCTGTACTCCACTACTGTATTTACCTACCTATTTAGATAAAAGTGTAAACCCAGGTGCAGTTTAATCAAGCACAACACTGTTTGCCATTCTTAGACAATACTTTAGAGACATCATCAAGTAGTCAAATGGACTTGTTTAAATTTTATGTTTAGCACAATAGGGTGTCAAGGTGTATCCACATATTTTGGGTAAATATGGTACCTTAGGTAAAGAATGATCTGCAAATGTGTGAATGACATATTATTTTTCTTTTTTCTCCATGAAAACATATGCTGTGTGTACTCATTAGAAGCACCTGATGAAAATTGAATTTCAGTAATTCCCATGACTGACGGTCTGTTTTTATGTTATTATCATGTTAGGATCATATTTAATTGTACATATAGTGTTGCACATGCATTGCAAATAGATTACCACTCATCACCTTCATTAAAGCCATAGCTCTTGATGTTTGTTTGTTTGTGTTGAGGTTTTACGGCCCAGTCAACCCAATGGGGTCATGTCGAGCGCGGTCAGTTTACCTAACCACACGCTTACTGGGCAGGCTTAGTCCTCTAAGTGGTTAACCAGTACTGTGCACATTCTTTCGCCAGAAAACTTGATAAGTAAAACACTGAGACGACTGCTTGTTTATCCCATTCTTCATTCTCATTGAAAATAACTTGACAATTGGCATGTTTATTTGAAGCATCAGTGTTTATGTGACATTCCTCAAGTAATCCGGTCAGTTGTTTCCTTTAGTAATCTGTTCTAAATGACAAAGTCATATCTCAGTAGATATAAGATATGGAAGTGAAAATTCCCTTGACAAAAGAAGCAGAAAAACTACTCAAAATGACATCATCATCATTATTATCTCTTTACTAACTTCAATAATTTGGATTTGTTTGTTTATCTTTGCTTAAATTTAACAAATGCTTTTCTATCTTTTCTCTATTTTCTGTATTTATTTATTCATTTATATTTTTGAAACAAGATCGAACAAGGTAGGTTCAATTCAATTTCTACACACCAATTTTCCCATCACTCTATCTGAAGCAAGTGTGTGTATTCAAGTAGCTACATGGGTCTTATACCTATGCGGAAATGAGTAATCATTTAGAATAGTAATCTATTTCAAATGACATCAAATCTAAGCAGATATAAGATATGGAAGTGAAGGTCCCCTTGAGAAAACCTTGCTACCACTTAAAACCATTCACAATCCTAGTTAATCAAAGTGATTAACTGTAAAACTCAATACACAGAGTGTGTTGAATTTACTGGATGCTTCATTGTAAAAGATGATCTGAAAGTGGAAAAAGGTATCATATTTCACTGGAAATAACTTGCTGTTTTGGAGGTAATAGTGGCTTTTTTTTTGTTGTTGTTGGTTTTGGAAATGGCAATTATAGACCAAATTTTAGAAGTCCTTCAAGTCAAAATTGGTCCAGCACACACAAAATCAATTTCAGACTAAAAGATCAATGGTTTCTAGAACCCTGCTGACAACATTGATTGATTGTGTTGGGGTTTAATGACACGTCAACCCTTGAGGGTCATTTTGTGTCGTCTCCCAGAGAAAGGGAGAAAAGAGATAGAAGAGAGTAGAGGAGATGAAAGAGAGGGACAGGGAAGAAAGAGGAACAGGAATGAAAGTGAAGAAACAGAAGAAATAAAAACATTCCCCCTCTACCCTTACCCACTACAAGGATAGCAGGCCTTGCCCAACTGTAAGCCAATATCAGTTGGACGCCCCAGTGATGTAAGATACACAGCACCTTCGCACCACCCGACCACCCCCGCCTGCTGACAACATGTTTTGAGAAGAATATCAGTACTGTTTGATTGAAAAAAGTGCCTTATCTGGTCCTATGTGAAAAATGAAATTAGGGATGTTCAGGGAAATCAGAAAGTAGTACTTACTCATGCCTGGTGTGGCCATCATTATTCTTGAGAAAACAACCTGACTAATGGCTGACTTTGCTGCCATCTTGGATTCTCCTAATCTGTTACCATTCTCATCAAAAATAGGAACTCCATGCATCAGTTCTCTAGAAATATAAACTGTGTTACACATAGTATATGAACAGCACCATGTGAAAGTATTGCTTCAGCGACATATGGTACAGAAAAGGCCCTGATCAGACTGAGGATTGCTGAGGCTGATAAGCCTCAGCAGTCTGCAGTCTGATCAGGGCCTTCACTGTCTGCTGACTGAATCATTGAAATTGTAGATTAAATTGATGTTTAGCATGTCTGAAATAGGGGTAGCTCTTGATTTGTTGTCAAACAAGAGGGCCAAGATGGCCCTGTATCGCTCAACTGATTACCAGGCAAGTTTCGAGTCAATTGTCCTTTCGGTTCCACAGAGGAAGTTCAGTACAGATCTTCAAGATGGCTTCCAATGAAGTTTCAAGTCAATCGGCCTTTAGGTTCAGGAGAAAAAGTTCAAAATATATTTTCAACATGGCGGCTAAGGCGACCATGTTGGATTTCTGACAGAACGATTTCAGCTACTTTTGCTCTACAAGTCACCTTGATACTTCCTACCAATTTTCAAGCCAAATGGCATTTTGGTTAAGGAGAAGTTCAAAATAGATTTTCAAGATGGTGGCCGTGGTGGCCATCTTGGACTTTAGATCAGAACAATTTTAACTGTTTCTGATCTGCAGGTCACCCTGATACATCCTACCTAGTTTCAAGTCAATTCTGTATGAATATAATTTCAAATCAATTGCTAATTGGTAAAAATAATCCAGTCTTTCTGATGTAGCCTCCATATGCTTTGGGTGAGTGGCTTAATTAAAAATCTACTTACTTACATAGAGACAATTCACATGAAATATCAAGCCATGTTTTCTTGGAAAAATAAGAAAAGTATTAAAAATTCATTATTGCCTAACTTCATAGCTCCAGACAACAGCAGTATACAGATATTTTGCCATAAAAATACCTTGATGTTTTGAATATTTACCACAACTATGTTTTAAACATATGTAAATGGGTACTCATTAGAAGTGCCTCACTGACTGATTGATTGAATTAGAGTTTAACGACATGTCAACCCTTGTGGTTTGTCAGGATCATTGAAACTTAACATTAACATGTCGTCTCCCAGAGAAAGGGAGAAGAGAGATAGAAGAGATAGTAGAGGAGATCAAAGAGAGGGACAAGGGAGAAAGGCAAATGAATGAAAATGAAGAAACAGAAGAAATAAAACCATTCCCCCTCTACCCTTACCTGCTGCAAACATAGCAGGCCTTGCCCAACTGTAAGCCAATATCAATTGGACGCCCTGGGGAAGCAAGATACACAACACCTTTGCCTCACCCAACCACCCCCTTGAAGATAATGATGATTTGGTGTTTGACATCCCTTTTAACATTATCTCAGTCATATCAAGCTGATGTAAGGGTAATGATGAAAGGCTCTGTGCAATAACCCACCATAGTCATGAGCTGAATTCCGTCTCCAGTGGTATTAGAATCCAAGACCTCATGATCTGAAGTCAGGAGTTAACAACTCCGACACCCCAATGAAGAAATAAGCAAAACATCAATACTTTTTTGTTGAAAAAAGACCTTATCTGGAGCTATATAATTTGATAATAAATGTATTATGATTTAAATGAAACTAGAAATGCGTCCAAAGGACACGGATGCCCCCACCTGAAAAACTTAAACGCAAATTGCTAACGCTGAATGTGGATGGACGGACAGGTGTAACACTATATGCCCTTTCCACCATTCTTGGAATGGCGGGGGCATAATAAAAGGACACCATAGGCCTAGATAAGAGTGGGTATCGGGTTAATATTTTTCTTATTTCTCCACGAAAACATATGTTATGGGTAGTCATTAGAAGTACCTCGGCGAGGCGCTTCTAATGAGTACCCACAACATATGTTTTCATGGAGAAATAAGAAAAATGTCATTACTTTTAGACTGAAAAAAGCGCCTTAACTACAGCTATGGGACACCCTACCTGCTCCTCATACAGGGAATGTTGATACAGTTAGCTGCAGCCACAGCTGCAAATGGTACCATCCTACCAACAACCGGAGGAAATTTCTAAAAAAACAACAACAACAAATCTGTTAAAATGCAGCAAATGCTGGTGCAGATCAGCAGTTACCATATTTACCCTAAATACTGGGACATTAAACTCCTTACTTACTTGTCCGAAAATCTGAACATCCATTTCAATACCTAGTGATGTATCTAAACAACTGCTGGTTGAGTGGCAAACAGTGCAGACCTTGATCAGATGCCACAGAATGTGGCATCTGATCTTGGTCTACACTGTTTGCTCAAGCCTATTTGTCCAAATACTTAGGGTTAACACTATATTTATCCGAAATAATGTTTACGTTACTTGTCTTAAAATTTGAAAAGTCCATTTTAATACAGATGATGCATCTAAACAACTGCTAGAGGAGTGGTAAATAGTGTAGAAACTGATTAAATGCTGTGTTCTGAGGCACCTGATCTGGGTATACACTGTTTGATCAGACCCATGAGTCCCAATACTTTTAAGTCAAGCCTTAATTTCTCTGAAAAATAAAAAAATTTAGACTGCTGTGAGCTACAATTTTTACTTCGCACTTTCGGGTTATACTAAAGGTTATCATTTCTTACTATAAGAAAAACTTAACTGAATGTGTTTACAACACAAGACAGTGAATCCTATAAAGTGTTGTGTGTGCACAGTGAAGGCTGAGCTAAGAATGGACATAAATTCATTTTGTTGGTTTGAATCATTGGTCCTCACTAGACTGGTACTCTGAACAGAAGAGAAATGAACACTAGACTGGTACTCTTTGTTTGTTTGTGTTGTGGTTTTATGGCCCAGTCAACCCATTATGGTCATGTCAAGCATGGCTAGTTTACCTAACCCTAAATGAGCAGAAGAGACAGGAACACTAGACTGGTACTCTTGTGAGCAAAAAAGAAAGGGAGAAAGATACATAAACAAAGCAGACATACCTTCACTAGACTATTTATTGAAAGTGCAGTTCCTACGGCTCCTCCGGTGGCCAGAACATAGGACAAGCCTAAATGTCTGAAAACAAAGAAATGCTTGCACTCATATGGGTATGACAAATGTATCTAGCAAAGCCTATATGTAAAGATGATAGAAACTAAACATTATAGTGCTGAGCAAATTTATAGCAGACAACATTCTAAAATTGATATTGTTATTCTTTAAAGAAAATAAGACTTGAAATTTCATGTAAATTGTCTGTTAAGCAGATGATTCACATGAAATTTCAAGCCTAATTTTCTCTGAAAAATAAATAAAAATATTTTTTAAAATGTTGTCTGCTGTAATGTGATAAGCAGCTTAACCCTTGTCCTGCTGAATAAATTAAAATGCCATGCCCACTTCTAATTTTCAGCCAATCAAATTGCTTCATCCAGGTTGTTACAAATTCAAATACTGAATGGCGAACAGAGGAGATCCAGATCAACTGGCTTCTTCAGAAGCTAACTGATCTTGATCTACACTGTATGCAAAGACAGGGCATATCCGGGTTCAGCAGGACAAGGGTTAAGGGTTAATAGCTCCAGATATGATACTTATTCCAACTGAAAACTCCTGATACAGTAGAACTTCAATGGCTTGAACCCCGATGGCTCATTTACTATGGATGAGTCGAACACATTCTTGAGTCCGCAGGGATTTCCTTCAAATACGATATATACGGATAATTTAGGGAGATTTTCTTCTTTTATCTTGCAAATGTATGTTGTGTGCACTCATTAGAATTGCCTCAATGAGGCAATTCTAATGAGTACACACAACATACATTTATAATATAGAACACCGAAAAAATATCCCACAATTATCTCCATTATGCATCCTGGTATGGCACTAATAGTAACCCTCCATGGCTCGAACTACCACTGTCTAGAACAAATTTTCATGGTCCCAAAGGGGTTCCAGCCATCGAAGTTGGACTGTATTTTTCTTATTTCTTCAAAAAAACGTATGTTGTGTGTTCTCATTAGAAGCTCCTAGCCATATGTTTTCACGGAAAAATATGAAAACTAATTTTCTTGGTTCACCTGTTAACTTGAGCTTTGATTTAAGCAGGAAAATTACTACATTATGCTCTAACATTGGCCAAAGCACAAGATAAAATGCAATTTTCATCAAAAAATTACAAATAATTTTCTTATTTCACCACAAAACCTATGAATACAAATTATTACAGATACAGTTGACTCTCGTTATCTCGAACTTGCTTATCTCGAATAACTGCTTATCTCGAAGTGAAAATCTTGTCCCTGCCTAAACAGGAAAATCTAACAACAAGTAAAAAATATTGCGGAAAAGAGGAGAAATTGCTCCCCTCTTTTCCACACTATTTTCAATATATCTCTAACGTCAAAAGTCCAATTACATATAAATTTGTTAAATGTGGTTGTTCGAATTATTTTTTCCTCAATTCTGAAAATCTGATATGTCGAGGTACGGATATCCCCTGGAATTCGAGATAATGAGAGTCAACTGTATATACGCATATCCAAAGACAATCCCCTCTATGGATAAGGGTTTACAGGTCTATATTTTTTCTACAATACTATCAGTTGTGATTCCAACAACAATGACCCAAACTACTAGTCCACTAGGAGCCTTTACTATCTGTCGACACAAAATACTGGTACATGTAGTTTTAAGGGGAAGAGGCATGGATACACCTCTAAGGGAAATAACTTCACGTGGAAATATTTCCATCTCCTACTCAGCAGGGCCTTCCCGAAAAGGAAATTCCTTTAGGAGTAGCCACCATTTTTGGAAGTTTTCAAGTACTAGGGAGGGAGGCAACCCTGCCTGCCAAAGTTGTCTCCCTTTGCAAAATGACAGCAAAAACTTTCTGGGAAATCCAATGGGGAATTCTGGGGAAAAACAAAGTTGGTGAAGAGTGTAGCTGATATTAAAGATCTTGACAAAACATGCATTTTGCTGCCAATTTGATCAAAATATGATTAAAACAAAGTAAGTTAACCCTAGTCCTGCTGAACCCGGATATACCCTGTCTTTGCAAACAGTGTAGATCCAGAGAAGCCAAATGATCTGAATCTGCACTGTTTGCCAATAAGTATGTGAATTTTTAGCCACAAACCGGATCAAATAATCTGATTGGCTGAAAATTAGAAGGGGGAGTAGCATCTTAATTTATTCAGCAGGACAAGGGTTAATGATATTTAAATATTTCAAAACTCTTGTCAAGGTTGCCATGATTTTGAATATATAATGAGGTTCTAAAGCTTCTTTCTGACAGAATGTATGCTGTGGGTACTTATAAAAAGTGGCACTTGTAAGCAGCAAATACAAAATATGTTTTTATGGAGAAATAATAAAACTTAATCCAAGAATTATCACATATACTCCTCCTTAAAAGGTCCTCTGTCAGCATACATACGTACATGTATTACAATTTATATGAGACTTACTTGGCTGTGATAGGATGGTCCCCACTTCTATTCGTGTAGTTAACTATTGCATTAAATGTCTGGTTAAACCACTGCCAAAATACAACTTCCTTCGGTGTTCTGTAAAAATTCAACAAGAGATCTACTAGTAACCATTAGTGTGTTCTGGGGAAAAAAGCAGTTACCCAGTAACAACTAAGTGATGTGAATCTTACTTTTACAAAAAACAATATAAAACTAAAAATGTTTGACAAACCAGTATTTTATTTCAATCAAAAAGAAATTTCAAGCCCTCTTTTCTGAGGAAAAGCCCTTAAACAATAATGCAAAATTGTAACTGACAACATTCTAATTTTTTAATGTATTTTTCAGAGAAAATGAGGCTTGACATTTCATGTGAACTGACTGCTAGGCAGAAGATTTGCATGAAATGCCACATTTAATTTTCTTTGATAAATAATAAAAAAACAGAATAGTACCTGCTACAATTTGACAGCTAAAGTTGTTTATTTTGATGTTCTGACTCAGTAAGAAACAGTTAAGCAACTAATCTATGAACCAGATAAATTGCATTATTACCCTAAATATTCCAAAACTAAAACTATTCAACTGGTTTGGAGTTTAAAGGCCTAGTCAACACTATTAAGGTCATGTTGAGCCAGTCAGTTTACCTAACCACACTTTTCCTAAGCATTCCCTCTTGTAATTGACCTAAATTTTGAACCAGCCCATTTAATTACCTAGGCCCAGTTTTTCAAAACTAATGATGTTGTTAGTTAACGTATCATTAAATCTTTGATCATCAAATATGGCATATACGCTAATATTTTGTCTGAAAAAAATGTGAGTAGCTTTTGCATTCACTTTTTTCAGCAAAAATAGCTGTAAATAAGATATTGTACTTACTAGACCAGTTAATCTTTTGACCACTAACAAGCTTGTTAAGCTAACAACACTTTGAACAATTGGGCCCTGGTGATTAGGGCTCCAAAGAGTATTCAGATATGATTTTTCTAATGAGACCTTCTCAACAAGGAGGTAAAGAAGTACAAACATTGTTATTTCTAAAGTCTTTTAACCCCCAAAAAGCCAATGAAAACTGCAGCAGACGACATTCTGAAATACTTTTTTTATCTTTCAGATAAACTAATGCTTGTCATTTCTAGGCAGAAAATTCATGTGAAATTTCGAACTTCATTTTCTCTGAAAAAAAAAAAGAAAAAAAAAAGAAAAAAAAGAATGTCATCTGCTACAATATTTCATGGTACTTAAAAGGCTAAGTAACAACCTTACTTGTAAAATGTCATCATACATCCAGTGATTGTCATGTTCATAGGAACCTGTGCCGACATTCTACCCAGTATAAACATCTTTTCCTTTGTGTCCGGGTGGAATGCCGAGTCGTACAGATGCTTGGCTTTCCATAATTCATCTTCTGTCAATTCTTTTCTGTCTTCTCCTTTACTGAAAATATCCATATAATGCTAGCACAGATAAGAGGGGTATCCAGCTAATCATTTTCATTTTTATCCATGACAATGCATGTTGTGGGTTCTCATTAGAAGCACCTCATTGAGGCACTTCTAATGAGTACCAACAACATATGTTTTAGTGGATTTGTTTGTGTTGAGGTTTTACGACAAGTCAATCCAATGGGGTCATGTCGAGCAGGTCAGTTTACCTAACCACTCGTTTACTGAGCAGACTTAGTTCACTAAGCGGTTAACCAGTATTTGTGCACATTCTTTTGCCAGAAGCTGACAACTGCCCTTCTTGAATCAGCGGAAGGGAGAGAATGACCATAGAAAATATGATGATTTCATGATCAGGAAAGAATGTTGCTGACCCTGCAGAGCTGAACCAGCAACCTCCTGATCACCAGTTGGACGTGCATGTTTCAGTGGAGAAATAAGAAAGATATCAGTGCTTTTTGGATGTTAAAAGTACCTTATCTGGAGCTATGTGTTTGTGCAGTCTAATAATATTTGCTACAGCATGCTGAATTTCTCAGCTATCATAGCACTAGTTAAGGCGCTTTTTTCAATCCAAAAGTATTGATTTTTTTTCTTATTTCTCCATGAAAACATATGTTGTGGGTACTCATTAGAAGCGCCACATCCCACAACATATGTTTTCGTGGAGAAATAAGAAAAATATTTACCGGATACCCTCCCTTATCTAGACCTATGCTATACTGGTTACCATTTAGCTCTCTATGGGCAAATCAGATGATAAACTACAGTCGAACCTCGTTATCTCGAACTCGCTTATTTCGAATTACCGCTTATCTCGAAGTGAAAATCTGGTCCCTGTTTTAACATGAAACCATGACAACAAGTAACAAAATAATGTGGAAAAGAGGAGAAATTGCTCCTAAGGAGCAATTTCTCCTCTTTTCTACATTATTTTATATATATATTTCTAACTTCAGGAGTCAAATTACATATTCATTTGTTAAATGTGGTTGTTCAATTTATTGTTTTCCTCACTCTCTCAACTCTGATATGTTGAGGTACGGATATCTCGAAGTCTTTCAGTGAGTCCCTTGGAATTCGAGATAACGAGAGTCGACTGTATTACAGTTTCCTTAATTTTTACAGAATTTATGCAAAGTCTCTACATGAGATGTCAATCCCTTTCCACTAGAGAAAAGATTTCAAAATGGTGTCTGCTGATATTTTACCCAACATACTATTAAGTATTAAACAATAGTCCCTTTCAAAATATTTTTTCTCTGATCAAGA
The DNA here is from genome assembly GCA_964016985.1 of Anodontia alba. Taxonomy (NCBI): domain Eukaryota; kingdom Metazoa; phylum Mollusca; class Bivalvia; order Lucinida; family Lucinidae; genus Anodontia; species Anodontia alba. The sequence continues at coordinate 146,518,598 of OZ024821.1, forward strand.
GAAGACACTACATATGTATTGAAAAACAAGACAAATCCAACACAAACAAGAACTTTCTGAGATGTGACAATACCTCTACTATACTGATTTAGCTGTCAAGGCTCATTACAATCCCATGACACAACTTCTCACCTTCCAAACTTATAGAAATATAAGCACTGTAGCTAAAGGGCTCACTCAAAAATAAAAAAAAAATAAAAAATTAAAAAAAATAAAAAAATCATAAAAATTTTCACCAAAAAAATGTTTTACATAATTATGATCATGTTTTCATAGAGAAATAAAACAGCAATACTGATTTTAACGCATTTTAGTCTGTCTGTTTGTTTGTGTTGAGGTTTTACAGTCCAATCAACTCAATGGGGTCATGTAGAGCATGGTCAGTTTACCTAACCACACTTTTACTGGGCAGGCTTAGTCCTCTAAGCAGTTAATCAGTATTATGCACATTCTTTCGTCAGAAACTGAGAACAGGAAGGGAGAGAATGACCGAAGAAAATATTTCATGATCACTCTCCACGAAAGAATGTTGCGGACCTGGCAGGGGTCTACCTCCTGATCATCCAAATGAGCCACCAAGGTCGGCCCCATTTTAGTCTGAAGACCCCCAAAAGGGTTATAGGCAAACAGCGGAAACCCAGAACAGACACCACAAGTTGCGGCTTCTGGTCAGTGTCTCCATTGTTTGCAAACAGTTTAGCCATTTTCTCTAGGAAAATCTAAATCACATATCCTGACATGCCTAAAATTGAACTTTGACTCTTCCAATATGTATATAGCGCGTGGTGGTAGGGGTAGGGTGGAGGGTGGTGAGTTTATTCAGTCTAAAATGGGTTAAAAAAGACCTGATATGTAAGTCTGGTATGACACGGAAATAAGAACTACCATAGCGCTAGACAAGAAGTCATCTGGTTAAAAAGTTTTCTTATGTCTCCATGAAAACATATCTTGTGGATACTTAGAATCACTTCAGTAACACAATTCCAAAGAGTACCTACAAGATATGTTTTTGCCAAGAAATAAGAAAATATACTCATCATTTTTTGTTGAAAAGATCAACTTATCTGTACCTATTAAGTCTACCATACTGATCCCAAATATTGGGACTGACAGGCCTGAGTAAACAATGCAGACCAAAATCAGACATCACAAAATGCAGTGTCTGTTCAGGGTCTACACTGTTTGCCACACATCCAGCTTTTTTCAGATATATCACCAAGCAGTAAAATTTACATACCGGTATTCAAATTTTATGACAGAATGGTAAAGTGTTAACCCTAGTCCTGCTGAACCTGGATATACCCCGTCTTTGCAAACAGTGGAGATCTAAAGAAGCCAACTGATCTGGATCTGCACTGTTTGCTATTCAGTATTTGAATTCATATCAACAACCTGGATCAAGTAATCTGATTGGCCGAATATTAGAAGTGGGCGTGCCAATTTATTCAGTATGACAAGGGTTAAGACGTCCCAACATTTCGGGTAAATATGGTACACTGTTTATCTTCAGCTCTGGTAAAACCTGTGTTCTTCCACAATTGTTTTTGCTTCTGCCAGCTGGTGTGGTGTGGCAAAAAGGTTGAGCGGATTTGTGGTAATAAAGAAATGCTTAGCTCTGCCAGTAAATGTATTCTGATCAAAGCGAGGTTCATTGATGTTAATACGTGTAGCCATTGCTCTCAGTGTCAGCAGTCTGCAAAATAAAAAGTAAAACAATATTTGAAGCATCCACAAACAATCTGCTTATACAATTAACATGCTTATGTGCAATGCATACTTCTTAACCATGGCTCTAGATAACCAATTTTCTAAAACTGATATTAATATTTCCTTATATTTCTCCACAACTGGGAGAAATTGATTGATGTCTGCAATCTCCTATAGGATGGTGGTATGTTGAGCATAGACCTTGGAGTTATCTCAACGAGTTGATTTTAGAGAATACACACCATACATTTATCAAAACAAGAATTCCGTGGAAGGCGGTGTCGCACCTGCTGGGGCAAAAGTAACAGGAGCCACAATCAGAAAGTGGTTATTAAATAAGTATATTTCATTCTTAGCAGTGCTTAGTTGGAAAACTGGGTTAAAAGAAAATGTAGACAAAGTGCCCAGTGGGGCACATATATTTCCGCCCAGTGCCATTCCCTCTAATGGCTATATCTCCAGCACAGTAAGCTGCACTGACTTTTTGTATTATTACAGCTCAATGATAATGGAATGTCACCGTAAAATGTGTAAAAGTCACTGGAGCTTAAAATATAGGTCAAGGTCAATGGGTCAAGATACCTGCCAAGTCAGTACATCCACTATGCAAGGTTTGGTGGTTGTAGAACTTATAGTTGAGGAGGTCTGGAACATCGATGTAAATTGTGTCAAAGTCACTAGACCACTAAATATAGGTCAAGGTCACCAGGTCAAGATACCTGCCAAGTCAGGACATCAGGGAGACACCACAAGTTTTGATGGTTGTTTAGTCTTGTAGTTGATTAGAATAATAACTTTGACGTAAATGTTGAACTTTGACATAAATGTTGACAGACGGAGGGAAAAGCGGACACCTATGTCGCACCCTGCTACAAGCAGGTGTGACAATAAAATAAGCTTTTCCTAATCCGTCCCTGGACATTTGTTTTCTAGAATTATCTATGGAGTTTTCCGGGGGTACTCAAAGGTGGGTAAGAGTTGATCACGGTGGATGAACCATCAGTTATTGGGATTTTGCTGTATATTTTTTCCTATCTTTGAAAAAAATCTTTAGGATGTGTGCATAAGTGCTGGACATCGCAAAAATCTGTATTGATATATGTTATGGACCTGAGGCTTTTATAATGAATAAAGTATTGTCAATGTCATCATATTGTCTCTGACAACATGTTGTGGATACTCATTAGAAGTGCCTCTGTGACATGTTTTTTGTGAAGAAATCAAAAAACTATTTCTCTTGATAATCGTCTAAGGCCTAAAAAATAAATGTTCTGTTTCCGATTTCATCACCAATTTGCCATAGAGTTGGTAGGTCGGCAACTTTTTTTTTTCTCTCTCCTTTTTTCCAAGTCAAATTACAGTTGGTGAATCATAATATTTTTTTTAATGGAATCTTAAAATATTTTGACTTCTCTTACCGAACATTTCACTGTTTTGCAATACCGATGATAAAGAGGCGCTGTGTTAAACAACTTTTATTTTATTTTAGGCCGAGATGTGGCTGCACGCTTCGAAATAAACTGCACTAAATTAATATAAATGTGCTCAGTTTGGCTTGTAAGGGTGCAGCCATAATGGAAATAAATAAACGAATGATGAAGACCAACAATATCCGAAAATTGGTACAAACAAATTATGTAATGAATGTATATAAAAACCGGGATTGTCCAGGGTTCATTGCGGA